>MU225764.1:3858912-3873496 GCA_018584345.1 Thuja plicata
TGATTCCCCCCCCCCCCCCTCTTAGTTATTACTAATAATTGGTATTAGAGCTTGTGTGCTTAGAAGGAAGGTTTCAAGACCTAAGTAAAGATCACAAGATGAATAGATGAGATGTGCCCAAGTTGAACAAGGACAACTTTGCTTCATTGAAAAGAAGAATAAGGCATCGCTTATCAGGTATTGGCAATGATATTACTCAATACTTAGATAATGCATATGTGTTGCCTACAGAACCATTGATAATAGATCAATTGAGAGTAAAGCATGAACATAACTGCATGGTTATAGAACTTTTGAACCTCACTCACTGATGTTGAATTTAAGGATGTCAAAGATTTCAAAAAAACAAAGACAATGTGGGACAAGTTGAAACTTGTACATGGAGGTGATGCAAATGTTCTGAGAGCCAAGGCAGAAAGCCTTAGAGGAAAGTTTGATGATCTTAGAATGAAAGAAGGTGAAAACATCGCTCAGTAAAAGTAGTTAATGCTATATGAGGCATTGGAGGCACACTTGAAGAGGAGACAGTGGTAAGTAAAATCTTAAGAGCCTTATTGCCTATATATGCTATTAGAGTCTCTACTATTCAAGAAATGAGAGTAGTAGAAAATAATACAGTCACTCTTGATAGCCTGATTGGTAGACTGATTTCATTTGAGATGAATAACTTTGATAATAGTGTCTTACCAAGTTTAGAGTCTGCATTCAAGTCTTCTATGAGAATAAGCAAATCTAGTCAAAGACACTCATCTAGAAGAGATAGTGAAAGCAAAAGTGAAGAAGAAGATCTAGATGAAATTGAAGCACTCATGGAAAGAAGAATGCTAAGAGGAAAAGTTAAATACAAAGGAAAGTTACCACTTGTATGTTTTAATTTTAAAGGGATTGAACACTTTGTTGCTAAATGTCCTAACAAAAGAAAAGAAGACAGAAGTGACAACAGATCTTTTGAGAAGAAATTTGATAGAGGTGATAACAAATATTACAGAGGTTACTGACGATCAGAAAGAAATGATACCTAAGATTACAAGGATAAAGGCAAGAAGGATAGCTATCTAGCTACTTGCAAAGAAGAAGATACTGACACTAAACCGGATGATGACATTGAGATAGTATTTGTAGCTATAGAGGATGATTCAGATGAATATGAAAGGTATGAATAAAATGTACTCATATCTAAGATTAGTAAGAATGATATCTGGATTATAGATAGTGGCTGCACTCACCATATGACCGGTGAGAAAGAAAAGTTTAATACTTTTGAATACTATAAATATGGTACAGTAAGAATGGAAAATGATCCACCTTGTCAAATTGAAAGTAAAGGAACAGTAATGTTGAATAACCTGATTAAATGTGAAAATGATTATTGGGTAAAAGGATTGAATCAAAATTTGTTGAGTGTTTCTCATCTAAATAATTCAGGTCACAGAGTAGCATTTGAGAACAAGAAGGAAAAGATCTTCAATGAATCAGGAATACTGATTGGTACTGGTGAACAGACCAAAGGTAACTTATTCTACTTAAATGATACTAACCCCACTTTCTTGATGACTAGAAATGAAGACATATGGCTGTGGCACAAAAGGTTTTGTCATGTGAATTTTGACAACATGATGAAAATAAGAAGGAAGAGAAGTGTAAGAGGCTTACGACGATGACAAAGCTAGACAAAATCATGTAAAGAATTGTCAAAAAGGTAAAATGACAAAGTCTAGTTTCAAAAGCGAAACCCATACATCTGATGATATTCTAGAATCAGTCTATACTAATTTATGTGGACCTATGAGGACAAAGAGCTATTATGGAGATAGATATTTTATTCTCTTTATTGATGATTACTCTAGAATGATGATAGTCATGTTTCTAAAAGAAAAATCTGAAGCATTCAAGATGTTTAAATGTTATAAGGCTATGGTAGAGAAACAAAGTGGTAAGGATCTGAAATGTTTGAGATTAGACAGAGGAGGAGAATTTATATTAGATGAATTCACTAATTTATGTAATGAGCGTGGTATAAATAGATAGGTTTCTGCACCAAGAACACCACAGCAAAATGGGATTGCTGAGAGAAGGAATAGATCAATAGTTGACTGTGGAAGAACATTGATGATAGAGAAGGACACCACCTAGACCTTCTAGAGGGAAGTTGTTAGCACTACTATCTATACAATTAACATAGTACAATTAAGAAAGGATTCAATGAAGACTCCTTATGAGCTATGGTATGGTAAAACACCCAATGTAAGTTATTTCAAAAATTTTGGCAGTCAATGCTATGTCTTAAAAGACAATAGAAATGGAAAGCTAGATGCCAAAAGTGATGAAGGTATTTTTTTGGGGTACTCTACCAAAAGAAAAGCTTTTAAATGTCTACTCAAAGCTTCTAACAAAAAAGTTGAAAGTGCAAATGTGAAGATTGATGAATTTGCAGAAAAGAATGAGATGGAAAGTGTAAAAGAACCAGAGGACTACAACAATTTTGTATACTATGAAGAACCCATAACTCTACCCAAGCAAAATTGCTTAAATCCAGAACAATAGAATGTTGCAACCGACGGTCAGAATGTTGTTATTGACAGTCAGGATAATGACCAAGATAATGTGCAAGGTAATACAGATGAAGCTGATATGCAAAGAGTTGTACCTATACTTACAAGATATGTAAGAAGGAACCATCTAGAGGACAAGATCATAAGAGATAAGAAAACTAGTACAAGAACAAGAAGTAAGTCTTTACACTCAAATTACTTAATTTGTGAGTTTGAACCAAAATCTGTCAATGCTACACTAGATAATGAAGAATGGATAAGTGCTATGAATGATGAGATTAAACAGATTGAGAAGAAAAATACATGGTCACTTGTGCCAAGACCAGATGACAAGAATATCATTGGTACAAAATGGATATTCAGGAACAAACTGAACAAGAATGAAGAAGTCACAAGGAACAAAGCAAGACTAGTATGCAAGGGGTATGCACAAGAGGAAGGTATAGACTATAAAGAAAACTTTTCACCCATTGCTAGGCTAGAAGGAGTAAGAATTCTACTGGCTTATGCTACATACAAAGGATTCATAGTATATCAAATGGACATCAAGTTAGCATTCCTAAATGGAATACTTGAAGAAGAGGTATACATTAAGCAACCAGAAGGGTTTGTGGATCCAGACAAGAGGAATATGGTATGTAGACTTCACAAAACCTTGTATGGATTAAAACAAGCTCCTAGAGCCTGGTATGAATGACTTCATTCCTATTTAATAAGTATTTGATTCATGATTAATGCTAACACTTTGATTGCTGAAATATTTGTTGATGACATCATATTTGGAGGCAATGATATGCTATGCAAATCATTTTCTAATGAGGTGAGCAAATAATTTGAGATGTCTATGTTTGGAGAGATCAAGTTCTTTCTTGGTCTGCAGATCATTCAACAAAGTGAAAGTATTTTCATTACACAGTCCAAATACATCAAAGAAGTCCTAAAAATATTCAAGATGGAATATTCCAAACCTGTTGGAACACTGATGGCTACTGGATTAAATTAACAAAAGAAGACAAGACAATAGAGGTAAATCAGACTCTATACAGATCAATGATAGGAAAACTCATGTATGTTGTACACACTAGACCAGATATTGCACATGCAGTATGCTAGATTTTTTGCTAAACCAAGGGAATCACATATAACTGTTGTGAAAAGAAAACTAAGATATCTAAAGAATACTGAGGAATTTGGCTTATGGTATAATAGAGAAGGCAAATTTGAACTAAAAGTGTTTACCGACGCTGATTGGGCTGGAAATCTTGATGACCAGAAGAGCACAACTGGAGGAGCATTCTTTATGGGTGACAGACTTGTCACATGGATTAGCAAGAAGCAAGGATGTATCTCTCAGTCTACTGCAGAAGCTGAATATGTTGCTCGTGCTGCAAACTACTCAAATATTGCATGGATCAAACAGTTGCTGGAAGTTATGCATATGAAGATCATAGAACCGGTAGTTATCTATTGTGATAACACTAGTGCAATAAACATTTCCAAGAATCTAGTCATGCATGCAAAGACTAAACATATTTCCATCAAGTATCATTATTTAAGAGAACAAGTTCAAGAAAAAGAGGTTATACTTGAATATGTGCAATCAAAAAAACAATTGGCTAATATCTTCACTAAGCCACTGCCCAAGGATACATTTGAGTACTTGAGAAAAAGACTAGGGGTCCAACCCATGTCTAACAGTCAGTAAGAGGATTGAAAGCTGCATCAGCCATATATTATAAAAATATCATTCATGACTGATGCAAGTAGAAGATGAACTTCAAAGCTACATCTATATATAGAAAGGTATATATCAGAACCAAGCACCAGAGCATATTGTTATATTGATGATGGATAAGGGAAATTCAAGGAATATATTATGGATAGAAGAAAAATTATTTGATAGAATGACAGATATTTGTAAAATATTTGTTTGGAATTGTTGTCAAGGGAGAGAATGTATCCATATTATCATCAGAAACTATTCATTATCAGATTACTCCAAACATGGAGAGATCATATCCATAGGGAGAGAATTTGTATCAAAATTCCAAACAAAAGATAGAGACATCAAAGAAGAATAGTCAAGAGAAAAATTAACATAGACAAAGGATACAACACATCAGAAGAAGAAACATAAAAGCTACAAGAATCAAATCTAATCTTACACAGAGCTTACCGGTGGTTAGAAATTTTCATCCGTTATAAAAAAAACTGTTTGGTAAATTGATGAATCTCAACAATTGTATTTCATGTTGTATTAGAAATAGTATAGTATGATAATATAGAATGTTGTCATCAATGAGAAAGGGAGAGATTGATGACATGTAACTAATTGAATGTTTGATAATGTTAATGTTGAAGATGATGCAAGACATTAAAATAGTTAATGGTTTGTATTGTCATTGATGTCAACTTGATATCATCTGTATGGTTAGTATACATAATGCCAAAGACTTCAAAGAATCAATGGAATAGAGATTATGCCTTTAGAAATGCATAAAAGTCAAGTATTCACTAAGTGACAGACCACACCGGCGGAGTGCACACAATCGGTAAAGACAGAGATAAAGTCACAATGATACCTGACAAGCAGAAGACAGTGTTGCCCAATGAAGCAGAAATATAGGATGCCCAATGAGATAAAAATAGTGTTTCCCGATGAGCAAGATCTAATGATGCATGACGGACGGAGATCCCAAAGTCGACTAAAGTTGCATCGACGAAACTGGCAGTTATCATCTGTGACAAACTGTAGAATTGACCGACAAAATAGAGAGATCATAAAATGATAAAATATCTAGCTGGCAGAGCTTAAGGATAGACATGACTAGTTGTTTTTTTTGTTTTATTCGACCACAGTTAAGTAATTGATTTAAATATTATTTATACAGTTGGAAAGAAGATAACTATGAGATAAATCAAGAGTTAAAGCCATAAATAAATTTGACTGGATTGTTTTTTACACCAAGAATCAGGAATCAAGAACCAAGAATTAAGGGATATCATGTCTATATAAGAGACAAGCATAATTCATTTTCAAAGGCAATCTGATACACATGGGAGTGAATTGAAAGAAGATGCTGAAGAGAAACTGATGAATGTTAAACTTCATGCAGTCCTCATCAATCAAGCTAAGGGAGAGCTAAAGAATTCTGTAGACATTGACACATAGTGAAGCACAACATCACAGAGTAGAAAGAATGAAGTACAGAGGAATTGAATTGATACATTGATCAGAAAGGTATTTTACGTAAATAGATCTGAATATCTACAATTCAAAGTTGCATTAGAAATAGGTCATTGTGTTTCAGTTTAACCATTGAAGCATTAAGTCTCTTAACAGAGTAGGACTTAACAGTCTTTTTTAATTGAGGTATATCCTAACAGATTACCAAAATTTTGACTCATGTTAGTAGCATCAGTCTTACCTAAAGCCTATTGACAGTCTAAGAAGGAGGTTGATTCAAGGATGGTAGTAAGATTAGCATAAATCCTATTGATAGTCTAGAGACTGATTCAAGGATGGTAGCATAGATGCCAGATACTAAGTGACAACCTATGTATAAAAATCCTCTAACAAAGTCACATTTAACCATGTGTTTGTAACCTTTAACAAGGTTGGCTCCTAAAAGGGCTGACTTCAGAAGAGTGAAAATTTGGAGTACTGGTCCCAGTGGTTTTTCCCCTAACAGGGTTTCCATGTTAAAATCCTTGTGTTATATGTGTATGGTTTATTACCTTATTGTTTTTCATTTCACATATGCATTTATGAATTGATTGGTATACTCTGCATATTTACTAAGTATCGGTAAATAAGTTTTACTTCTTATTGGTAATCAAGGAGAAAAAGGATAGACAAGGTAAACCGACATACAATTATTTATTACAAGTATTTCAAAGGCATACATCTCATAGGGACTTAATAATTTGAGGAGTATTGATTGGTGGATTAAAGTGTAATTAGATAAATTGTTAAGGCCGCTGATTCATCCCCCCCCCCTCTCAGTTATTACTAACAATATATACATGTGAGATCTTAAAATTTACTTAGTTCAATCAATAGATATATCTATCTATCCATGTAGCTCAATGGAACATATAATGTGAAATATGTACTTACCAATTTTGACAAATCGTGAGATATGATCCTAATTAGTAGAAATCAAAGGAACATCATCAAAGTTTTCATCTTCATCTCTGTCAAATATATTATTAACAAATATTAGAATGATAATCCATGTACCTACATATCCACGGTCCTGATTGATGCTTTCCTCATAATTGTCAGTAATGCAGTGACATAAAAAGCATGAGTAGTCCCTAGTGTTCAACATCCAATTGTGACAATTTGTACACATAAATGAATCCAAAGATTGTGTATTTTCTATCCTCTTGCAACCATGCATAATTTTTCTACCCACACCTAATGATGTGCATATATAATACATTCTATAAATATAATTTGAATAAATAATGTAATATATATATATATATATATATATATATATATCCTGCACAGATGAATAATTTAAAAATGCATGCATACCTTTTATCTCCCAAAATTTTCTATGTGGTACTGCTTGAGTAATTCCAGATGACATGTCATTCTCATTTGGTTTGATATGTGTCCTCCAACATTCAACAACATCATGTTCATTTTTATATGAACTCTATTATATTTTATTTGATACTTTTGTAGAGCACATTTGATGCAAGATATAGCACCATCATATTCACCTTTTCCATGTCCACTCTCAAAGAAAATCAAAACATGTGGTATATTTTCATTACAATGACATCTACATAGTTCATAAAATGGTCTGGATGATTTGGATTGTGCAGCACATCAATCTAACCAAACATAATGTTTATCAATTGTTATGCCTCTTTCTTTCAAATTTGCAAAAACATCTTGAAGCAATGTTCTATATAATGAATGTCACGCTCTTTATACTCACTTATATAAAAATGATATTCCTTCTTGATAACACGTGCTTCAAAATTTCTATGAATACCATCCAAATCTAATTGTGTATGTCAATAATACACATGTACCATAATAGTAATTTGCTTTAAAAAATAGTCTTCCGATTGAATTGCATTTTGATGAACATATGAATAATTTTATGCAAAATAAACAAATGATACAATAGTTCCAAGTGGAAATTGTCTCTCAGTGTTTTGAATTATTGTGCCTGCCAGTTTGCAAAAAAAGCATGATGAGTGTAAGGTTGAATCAATTTTTTTTATATTTGTCCATAAATATTCAACATTTATCTCCTCTTCAACATATTCTAACCTTTTGGATTCTTTCCGAAAAAAAAATTCAATCTTTACATATTTGTAACTCTTGTAATTTACCATCTTTGTTACATTAATGTTTTCATTTTTCAAAGCAAAAAGTGTCAAATCAGCAAATGTTTCACATATTGCTTTTATGAAATTTATTTGACCAGCTACATCATCACATTTTTCATATAAAATGAATGAGATGAACTCACTTTTTCTAGTAGGAGGATCATTTTCAAAACCATAAGTATGCTCTACAAAATTTCTAAAATACCTGATAGTGCAGATCAAATTCAATATGATAACGACAACAACAAGTTTCAACCACTTTGTTTGTCCTGACATAATATGGCTTCAATAATTCAAACAATGTTTGCCCAATATTGATATTAGGATTTGAAATATAAAATGACACATACATTTCATGTTGTGTTGTGTCCAACCAATGTTTCATATGATATTCATATTCATTAGCTGCAATTCTATGTTTGCTAACATCTCTACTATTTGGTCAAGGATGTGTATTATCATTCCAAAATAATGTGACCAAATTCTTGATTCTTCCATCAATCCTATCATAATGAGGAGCTTTACACATGATTTTCCAATTTCCTCCTAAGGTTCTATCATCCAAAACAATTCTCCTATTAACATATCATGATATTATTTTCCTACTAAAACCAATCCGAGATGAAACTTAAGATATTTATCTTTTTTAGAGCATAGTGTTACCTACAATGGATGTCAACATAAATTTTCTTGTAATGGTCTTATATTTAGTTTGAGATCACTTCCCTACCTATTTCAAACCTTTCCTAAGATTTTTAATCATATCAATTTTCATGTCAACAACTTTTCTCTTCTTTGATGTTGTGTCTATACACAATAATTTTAATGCTCCTTTTAACTTTTTGTTTAGAAGTACAACTACAAGAAATTGGGCTTGTGCAAGTGTTTCAAAATTATCAAATTTAGCCAATATTTCTCTTTCTATCATACTCATTGACCTCTTCTTAGAAAGACTTAAGGGTTGAACATAAGAAAGTGATCTCAAATTTTCCACATCCATTGTAAGTAAATGATCTAAGTTTCTATAATTAATATTTCTCTTTACAGTTTGAGATAGATTTATAAGTTCATCCATACTAGTAGGAGCACATGATCCCGACCGTTCTCCAACATCAATTTATTGAGCTTCCCTAGGGAGTGATCTTGACCCTTCTTCAATATGAAATTATTCAACTTGACTTGACCCTCCTACTTGACCTTGTCCTTCACCATTATCATGTTGATTGGGAGCTACATGCATGAAAATGAATCAAATTAAAGAAAATAAAGCATATAGGTCCATAAGATTTAGGTACAAAAAATTAGATGTCTAGGTCCATACCTTCTTTAGTTTGATGATAATATGACAATGCAGCTTCACGATTTCTTTGTTTGGTACCAGGTGACCTTTTGCTAACAAATTTACTTTGTCTACCCTTATTTTCCCCCATTTCTTCTCTCCAAGACATGTCTTCCAAAAGATCGACAATAAAAATACTCTTCTTCAAAAAAATATTTTGATCTAACATTTCTTCTCTCCAAAATTATTCCTTTGAAAAAAATAGAATTAGAAATCCTCCTCCAAAAAATTCCTTTGTAAAAATTAATCAATAATAGAAAAAGTGAATTAACTTATTGCAATTTGGTGAAAAATGGAAAGAAAAAGATTTACTTTTATACCATTCAAATTTAAAAAAAAAAAATCATAACAAGCCAACCTAGTTCCTATGAACTAGGTTGTGTAAAATTATGATGGGGTGTTTCTTGCCAGAATTTTACCATGGGGGTAATTGAGTGAAGACTCTTCGCACTAACCCCCTCAGATACCTTATGTTAGAATACTTTAGGGATAACTGAGTGGGGGGGGGGGGGGGAGTCAGTTNGAGTGGGGGGGGGGGGGTGAGTCAGTTATTTGTAACTTTAAATCTTTTGTACTTATTAATCCATATTGATATAAATCAAATGCACATTCATATAACACATTACACAACACATCAATTTGGTTATGGGGAAACCAAATGGTAAATACCCCGGTGGGAATTAGTACCCACAAAGAACTATACTGTTTATAGTAATCCCTGTTAAAATATCTTTCAACCCTGTTAGGAGTTGATCATTACAATGTAGTAGTATAGTGACCTGGTTAAGGGTTTAACCTTGTTAGGAGTGTTTTACAATAACCCTGTTAGGGGTGGTGGACTCACTTTCCAAGGACTCACTGTCCAAGTGTTGAAGGCTACAACCTTCTGGTTAATTGATACACACTGTATCAACAAGATGAACTGTTGTTTGTGACACTACTTGTCTAATCAGTTCCTTTTATGTGCCGATGCTTTAACCTCTTGTAAAGCTCTACAACAATCTTCTCTGTATTTTTAAAGCTTCTACTTCAATATCTATATTATCAAAATATGATAAATATAGCTCTGCTTCTTTAACACTTTTCTCTACTTTTCTAATCTCTGGCTTTTGCAACTCTTCTTATCACAAATGACCTTGTATAAATACATACTTCAATTATGAGATCATCGAACCTGTTAGAAAACTCTTCATAACATCCTTGTTGGCTCTACTAAGTGTGCAAGCATAATTACAACCGCGCAAGTTAATGCTAAATAGACCCATCGCTTCACTAAGTCAGCCTTACCAAATTAATCATAACTTTGTAATCTTCTTGAAATACATTTAGCACCTTTGGATTAATATCAAAAACTCATAAATAAACATGAATATACACATGCATATCTTGAAGATAGGCGCAACTCATTAACCATGTTATATATGTCAGCCTTAAACCGTTATTTCTCAAGAACTGTAACCATCACTAACAGAATTACATATCTTTACTGATACTTCATATCTGAGTCTGTGTGTATGAAAATAGCATAATAAACATGTCAAAAACATGTATCTATCCATGCAAGTCTTAATGTCATCATATGGATAAGTACATACAGAAGTGTTGTTGTTTATTATATGTTGTCATCAATCGCAAACATACAATCAATCAACAATTCAGAATCAAATCTCCAACAATCTCCCCCTTTGGCATTGATGGAAACATATGATAAAAATAACTTATGTTCATGGTGTCTTCTTTCTTTTACAATCTTCTCAATATCCTCATCAAAGATTCATCTATACTGTTGTAGTTACATAGACTGTGTTTTAGATGTATACTCCCCCAGAGTATAAGCTCCTTGTTCCTTGTTTAGCTCTTTGTTTGTGTTCCTTGTTTTTAGTACATACTCCCCCATTGATATCAATGACAAAGGGTGCCATAAACCATTATGCACAAGTACTACTCCAGAATTAGAGTAGTCAACCATTCATCAATCACATAGGACTGATGTACTTGCTACTTTCTCTAATTAGAGTTAGGAGAGGGAATTACTCCCAACTTCTCCCTTAGATACTGAAAAGTATCCTTTGCTAAAGGCTTCATAAAAATGTCTGCCAACTGATCTTTTGTGCTTACATAGTCCAATGTTACTTCCTTGTCTGCAACTTTTTCTCTCAGAAAATGGTACTTGATCTCTATGTGTTTTGTCTTTGCATGCATCACAAGGTTCTTAGACATGTTAATAGTACTAGTGTTATCACAATGAATAACAATAGGATAGTAAACCTAAATACCAAAGTCTTTAACCATCTGCTTGATCGAAATAATTGTTGTACAATTCAGTGCTGCTGTAACATATTCTACCTCTACTGTTGACTGAGAAATACAATTTTGCTTCTTTCTTGTCCAAGATACTAACTTTTCTCCAAGAAATACTCCTCCTCCTGAAGTGCTCTTCCTGCCATCAATACAACCTGCCCAATCTACATCAGTATACACATGAAGTTGTGTATTCTCTGATTTAGGATACTATAAACCATAGTCTATAGTTCCCTTAAGATATCTAAATATCCTCTTGATTTCCATTAGGTGATTATGCTTGGGTTCAGCTGCAAATCTTCCAACAATGCCAACTGCATTAGATATGTCAAGTCTTGATTGAGTTAGATAAATAAGCTTTCCAATCATATATTTGTACAATGTTTTATCAACTGCTGTGGAGTCATCATCTCTTGAAAGTTTACTTCCTGTGATCATAGGAGTGCATACTGGCTTGCAATCCTCCATCTTGAAAGTTTTCAATATTTCCTTCACATATTTTGACTGATTAATGAATATTCCTTTATCTGTCTGTTTTACATTTAGTCCTAAAAAGTATTTTATGGGACCAATCATTCTCATTTCAAATTCATTCTGCATTTCTTTTGTACATGTTGTACTAAGCTTGTCATTTCCTCCAAAGATAATGTCATCAACAAATATGGCAACTAATAGTAATCCATCAGGTGTTTCTCTTGTGAAAAAATTACAATCTGTTGCTCCTTTCTTGAATCTAATCTTGGTGAGATAACCATCTAGTCTCTCATACCAATCTCTTGGGGCCTACTTGAGTCCATAAAGTGCTTTCTTCAGTTTGCATACCATGTCTGGTCTATCTGAAAGGTTAAATCCTTCAGGTTGTTCTATGTAAACTTCTTCTTTTAAGTCACCATTCAGAAAGGCTGATTTGACATCCATTTGATAAACTTTAAAGTTTTTTAATGTTGCATATGCAAAAAACAATTTTATGGCTTCCAGTCTTCTCACAGGGGCAAATGTATCAGTGTATTATATTCCTTCTCTCTGAGCATATCCTTTACATACTAACCTTGCTTTGTTTCTTATTACTATACCTTCTTCATTCATTTTGTTTCTGAAAATCCATTTTGTTCTAGTCACATTTTTATCACTTGGTCTAGGAACCAATTCCCATGTGTCATTCTTAATTATCTGATCTAGTTCTTCTTTTATTGCATTTTTCCAATCAGAATCATTACAGGCATCTTCAACACTTAAAGGTTCAATCTGTAAAACTAAACATACCTCTTCATCCACTGTTAGACTCTTTGCTTTTGATCTAGTCAAAACACTGCTGCTCTGATCTCCAATGATATCATTTTTAGAGTGGTACCTGGATGTAAACTTAGGAACCTTAGGTGTGACTTCTTCCTCTATAATATTTTTCTTCATTGCTTGAATCAGGGTCATTGCATGAGACATCAATGCAATCAAATATTTCTTCAATCATAGTATCTTTGCTATTAGGTCTGGGTTCTTCTTCAATTAAGGGTGCATATTCATAGTACCTCTCTTGAATCATAAAATTCTCATCAATCTTAACATCCATGCTTTCAATTATTTTCTTTAATCTCAAATTAAAACATCTGTAAGATTTACTTTTTGTAGAGTAACCAAGAAAAATACCTTCATCACTTCTAGCATCAAACTTGCGAATATTGTCATCTCTCTTGATGTAGCACTTGCTGCCAAATATTCTAAAGTATTTTACTATAGGTACATTACAAAACCAAAATTCATAGGGTGTCTTGTCCACAACTGGTCTCAATTGTGTTTTGTTGATAGTATACACTGCTGTGTTCACTGCATCTCTCCAATAGGTGTGTGCCACTTTTCCTTCAATCATCATGGTGCGTGCTGTGTCAAGTATGATCTTGTTTCTCCTTTCTGTAATTCCATTTTACTAAGGTGTTCTAGGGGCACTCAACTACCTTTTTATTCCATGTTCTTCACAGTATTCATAAAACTGGTCAGAGGTGAATTCTCCTCCTCTATCTGATCTTAAGCACTTTAGTTTTAGTCCAGATTCATTCTCAACCTTAGCTTTGAATATTTTGAACTTCTCAAAGGCTTCTGACTTCTCTTTTAAGAATGCAACCCACATCATCCTAGAAAAATCATCAACAAACAAAATAAAGTACCTTTAGCATAGTATGATCTTGTTTGAGTAGGACCACATAAATCTGTATGCACTAAACCCAACTTATTTTTAGTTGAGGTCTTCTTTCTTCTGAATGAACTCCTTACATTTTTACCCATAACACATTCCCTACAAATTGTGTCAACTAGTCTTTCAATGCTTGGTAGGTCTCTAACTGCCTTGACATTACTGATCTTTACTATATTGTGAAAATTGATATGACATAGTCTCTTGTGCCATAACCAACTGTCATCTACTTTTGCAACAAAGCAACTTACATCTTAATTGAGCTAAAAAAAATTACCTTTTGTTTTAGAGCCTGATGCAATCATGTCTCCATCCTTGTTGCTAATAATGCACTTGTTGTCTTTGAACTCCAGATGATAACTTTTATCAAGTAGTTGTCCAACACTTAGTAGATTATGGTGTAAACCATCAACATAGAGTACATCATCTATCTTGTTCTTTCCATCCAAGGTGATGGATCCTTTGTCTATGATAGGTTTAGGAGTGTTATCTCCAAATCTAACGATACCACCTTTGTATTTGTCTAGATGGACAAATCTGTCTTTGTCACCTGTCATGTGGTGTGAGCATCCATTATCAATGATCCAATCAGTTCTGACATCTCCTTTGGAAATTAAGGCTAATTCATGGTTTTCATCTTTATCTGCAATGTTCATATCTTCAAGCAACCTTTCCATGTCTTTAAGGGCAATGAATCCAATTTCATCTTCTCCTAAATCTTTATCAGTTACACCTTCTTCAGCATGGTAACATTCCTTCCTATATTTAGGTTTGTAATCAAATCTAAACTTCTTGACTCTTGTGGGACACTTAGATGCAAAGTGACCAATCTTATTACATGAAAAACAC
>MU225764.1:3873546-3885646 GCA_018584345.1 Thuja plicata
TCCTATATTTAGGTTTGTAATCAAATCTAAACTTCTTGACTCTTGTGGGACACTTAGATGCAAAGTGACCAATCTTATTACATGAAAAACACTTGAATGGAAGCTATCCTTCATACTTTCCTTTTCCTTTCTTTTCTCTGTTAGCAATCATGGCAATTATCTCTTCTAGCTCTTCATCAGTTTCTTCATTCTCATTATGACTAGAGATGTGTGAGGATTTCTTACCGTGGATTGAAGCTTTTAAGGTTGTTTCATTCTTAGGTTTAGTCTTCAATCTTGATATCTCAAATGCAGAGATTTTGTTGATCAAAGTCTCTCTCTTGAAGTTTTGTGAGAAATGCATAGTTTCTTCTAGAATGATGATCTTGTTTTCATAGTATGATGTTAAAGTAGTTAACAATTTGTCCATTATGTCTTCTTCTGAAATTTCTCCTCCATTGTTTCTGATTCTAGACACTCCTTCATTTATCCTTTGATTATAAGCTCTAATGTTTTCTTCTGGCAACATCTCAAGACTGTTGTATTTCTTCTTCCATGTCTTTTTGCATGCATTCTTTGCTTGAACATCTCCTTCAAACATGTCTTCTAAGTACTTCCATATGGTATATGCTTTGTCAATCTTCTTGATTTCGGAGAATTCACTGTCACATAAGCCGCTGATTAGGGATTCTTTGGCAATTGCATTATTGGTAAATGTTTCCTTTTGTCTATTAGTACCATCATCCTTTGCAAGGTCTTTCATAGATGGAATTATAACCTCCTGTGTAGAAATCTCAAAGATCTCAAAGCCAACACATTGTAGATGTGTTATCATTTTGTTCTTCCAATCCAAATAGTTCTCTCCATCGAACTTAAGGCTCTCTTTTTTGAAGTATGCCATCTGATCTACCTTAAGCTATTAGGATTTCTATCTAAGGAACTTGGCTCTGATACCAATTGTTAGAATACTTTAGGGATAACTGAGAGGGGGGGGGGGGGGGGGGGTGAATCAGTTATCAACAACTTTAAATCTTTTGTACCTATTATTCCAGATTGATATAAATCAAATGGACATTCTGATAACACATTACACAACACATCAATTTGGTTACGGGGAAAGAAAATGGTAAAAACCCTAGTGGGAATTAGTACCCACAAAGAACTATACTGTTTATAGTAATCCCTGTTAAAAGATCTTTCAACCCTGTTAGGAGTTGATCATTATAATGCAGTAGTATAGTGACCTGGTTAAGGGTCTAAACCTGTTAAGAGTCTTTTACAATAACCTAGTTAGGGGTGGTGGACTCACTATCCAAGGACTCACTATCCAAGTGGTGAAGGCTACAACCTTCTGGTTATTTGATACAGACTATATCAACAAGATAAACTATTGTTTGTGACACTGCTTGTCTGATCAGTTCCTTTTATGCGCTGATGCTTTAACCTCTTGTAAAGAACTACAACAATCTTCTCTATGTTCTGAAAGCTTCTACTTCAATATCTATATTATCAACATATGATAAATATAGCTCTACTTCTTTAACACTTTGGTCTTCTTTTCTAATCTCTAGCTTTCGTAACTCTTCTTATCACAAATGACCTTGTATAAATACATACTCCAATTATGAGATCATGGGACCTATTAGACAACTCTTCATAACATCCTTGTTGGCTCTACCAAGCGTGCAAGCATAATTACAGCCGCGCAAGTCAATGCTGAACAGATGTGTCGCTTCACTAAGTCGGCCTTACCAAATTAATCATAACTTTGTAATCTTCTTGAAATACATTTAGCACCTTTGGATTAATATCAACAACTCATAAATAAACATGAATATACACATGCATATCCTGAATATAGGCACAACTCATTAAACATGTTATATACATTGGCCTTAAACTGTTATTTCTCAAGAACTGTAACCGTCACTAACAGAATTACATATCTTTACTGAAACTTCATATCTAAGTCTGCGTGTATGAACATAGCATAATAAACATGTTAAAAACATATATCTATCCACGCAAGTCTTCAAGTCATCATATGGATAAGTACATACAGAAGTGCTACTGTGTATTATATGTTGTCATCAATGAAAAACATACAATCAATCAACTGTTCAGAATCAAATCTCCAACACCTTTGTGCAGAGAGGGTCTTCGTGCGAAGACCCCAAAATTGAAATTTTGCCTTGAGAAAAAAAGAAAACTCCAAAAAATGATCTTTCAAGGCCTGGGAAAAGGACCAAACAAGATACATTTCTAAAACACATGATGTCAAATGATGCTATTCGGAGCAATATTTCTAATGAATATAATTTTATAACATATTGATTTCATTGTCACTTTCAAATATTAATTTAACTAAACATAGGTTGTTGGATCATTTAACAACCTGTCTCTTCAAGGCTTTGAGAAAAATAGTAAATTACAAAATAAATATGAAAATTATGTAGGAAAATATTATTTGTGTTACCTTTCTATTAAAGAAAAATGAAAAAAATAATTTCTATATATACACATCAAGTTAGAGAGATCTAAGCAACCTTATGTCTAAATTACAGTCACTCTCACTTTAGAACTTAATAAACTATGAAATATTGACCCAAATGAATGAAACCAATTTAATCCTTTAGATATTGAAGTTACAAATATAATCTTGAAATAATGACAATGTTATTATATTTTTTTAAAAATAATTATGCTAATCCAAGTGATAGTCACTCCTTAAAAACATAATTTTTTCACACAAACCATTTTTCGAAGCAGAAGGAAAAATGAATTTAAATGAATTTAAATGAAATTTTTTTTTTTTTAAATATATTTAGAAACTTTAAAGAAAATGCTAAAAGACTCTAGTTTACATCATCTTCAAATTCCTAATAGTTTTGTGGCGACTCGTGTTCGAAAGTGAATTTGTTTCTCAAAATGTTGATCTCAGTGTAAAAGTTTGCCAAAAAGTCGGACACACTATTGTGGGACCACCTAGGCTCCTTGATAGATGTTCCCAAGTGTGCTTGCACTAGGCTACTAGGACCTCAACTATTCCTAGTCTTCATAGCACCCTATGCTTCCTTTTTTGGATCTCACTAGCCCTCAATATATTAGTCTAGGACTACCTCACTACCACTCTAAGAGTTGGTGTATAATTTTCTTCACAAGGGAACAACTACCACTAGTTTGTACTTCACCCTTTCACTCTTCGTTGGACAATTCCAAGTGAATTTTGAACCTCTCAAATCCACAAGTGTCTGAAAGGAAATTCCTCATGTTTAAAATATTTTTAGACTCCTTATGATCCCATTTGTAATAGGGTATCATAACTATTCCAAACTATCTCCCAATTCACCTTCAAATTTGGCTTTTAGGCCTATTTCTTCTAGTAGCCCTATCTGACAGGATTTTCCCAATTATTGAAAATTAATACCAATCAAACCCAAAAAAAAGTAGGGATTCTGATACCCTTTTCTAAAAATCAAAGGATTTTGTAGGTCTTAGGGTCCTAGGGTGTCCATACACTAGATTCCTAAAATTAAGGACAACTAGGGCTAATTGGGCTAGATAAGTGTAGTTAGATGACTTATGATTTGAAATGTATCAAAATGGATGGGTAGATTCTTATCCTTCCTAGGAGGTATCTTTTAAACTACTAGGTTTCCAAAGCCATGCTTGGTTTGCCACAACTCACAATGTCCCTGCAATAAAAATAAGTCAAAACATTGTCAAACACCTAGTCAGGCACTCCAATCTCGCCTAGAGCATCACTTTTAAAATAGTTAAATAGGTTTCATGAACCTCTCCTTCCATATATACACTATATGGAGGATCCCATTCTATATTCCTCCATTCCATTATAAAATTCATGGTGGAGAATTAAAGGGGAGCCATTTTGTTCAAAACCACCCTGTCAACACTAGCAACTAGTCTACTTACAAAATATTTTACAAATCTAATCTAATGAACTCAGAGAAATTTGTACACTAAACAAAATTTTCTAAAATATACCTCTAAAACTCAAATCCAACACTAAATTGTACTATTCAATCAATCTACTAATGCTCAAACACAAAAAATAGCTGACTGTGCATGCAACCAGAAAACATAGTTCTTACTATTCAAAAACTTGCATTAGATCACCATTACATCAAGAAATGTCATCCTACATGTCTAAATATGAATTCTCCATATTTTTATGCCACTACCATTAATATCCCTTCTCAACTTCAAAAGGAATCAAAATGTTGTCAATGTTGTCATGCAACTGTTCAAAGTTACAACTGTTGTCAAGACAACATTAACACAACTTTTGCATTATTGCTCCAAACTAGATTTTATGACCTATAACTCATACTAAATGATTTAAAAACATCATAGAGTCCTTTTTATTCCATTTTTCAACCTTCCCTAATCCTAGAAGGTTTTTAGACCCAATTTCCCACTTTTGGCTAAAACTAGCACTAAAAAAACTAAACTAAAACCTACTAGGTTGGATTGATCCTATTCAAATCCACCTAGTCACACACTTTCAAGACCATCTAAGGTCAAAAAAAAAACAACTTACTTGACTAGGCTTAGTGAAAGTCATAAAAAAATCTATAGGGATAGGATATAGCCTAGGTGCTCCTTCACCATCTTCCGTAAATGGAAACGTTTCAATCCACCCTTGGATTGAGAAAGTTTGAATTAATTCCCAACTTCTTAAACTCTATCTTTCTAATCCATGTAGCCTTTACATTAGCATGTCCATGCAACTTCACCGGGTTTTCTTTGTAGTTATTTTTCCTAGTTTGTTTGTAGACTCTTGAATCTAGTATTCGCTCTGCTTTCTTAGATTGTGTAGAGGGTAATTTCAGTCCCTCCACTTCTTGTATTAACTCAATAAAACTCTAATATGGGTCTTGTATAGGTCCTTTGTATAGGACCAAGTCTGCTACATTGAAAAAATGGGATAATCCAGCATCCTCTGGAAGTTCCACCTTATATGCATTGGTGCCATATTTGGCAGGGATGGTACATAGGCCAATTATTCTCATCTCTAGCTTATTAGGCACTTCTTTATGAAATCTTTCCTTATTAAAATGGACCATTACTAGATCCCCTACATTGAATTGGACATCCCTTTTTCTTTCATCCTCTTTTTTCTTTATCTTCTTTGTATTCTCAGTCAAATTCTTGTTGACTCTCTCATGCCCTTCTTTCATAGATTGTGAAAAATATTCTACATAGCCACTTCCTTTGGCTCCATCTTTCAACTCCCTAAGTTCAAATATACCTCTAGGGTGTAATCCACAAGATATTTCCACTAGTACATTTGAGGCCTCTTTTTGATAGCTATGTGTCACTTTTCTGACACTTTTCCGTCGAACTAGCGACAGAGACTAGTGTTATAGTTTTGGTGTCAAAATTAATTACAGTTGTGCCATCTATAGTTATTGTGATGGTACTAACTATTGCAATATGAGCTGGCTATGATGGTTACCATGTTTTTGTTACCTATTTTTAATGTCACTATTACGACATGTAGGTGTCACATCTTATGTGTCGCTATTACGACACGTAAGTGTTGCATATCATCTGTCACTATTAGGATGCATAGCTATCACATGTTATCTGTCACTTTTTTAGATGTGTGATAAATTTTCTATAAATGTGACATTGATCCGTCAGTAATTTTGTTATAGCCCGATGTCACTAGTATAGCCAATTTGTCGCACGTTTGGAAAAAATGACATCTAGGTGTTGCAATACGAGCCGGCTATAATGGTAATCATGCTGCCATTACATTTTATCTGTCACTATTACAACACATAGGCATCGCATAACAAGGGTCTAAATTATGACATGCGTGCAATGAATTTTTTATACATGCGACATCGAGTCGTCAGCAATTGTCGATAGCTCGACGTCGAATGTATTTTTTTAGTGTCACTTTAGAGTTTTTAAGAGATTCTCTTTGTTTTGAGAATAGTTTAACATTATCTACTTAAAAAGGTGAACCACGTGAAGGTGGAAAATCATTTGGCCCCTCCTAGGACACTCTTATGACCTTTAAGATCTCTAAGATGTATTCTTACGGATTGTAAAGGGTCATAAAGGGTCATAAGGGATCCTAGGACACAACAGTTGAGAAACATAAATATAGGCATCCTGGTCACAATTGTTTGGAGACACAACATAATTTAGTGCTATACCCAGACAATGCAATGCAACCACTACTCCTCTAGTTCTAAGTTGGCACTGCATGATCAAAAAACCATAGATACTTAGAATAAATTTAGAGAGTGAAGGAGGGCCATAACAACCAAAATAATATACCTCCGCTCTCTAAATTTATTCCTTATGTATGGGTTTTGTATTGTGCAGTGGCAAATAAGAATTGGAGTAGTGGTTGCATTGTATCATTTGGGTATACCACTTAATTATGTTGTCTCCAAACAATTGTGACCATGATATCTACATTTATGTCTCTCAGTTGCTGTGATATCTATATTTATGTTTCCCAGCTAACGTGTGTATGTGCATGTTCTTTATCTGTTTGCCTTCTCTCCCTCCTCAAAAATAAGATTCTCCCACTTTGAATGGAGAATACATGTACAACTGCATAGAATATATAGTGTTAGAAGGCCCCAAATGGGCATAAATTAAATTTACAATTATGGTCTTCTATAGATAAAGTGGAACTGGAATTTCAGCAAGACTGGGAAAAGTTTGTGCATAATTCTGAACTGAAGATGGGGAATTTTCTAGTGTTCAGTTCATAATTTTGCACAAACTTTTCCCAACCTTGCTGAAATTCCAGTTTCAGTTTATCTTTATATGACCATAATTTTACCATTGAATTTCCACCCATCTGGGTCTTCTAACACCATATGTTCTCCTAGTTGTTTATAAAATTTGAAACAACCAGAGAAGAATGTTTTATAAACCACTGGCACTGCGTGGAACTGCATAGGATCATCACCAAAGGGGGTTTTGGATCAGAGAACTTCCTTTCACTTAATATTTATGAAGCTAATTGTTTAGGATTGTAAGTTTCCATTTATGGCTTCAAATTACCAAGCAAAAGGTGTACAAAATACTTAGCTTCCTCTAGAGCCTTTTCCTTGAATGCATTATACCCCTTTTTCTTGACAGATTCATCTTCTCGTTGAAGATTTCAGCTAGAATTTTACCTGAAAGTTTGTTTAGGTTGAAGTAAAAAGGGAAAATCTCTTATAAAAGTATTGGTATAATTTGGATAGCAAGGATCACCCAACAAATAAAATAAGAACGGAAACAACGCAACTTAAAAGTAGAAGACATACAGCCATGTCTAGTGGTCATATTGTGCTGAAGTTGGCGCCTGATGCTACTGCAATGACTATAAACAATAAATTTTTCATCACTGCCTAATGTCGTTGAAGTGTTGACCCGGGGTTCAATCTAGTATGCTCCTATATGATCTAGAATCTACAAGGAAGGTCAAGATGGGGTTAGATCCAAAGGATCTAAGCAATGCATGGCACCCTATTAATGATCCTCATCTAAAATTACGCATGTGCATAGTCAAGGCATACACTTATCCTTGCCTCTCTATTTCCTACATGTATATATACAGCTACACAAATAGATGCATGATATAAAATTCATAGTTTGTTACAAACAAGATCATAAGATAAGCTACATCAATAACTTAGCTAAATCAATCATAAGGTATTTAAAACTAGTATTGTAAAGAGATGCAAAATATGTAAAATATTGGTAAGGGGTGGCAAGATCAAGGAAGAACTCAAAAGTACAAGACCTAAGGGCCAGACCTAATGCCTTGGGGGCTCATCATAGATGGCCTTACCTACGTAACTCACAAAGACATCGTAGTTTAGGTTTAACTTTAAAACCAGTCTTTTAAAGGATGGTAGAAGTGGTACCAATCCTCTTTATTCAAAGGGTATCAATGGCATTTCTCTCTTCACTGGAATCAAGGGTGTAGAAGTTTCTTTGCATCATTTGGGTATAGCACTCAATTTCTATACCAAATTGATGAAGAGCAAGATTCTGCCCCCTTATTCAATTGAAGGTAGAGGACATTGATCCCCTTTTGATAAAGAGTCTTCAAGAAAGATATATGGTATTGAATTGTTTCTACCTAAAAAGAATTACCAAGGAAAAAAGAGAAAGAAATAATTAGTAGTGTCCAAAAAAATAGGAAAACTCACAGCAACATAATGCATAAGGATATTATGTTTCACAGCTGTCGTGTTTATGTGCATGTTCAAGGAAGAACTCAAAAGTACAAGACCTAAGGGCCAAACCTAATGCCTCGGGGGCTCATCATAGATGGCCTTGCCTACGTAACTCGTAGAGACATCATAGTTCAGTTTTAACTTTAACTTTAACAATAAACAATTAGAGATACATACAACTGAATACAACATGACATGGCAGCAATGAATAACCCACCCTTGAAGACAGAGATATGGTACTTTTTCAATGTAGAAAGTGGAATTTGTTATTGGTCAATCTAGATCAATTGGGTCCACTACAACCTCATGAGATTGACCTTGTGTTTAGGCTATGATAAGGAATGCACACATGTCTATGGTAGGATAGATCATCTATGATCCCTTGGAAATGCTTTCCTAGTAGTAATGGGAGGATGCCATATTTATGTTATGAAGCTTCTTTATCCAAAGGGTATCAATGGCATTTCTCTCTTCACTGAAATCGGGGGTGAAAAAGATGCTTTGCATCGTTTGGGTATACCACTCAATTTGTATACCCAATGGATGTAAAGCAACCTTCTGCACCCCTTATTCTATTGAAGATAAAAGACATTGATCCCCTTTTTATAAAGAGCCTTCAAGAAAGATAGATTCTACTTGGAAAGCATTCCCAAGGGAGAAAGAGATCACAAACTCAACAACTAATCAATAAAAACAATGAAAATAATGAATAAGTATTCCAAGATAATGAATAAGTGGGAAAAATACATAAGGCATTGAAAACTAGTTTCATAACACATTGAAAACTAGTTTCGTAAAGAGATGCAAACTATGTAAAATATTAATAAGGGGTGGCAAGATCAAGAAAGAACTCAAAATTACAAGACCTAAAGGCCAGACCTAATCTCTTAGGGGCTCATCATAGATGGCCTTGCCTACGTAACTTGCAGAGACATCGTAGTTCAGTTTTAACTTTAACTTTAACAATAAACAATCAGAGCTACATACAACTAAATACAACATGACATGGTAGTAATGAATAACCCACCCTTGAAGAGAGAGATATGGTAATTTTTTAATGTAGAAAGTGGAAGTTGTTATTAGTCAATCTAGATCAATTGGGTACACTACCACCTCATGAGATTGAGCTTTTGTTAAGGCTATGACAAGGACCGCACACATGTCTGTGGTAGGATAGAGCATCTATGATCCCTTGGGAATGCTTATCTAGTAGTAATGGTAGGATGTCATATTTATGTTCTAAATCTTCTTTATCCAAAGGGTATCAATGGTATTTCTCTGTTCATTGAAATCGAGGGTGCAGAAGATGCTTTGCATTGTTTGGGTATACCACTCAATTTATATACCCAATGGATGCAAAGAAATCTTCTACACCCCTTATTCGATTGAAGATAAAGGAAATTGATTCTCTTTTGATAAAGAGTCTTAAAGAAAGATAGATGGTATATATCCTACTATTTCTACTTGACAAGCATTCCCAAGGGAGAAAGAGATCACAAACTCAAAAACTAGTCAGTAACAATAATAAAAATAATGAATAAGTATGCCAACATAATGAATAAGTGGCCAAAATACATTGATCCAATAACATAAAATACATTACAAATGCCAAGCTCACGGTCTCAATGAAATAAACAATGTATAAAACAATATATGGTGCACAACAACAACAAGCATACAATGACAACAATAACATTGCATGATGCCCGAGCTCAAATTCAAAATAGTAAATCTATTAATGTATGATCTAATAGAAGAAACCTCATTGATCATTACTTTTGACTCTATAAAGAGTTATTGTTATCAGTGATGTAAAATGCACCATTTGCAGTAACAGATGTTTCTTTTCCACCCTCTCCTTGACTTGCAACTATTTTGAGCTTTCCCAAACTTCCTTTTACCCTCTTTATTGAATTTCATCCTTTACCTCCCATGGACTTAGAATTTGCATCTGTTTTGTGCAACTGAAGTCTATCCACAGAAAGTAGATATCAAATTTCCACTTAAAACATTTCTTAAAAGATTAAAACATTAACAACTGAGTGCTAAAAATTCTTATGATCATTTTCCATATAATTTCTGCCTACAAAATTTCGATAATTACCATTACAACATATGTAGGATTGCCATTTGATGGGATTCCATATTGAGTGAATGTGTGTGCACCCTAAATTCGCAATCAAGACCATAATGATAGAAAATTAGGTTAGTAAAATAGGCCATATGTCCATAATAAAAATAGCCAAAAATACATGCTAAACACTAGGTAAAAAAAGGGAGCGACCATCTCCTTCATTATTGACTTACCTGAGACGAAAAATCACATAGACAGATGCATACTTTCAAATTATAAGTTTTAAATATTTGAAAAGACAAGAATGACAAAACTCAAGGTATTAGAACTTATAGGAGGTACTAATGGATGGCCATAAATTCCTCCAGAGGGATACATAGAAGCATAGGGAGTAGTTTTTCCATAAGCTGGCATTAAATTTCATTCATCAAAGCACTGAACACATCTGGACCATCACCCCATCTGACAGATAAAAATAGCAATGATGTTAAGGATAACTGATTCTGTAACGGGAGTCAATTTCATTAATTGGAAGAGAAAATTTTAAAAATCAAAATGGAGATAGTCTTGTTCCTGGATTCTTAGCGCAATCCTATCCCAAAAGAAAAAATTCATCTAGAAATTTATAAGAAAAAATAGAAGATAGTTTTTCATGTGTCTCAAGTTGTCAATAAAAAATAATTATTAAACATTAAATAATTCTATAAGAAGAATTTGTAAGATGCACACTCTTGAACTGAGCATGAGATGATGAAACATATTTTGGAAGACTTCCCTTCTTTTATTGTACTATAGTTCTTGAGAACTCATTATTTATCTAGAGACAGGAGAAGGAGAAGAAAATCTCTTTCGGACTCCAAAAGGGAATGAAACATGAGAGAAATGCTTAATTAGGGAAGTAGATCGATGAGATGTATCCACACAAACCAATGGAAACACACCAATGTCACCCATAAGAATAGAGGTGGAGAATGAAGACAAGGAATGATCATAGGTGATATAGAAGCATCATACATTATCACCTCAATAGAAGTAGAGGAGAAAAAGCCTTTGGATTATAAACATCCTTAGCCACCTCCGTAGTGAGGTGTTTAGGCAATGCATTCTTCTATTATGAGGACAAATATGAGACATTTGAGTGAGGGCAAACAAATGCAAGATGACTAGACGTAGAAAAATATCATAAGTGAATTCCTTCATAATCCAAAGTCTAGCTCAGAGAGCTATAAACAAATTAAAAAACAACCTTGGTCAAGAGAGACATAGAAAAATGTAAATCCACAAGAATACATGCATAGGTGGTTTGAGAGAACATTATAGTGGCCTAAACCACTATTATGAAACATCTTGAGGACTAACCAATTCCAATGTACCAATAATTATACCAAAAATGGAGAGGAATATTTGAGAGGTGAATCCAAACTCACAAGAAATTAAAAGGCTCAATGAGAGGGTTAAATGAGGAAACTTAAGGTTTTAGTTAGAGCATGTTGACCCTACAGTCAAGAATGGGCAATAAAATATTGTTTCAATCAAAGAATGAATCAAAGGCCACTGTAATAAAAAAATTTCACACAAATCTAAATTTCTATTTTCCTTTACATAATGTAATCCCTTATGGTAGATCATGAAGTGTGATAATATTTATTCTTTCCTAATAATGAGTCATAAAGTTTGATTCAAATCATCAATTGTAATAAAACTTATACAATTGCTTCATAGCTATAGTTAAACAAATAAGAATCCCCACTAATTGTCTAAATAATGTGTTATTTATGTCTCTAAATATTTAGATGTACATAATTCCATCCCCACTTCAATGGAT
>MU225764.1:3904252-3919899 GCA_018584345.1 Thuja plicata
AGTTGCATGCAACATTTGCAATAATTGTAAATGTTGTCATGACAACATTTTAGCAACTTTTGGCATCTTTTCCATTATGCCTCCTCCCTAAGTTTTAGGACCTCTAACCTCTTCATTTCAATGATCCAAGATCATTTAAGGCCTTATGGCATCTCTAATATATCATTTATGTGTTAAAGACACATTCATGGCTCAAATCTAACATTAAGAAACTAAGCCTAGGAAATATAAAAACTACTAGCAATGGCTAATTTAGTGACCTTAGTCCTAATGAATAACTCACTTATCCCACATTGCAATGACCTTCTAAGGTCCAAAAATAACCTAACTATCTTGACTTGGCCAATGTCAAGTACAAGCCAAAAATGACTAAAACATGGAGGCTAGCCTAGGTGTGCTCCTGCACCATCCTCCCCAAAAAAAAAATTTAAATCCACCTATGGATTGAGGATGCTTGGATCAATCCCCATATTCTTGAACTCTGATTCTTTTACCCATACTGCATCAACATTGGTTTGACCATGCTTCTTTATCAAGTGTTCTTTGTATTCTTTGGTTCTAGTTTATTTGTATAGTCTAGTGTCCAATAAAGTATCAACTCTTGTGACTGTAGTAGGGGGTAATTGAAGATCTTCCACATCTGTGATCACTTCTTGGAGACTCTAATCCATGTCTTGTTGTGGTCCTTTGTAATGGACTAAGTCTGCAATATTAAAAAATAGGTGACAATCCACTATCTTCTGGGAGCTCAACTCTGATTGCATTATCACCATACTTAGCTAAGATAGGATAGGGACCTATTCTTCTCATCTTCAACTTTTGAGGGACTCCCTTTTCAAGTTTTGACTTGTTAAGATGCACCATGACCATGTCACCCACATTGAACTGAATTCTCCTACTCTCATCAACTTTACTCTTATGCTTCATAGTATTCTTTGTCAAAGTCCTCCTGACTGTATCATGTATCTCCTACATTTCATAGAAAAAATCATCTGCATATCCACTTGCCTTCACTCCATGCTTCAAGTCTCTCAACTCATAGACTCCTCTAGGATTCAATCCATATACTATCTCAAAGGGGCTCTTCCCTGTTGACCGATTGATGGTGTCATTATAAGCATACTCAGCTTTCCCCAATCAATTGATCCCATTTTTTACCATATTCCTTGGTAAAACACCTTAATATATTTCTAAGGCTCCTATTCACCACTTCAGTCTGACCATCAGTTTGGGGATGGTATGCAGACCCAAAGGATAAATTAGTAAATTAGTGCCCAATCTTTGCCAAAGAGTCTTCCAAAAAGGACTTATAAATTTAGTGTCTCTGTCTAACACAATGCTCATAGGTAACCCATGGATTCTTACTATCTCTTTGAAGAAGAGAGAGGATATTTGGCTAGCATCATTAGTCATCTTGCATGAAACAAAGTGAGCCATCTTGCTGAATCTGTCCACAACTACATATACACTATCCATGCCTTGTCTTGTCTTGGGTAACCCAACTACAAAATCCATGCTCAAACATTCTCATGGCCTAGTTGGAATAGGTAGTGCCTAATAGAGGCATACATTTTAAGAAGTACCTTTTTTTCTCTTTGATATATAATGCAACTTTCCACATACCTCCTAACATCAAGATTCATCCTTGGCCAATAATAAAACCTTTGAACAAGTTCTTTGGTCTTAGTGATCCCAGAGTGACCACTCAATGCACCATTGCACTTTTCTTGGATTAAGTTCTCCCTAATAGACCCTGTAGGGACACACAATTGATTTCCCTTAAACAAAAGGTTACTTTGCAAAGTGTATTCAGCATACTTTCTATGAAAATGATTCTTGAATTCAGCACATACCTTATAAATGTGTTCAAAGTATTCATCATCAACATATAGATCCTTGACGTGATCTATTCCCATACTCTTCAACTGAATTTCCTGAATTGTGAAAGCTCTTCTAGACAATGCATCTACCACTTTATTGAGGACACCTTTCTTGTGTTTGATATTAAAGGTGTAAGCTTGTAGGTACTCAATCCACTTCATGTGATTGTGACTTAACTTTTCTTGAGAGTTCAAGAAACTCAAAGCTTTATTATCCGAGTAGACTATGAACTCCCTGGGGAGTAAATAATGTCTCCATTTCCTTAAATCCTGAACCAATACATACATTTCAAGGTCATAGGATGAATACTTCCTCTAGGCTTCACTTAACTTGTCTTAATGAAATTTTATTGGTTTACCATCTTGGCTTAGTACAACTCCAATAGCCACATTGCTTGCATCACATTCAATGGTGAAAAGCTTCTCAAAGCTTGGAAAGACTAAGATAGGTTGGGTAGCAATCTTTTCTTTCAATAACTCAAAGCTCTTAGTGGCTTTTTCATTCCACATGAACTTAGTTTTCATTCCTCCTTTAATTATGTCCAACATAGGAGAACAAATATCACTAAATTGCCTTAGATACTTCCTATATTATTGAGCAAGGTGATGAGAAATTCTTACCACCATTGTTATCCTTGGAGTAGGCCAATTCATGATGGCTTCCACTTTACTTTTGTCCATTTTTTAGATTAACATGAGAGAGAACAAACCCAAGGTACACTAGCTCTGTTTTGATGAACTCACATTTCTCCAAGTTGATCATCAACTTCTCTTCATGCAGCTTCTTGAAGACAGTCTCAAGGTGTTGAAGATGCTCCTCTCTTGTCCTACTATAAATTAGTATATCACCAAGATATACTACTACAAATTTTCCAATGTAGTCTTTGAGGACTTCATTCATGAGCCTCATGAATGTGGAGGGGGCATTAGACAGTCCAAATGGCATGACAAGCCATTCGTAGAAAATTTCATTGGTTTTGAATGATGTCTTCCATTCATCTCCCTCATGTATCCTATTTTGGTGATACCCACTTTTCAAGTCTATCTTTCTATAGTACTTGGCTTCAGCTAGCCAATCCATTAGGTCTTCAATCCTAGGTATGGGGAACCTATACCTAATGGTTATCCTATTTATGGCTCTTGAATCAGTACAAAGCCTCCATTTGCCTCCTTTCTTTTGTGCTAGGACAATAGGTACTACACAAGGGCTAATGATTTTCTTGATAAGGCCTTGGTTAAGGATTTCTTCAGGTTTCCAGGCAATTTCCTCATTCTGTTGAGGGGTCATCTTGTAAGCTGCCTTATTAGGTAGGGTAGCTCTGGGTATGAAGTCTATCCTATGACTTATGGCTCTTCTAGGGGGTAATACTGATGGTTTTCCATCACTTACTATGCCTTCATAATTCTGCAACATACTTTGTATCTCCTTAGGTATCTCTGGTTTCTTGTCTCATTTTTCTTCATTCTTTTCTCTTGGCCTTAGCACCAATGCATATCCAACTCCTTCTCCTTCTTCCATGGCTTCTATGAACTCTCTTTCACCTACCACAAGTACATTAGGATGTTATGTCTTCACATCTACATCTTCTAACAATTATTGGATTTTGAAAGTTACTTTATCCTTCTTGAATGTATAGGAGTTCTTCACTCCATCATGGATAGCTTGGCGGTCAAATTGCCATGGTCTACCTAGGAGCAAGTGACATGCATATATGGGAAGCATATAACATAGAACCTTGTCCTTATATCTCGCTATAGAGAACTCTACCCAAGCTTGCTCATTGACTAATACATGTTGTCCCTTATTGAGCCATGTGACCTTGTAAGGATGGGTATGAGGTATCCTTGTCATGCCTAACTTGCTGACTACTTCTTTTGACACATTGTTTCCAGTAGACCCCAAGTCCACAATGACTCTACATACTTTTCCCATCACCTTACATTTGATTGTAAATAGGTACCTTCTTTGGGCTAGATCTTCTTTAACTAGCTCCTTGATCAATGTTCTCCTCATCATGAGGTTCTCACCTTCTTCTAAATTTAGTGGTACCTCAGAGTGTGTCTTTTTTTCACTTGTCTCTTCATGAACTAAATTAGTTCTCTTGTTTCCTCCTTGAAAAGTACTACCCTTCTCTAGACACCTATAGGCAAGGTGTCCCATTTGGTTGCAATGATATCATTTCATATTGGAAAAGTAATTGCCTCTTCCTTGTCCACCACTTCTTCCTCTGAATTTTGAGTTCCTTCCTCTACCACCTCTACTAGAACTTCCCTCTTGCTGCTCAGTGTACTTGACTTCTCCTTGTGTCCTCTATTATGAACTTCTTCCACCATAGCCACCTCTTGATCCTCTATTATCCCTTCCTCTACCTCTTCCTATGGAGGTTTTCTCCTATTTTCTTTTGTATTTTTCCTCTATCTTTAAGGCCATTTGATAACATTTGTGAATGGTTTTGAAGTTCACAAGACTCATGTCTTCTTGAATAGACCACTCAAGTCCATTCAAATGTCTAGCTAGCTTGATGCTTTCCTCCTCCACCACTTGTGATCTTAAGAACAAATTTTTGAACTCTTCAGTGTATGCTTGGATATCCAAATATTTTTTTCTAAGATTGTGTCTTATCCTATGCAACTGAACCTCATAATCATAAGGAAAGTAAGTCTTCTTGAACTTAGTCGCCATTCCCTTCCATGAGACTATAGGACTCTTTCCTTCTTTCTCCCTCTCAGTTTGAACAAACTTCCACCATGTGAGAGCTGATCCTCTCAACCTTGACTTGGCCAAACTCACTTTTTGGGCCTCTGTGATACTATCACATTTTATATGGTTCTCTATACTTCCAATCCAATCCACAACTAAATCTATATCCATTTGTCCACTAAAAAGTGGTACACCCTCTAAAGCTTTTCCACTTAAAGCCTTTAGTGCCTTTAAGTAGGGTTCTTGGTCACTGACAGGGTCAGGGGTTGGAACTTCCTCTTCTACATCCACTTCCTTTTCCCTTGCTTCTTCTTCTTCTTTCTGATCTATCTTATCTTTTATCTTCTCAGCTTTTTCTTGGACTTCTCCCAAGAGTTGCTCCATTTGAGACAACCTTTCTTTCAACACCTTGTTGTCTTCTTCTTGCTCATCCACCTTTTTGGCTAACTCAGCATTAGTCACCATGATTTTTCTTCTACTATTCCAAATGGTGTATTATCTCCAACTGACTTAGTAGGCTAAAACATCCACCACAAGCCTAATCTCAATCAAGCTCTGATACCAATTTGATGTGAGTGTCCCAAGGCTTGCTAGCACTTCAACCAAGAGACCTTAGCTTGTCTCTTCTAGGAACCTAATATCCTCTAGATCCTAATTGGATTATATTATTAACAAATTCCAATCCCAACTCTTCTCTAAGAGTTCTCAACTCATGTGCTTCAGCATGAAAGACTAACACCTTTTAGTTAGTTCAAATATTCACTTCTTCCTCTACACCTAGAAAGATCTAAGTGCCAACTCCACTCTAGAATTCAAAGATTCATTGCAGAGGTCATCATGATCATGGAAACATTCCATTTACTTCCATTTTGATCCATTTTGAGGGATCTCATGACCATTTTCAGTCGATTCCAAGTTTATGTCTTCAATAGGCCTAATTGGGCTTATTTCCTTGTAGCGTTTCACAATGTGTTTTCCCACTTCTTTCAAAACTTTCCCAAAGAATTTGGAAAACCAGTCACACATTTAGATACCCTTTATCACTTTACAAGATATTTTTAAGGTTTTAGTTTCCCAAGACCTCCGTACATAGGGTTGCTACAATCTAGGTCCAATAGGGCAAATAGGCCTACTTTCTAGGACTGTCTGCAACCTAGTTGAAAAATTTCTCAAAACTTGGTCAAATGGATTGGTAAGAAACAAATCCTCCTAGAATGTCAATATATGACTATGGCCTATCTGAAACTATACCTAGTCCGTACAGTGCTTCACTACCCTGCAAGATATGCTCAATCTTTCATCTCCCAAACCTCTAATCGGACAGTGTATGCTCTCCTAGGGCTTGGCACTAAAAATAGAAATTTGACATTTCATGCCTCCTAATCCTAGGTATGTATAGACTAGTGACTCCCCTTTCATATCCAACCACTTTCAGGAAGATCCCATTGTTATTTTTCATGGGGGAACCATGAAATGACTGACTGGTCTGGATAGGCCTAGTGGACTTCCTAGATTGAAAACAATTTAACTATGACCCTAGACCAAGTCGAAAATACTATATCACTAAATGAAAAACACTATAAACTATCTGAAGAACACAAAACAACAACTAAGTCAGGGCATTCAATCCATTGGATATCAATGTCACACACAATTGCTCGGATTCTCTGAAAAAACATAGAGTTGCAGAGTTCTATTCAAATACAAAACTTTGTTACAATATCTCTCTCTCTCTCAATATTTGAGCCTCCACTCCTATTAGATGCCTCATTACATTTTTCTAGGCCTTTTTGGTCGAGTCCCCATTCCTATTTTTTAGGGGGATCCAAGGTAACCGATTTGCATGCAACATTTGTAATAATTGCAAATGTTGTCATGACAACATTTTAGTAACTTTTGGCATCTTTTTCCATTATGCCTCCTCCCTAAGTTTTAGGACCTCTAACCTCTTCATTTCGAGGATCCAAGATCATTTAAGGCCTTATGGCATCTCTATGATATCATTTATGTGTTTAAGACACATTCATGGCTCAAATCCAACATTAAGCAACTAAGCCTAAGAAATATAAAAAACTACTAACAATGGCTAATTTAGTGACCTTAGTCCTAATGAGTAACTCACTTAGCCCATATTGCAATGACCTTCTAAGGTCCAAAAACAAACTAACTATCTTGACTTGGCCAATTTCAAGTACAAGCCAAAAATGACTAAAAAATGGAGGTTAGCCTAGGTGTACTCCTACACCATCTTCCATTCATCCCCTTCATTGACCCTAATTTGATGATACCCACTCTTTACTTCAATCTTGGTAAAATACTTTGCTTCTCCTAGACAATCCATTAGGCCTTCTATCCTAGGGATAGTGAACCTATATCTAATGGTAATTAACTTTTTACCCCTTGAATCAGTACATAGCCTCCAATTTCCTCCCTTTTTTGCTTGTCAATTTCCTCCTTTTGTTGAGGGGTCATCTTTTAGGCGGCTTTATTTTGAAGGGTAGCTCCTGGGATAAAGTCAATTTGATGACTAAAAACTCTCTTAGGGGGTAGGATAGATGGTTTTCCATCACTTACAATGCTCTTGTATTCCTACAACAACTCTTGCACTTCTTTTGGTACCTTTCTCTTCTTCACTGTCTTGTCTACATCTTTTTATTTAGGTTTCAATACCAGTGCTAAACCCACTCCATATCCTTCATTTAAGGCTTCTATAAAATTCTTTTCATTTACTATAAGGACATTGGGGTCTGAGGACTTATTTTATCCTTCCTCTAACAGTGACTATATTTTGAAAGTCACACCATCCTTCTTGAAAGAATATGCATTCTTTGCTCCATCATGCATGGTCTGTTTGTCAAATTGCCATGGGATACCATGGAGAAGGTGAAATGCATCCATAGGTAGTACATCACATAACACCTTCTCTTTTTATTTTCCAATAGATATGTCCACCCATGCTTGTTCATTCACAAGGACATGTTGCCCTTTGTTCAACCAAGTAACATTGTATGGATTACTATGTGGGATCCTTTTCATCTTTAACTTGCTAACTTTCTCCTCTAACACTATGTTCTCAGTAGACCCTAAGTCTATGATGACTCTACACACCTTGCACATCATTTTACATTTCACTCTAAACACTGACCTCCTTTGACTAGGTTCCTCCTTCACTGGTTCTTTAATTAGTGTCCTTCTCATCATTAAGTTCTCTCCCTCTTCTGACACCAAGGGTACCTCAGGGTGTTTTCTTCCACCACTAGTCTCCTCTTGAACTATGTTGACTCTCTTTTATTTTCCTTGGGAAGTAGAACCTTTATCTCAACACCTATATGTAGGGTGTCCCATTTGGTTACAATGATATCATTTAATATTTGTAAATTAGGAACCTCTTCCTTGACTATTGTTCCTCCCTCTCCAATTGTTATTAGAGCCTCTTCCTATATTGATTTTTCCTCTTCTTGGACTCCCTTCTTGTTGCTTAGTTTATTTGGTCTCTCCTTGGTTCTTTGACTCTAAACTTCTACCACCATATCCACTTCTTTTTCCTCTGTAATCTCTTCCTCGACCTCTAACTCTTTTATTCCTTGAGTCTTTCTTCTTTCTCAACTTCTCTTCCACCTTTGTGGCAAGTTGGTGGCATCTCTGGATAGTGGTAGGAGTAAGAAAACTTAGTTCATATTGTATTGTCCACTTCAGACCATTTAGGTATCTAGCTACCTTTACACTTTCTTCTTCTGCAACCCTTGATCTCATACATAGCCTTTGAAACTCTTCATTGTAAGAGTTAGCATCCAAGTTTTTTAACCTAAGACTTTATGTCTTTTTATGCTTCAGGTACATATGCTTCTCTGATTTTGGTTGCCATAGATTTCCAAGTGGCTATGTGTTTCTTTCCTTCCTTTCCTCCCCCATCTTGGATGAATTTCCACCAAGTGAGTGTAGACCCTCTTATTCTATTTTTTTCCACTTTCATTGTCTGTGTATCTATTATACCATCACATTCGGAGTGATTTTCTATCCCTTCAATCCAATCTAGGACTATCTTTGGCTCCATCTTTCAAGTGAAGATATGAACTCCTTCCAATGCTTTACCAATCAAAGCCATTAGTGATTTTAATAGTGGTTCTTCAGTTAGGAAAGGGTCAACCTAAGGGACTTCATCATCAAAGGCAATCTCCTTACTATTTCCTTCAACCTTATCCTTCACTTCCTCAGTCTTTTCTTCTACTTGGTCCACTTTGTGTTGCAATTGTGCCAATCTTTCTCTGAGAAATCTATTATCTTCTTCTTTCTCATCCAATTTCTTTTCCAACTCAGCATTTTTCACCATTATATACTCTCCTACAGATTGTTCTGGTTGAAACATTCACCACAAGCCAAATCTTATTAGCTATGATACCAATCTGATGGATGTTCCCAAGTTTGCTTGCACTAGCCTACTTGGACCTCCACTATTCCTAGTCTTCACAAGACCCTATGCTTCCTTTTTAGGATCTCACTAGCCCTGAATATATTATTCTAGGACTACCTCACTACCACTCTAATATTTTGTGTATATTGTGCTTCACAATGGGACAACTACCACTAGTTTGTACTTCACTCTTTCACTCTTCCTTGGACAATTACAAGCATATTTTCAATTTCTCAAATCTACAAGTGTCTGCAAGGAAATTACTCATGTTTAAAAACTTTTTAGACTCCTTATGATGTCATTTGTAACAGGGTATCATAACTATTCCAAATAATCTCCCAATTCACCTTCAAATTTGGCTTTTAGGCCTATTTCATCCAGTAGCCCTGTTTGACAGGTTTTTTCCCAATTCTTCCAAAAATAATCCCAAACAACCCCTCAAAAAAGTAGGGATTATGATACCCTTTTCCAAAACTCGAATGAATTTTTAGGTCTTAGGGTCCTATGGTGTCTATAAACTAGATTTCTATAATTAAGGACAACTAGGGGTAATTAGGCTAAATAAGTGCAGTTAGATGATTTATGCTTGGAAATGTATCAAAATGGATTGGTAGAGTCTAGTCCTTCCTAGAAGGTGTATGTATAACACATAGGTTTCCAAAACTAGGCTTTATTTCCCACAAATCACAATGTCCCTGCAATAAAAATCAGTTAGAACATTGTCAAACAACTAGTCGGGCACTGCAATCTTGTCTAGGGCATGACTTTTAAAATAGATAAACAAGTGTCCTAAGCCTCTCCTTCCATATATAAACTATGCAGAGGCTCCCCTTACATATTCCTCTATTCCATGATCAAATGCACTATGGAGAATTATAGGGGATCCATTTTGTTCAAAACCACCCTGTCAACACTAGCAACTAGTCTACTTACAAAATATTTTACAAATCTAATCTAATGAACTGACATAAATTTTTACACAGAACAAAATTTTATCAAATCTACCTCTACAACTCAAATCCAACACTAACTCATACTATTAAATCCATCTACTAGTTCTCAAACATAAAAAAATAAGCGTTCTTCTTACTATTCAAAAACTTGCATTACATCACCGTTACCTCGGGAAATGGGATCCTACATGTCTAAATATGCATTTTCCATATTTTTAGGCCACTAAAATTAATATAACTCCTCTACTTTGAAAGGAATCAAAAAATTTGTCTATGTTGTCATGCAACTTTGCAAAGTTACAAATGTTGTCATGACAACATTATGACAACTTTTGCATTATTGCTCCAAACTAACTTTTATGATGTCTAACTCATACTAAATGATCTAAAAATATCATAGAGGCCTTTTTAGGCCATTTTCCAACCTTTCCTAAGCCTTTAAGGTTTTTAGACCCAATTTCATACTTTTGGCTAAAACTAGCACTCAACAAAATAAACTAAAACCTACTAGGTTGGATTAATCTTAGTCAAATCCACCTAGTCACACTCTTGAAAGACCATCTAAGGTCAAAAAGAAAAATGCTGACTTTGCTAGGGTTAGTACAAGCCATAACAAAATATATAGGGATAGGATTTAGCCTAGGTTCTCTTCCACAACTCCTGAAGTGTTAGGGCATATTGCATCTCTACATAATTAGTATGGATCCCTCCATACTTGATCATTTGAATACTATGCATTTGAAGTTCCAGGAAACAATTTTATTGATTATTTAGGAAACACTACAGGTATCTTTTTCTTTATCAAATTTTGTTTTTCTACCACTTCAACGACATCAGGTGATCCTTGCTCAACCATTTCTCTATATCACACTACTGAAAATTTTGAAATCTCTGTGAAATTATGAATGCTAATGCTGGAAGTGCTACTGAGAACTCACTGGAAATCCTCTAGTATTCTGAATGCTATGTTAAAGGTAAATTATCCTTGTCTCTGTATTATTTTAATATCCAAGCCTGGGTACCTCAACTACCACATTACCTTTCCATAAATTTTGCATGCATGGATTTAGACATCATCATAAAAATGTCTCTTTCAATTGGATTTTCCATAAATTCCACATGCCTTTTATTTATAAAAAAATTGTATTATTATAGAAAATCTTTTGTTTAAACATATAAATGGAAGTTTCTCATAAATTAGACACATACTTTTTAATTTGTGGGGGACATTAATTTTTAATAATAAAACTATGTAATAGTCTAATACATATTTAGAATTTTCCATATTTCAATATTTTAAGTCACGTAAAATGATTTTTTCAATTCATAATATGTGTCATAAATATTATTTGTACTAATGTTTCTTAGAACTTTTTAAAATATTTTTAGTACTAATATTTCTTAGAACTTATAACAATGATACATTGTTATCCCAAGTTATGACTATGACTAAGAGTTAATATATTTGTACTAATATTAATAAAAACTTACGTTATAACTATCTTACTTGATAACTATATTAATAAAAATAAAAAAATAAAAATTATTTTTTAATAATATAAGTAAGAGAATCGAGAGAATAGTCATAAAAACTAATAACATTTTTCATTTAACTAAATTAAATTAAATTTTTAATCATATTATAATAGTTATAATGAGAATCGAGAGAATAAAATATATTAAATAAAATGTTTAATATAGAAAATGGTCTAGTGATTTTGTTTTTATTATTTTACATGAGTGATAAAGATCAAGAGAATAACATTAGAAATATAATTTATTAATTTAAGTGTTAAAACTTGTTTTAAAATTTGCATAGGCTAAACAAAAATTTTTAATAAAGGAAAATAAATTAGATCAATAGAACCTTTTTTTCAACCTTGAGAAGTCATGCAAAGCATAAACTTTCGATTCTCATCTTTGCAACCGCTAAGATCATACATTTATTAACCATGAGAAGTTACGCATAATATTCAATGTTCCTTTTCTCAACTTTAGAGCCTTTATACCCTTTCTATCATTTACACTTGAGAAGTTGCATGACAGTTATGTGAGCATCTTCTCAACTTCTCAACAGTTTGAAATAACCTTTACAAAGCTGCACTAGGCCTCTTTGTGACTTCTCAACATCATTGGCTTCTTTCTTTTCCTAGTTGAGAAGTACTAATTCACATTAATTACTAAATTCTCAACATCAGAACAATAGTTCTTCTTATGATAAAAAGACTCAAGAATTGATGCAAAGACTCATTTCACAACTTCTCAACATGAAAACCTAAAGGATCTGACTGCTTGACATGATTAATGATGTAACATTTTATACTTGAGATGTTGCACATAAAATTTATTTGGTTGTTTGGAACCGCTAACCTATAACATTGAAAATGGACATAGTGTTGAGATGTTGAGGAACCCTAATGCGTGACTTCGCGACTTGAAAGATGACTTCCCCAGACGACTTGAGAAGTAGTACATAACTATAATCATGACTTCCTAACTTGAAAATATGGCTTTAAGCATGAATTCCCTGTTATATGTAAATGAAATTTAACACACATAGACATTATAACTCACAAACTCAACCAGAACCCTAGAAGTAGAATTTGAACTTTACAATTTACTAATAATTAAAGAAACATGTCTCATTACTTATAATGCAATATGAAATATGTCTTCGTTCTAAATGAGTATGACAATTTATAGGAAATTAGGAATATATTATATTTAAAATTTTGATACAGTAACAAGTTACAAAAATCATGAACAATAGTTTTCAAAATTATAAATGTAATATGAGTCAAGATTCAAGAAGTATAGTATATCAAGTATCTGTATAAACACCTATTAACTGAATGCTAAATCGCTTCACTAACTTACTATGCAGTCAAATGCTTCTATATCCCACATGGAAAATAGTTCCTAAAAGTGACTATCAGCAATAGGTTCCTCTTCATTCCGAGTTGGGTATTCAAAATAAAAAAAATTCTTCATCTTCATTCTAAGTCTAAGACCGAGATCCATTGTTTGTCTCAAGACTAGTAGCACCACCAATAGGTTTTGAAGTGAGGAAAATCCCTCATCTATCACACATGGAATTACAAATTGCTAATGCCCCATCATAAGGAAAATCTCTAACATTGTACTGAGTTACAAATAACCTCAAGCAAGTTTCCAAATTTTTGTCTAGTTTTTTTTTCTGCTCTTTAATTTCAAAAACCCCAATGCACTAAAAACTCTTTCCTCTTCCACCAACCCCAATATCATTGTTTGACATAAATTTATAGGTTTGAATTAATCTGATGTTGAATCATGTTGCATGTAATACTTCACTCTTCTCTATCCTTTTCCAAATCCTTGTTATTGCACCAGGCTCAAATGGACTCTCCAAGTTTTTCAACTAAAATTTCATACATCATACAAATTGTTGACATTATTTCTGAATATTAGCTGAATTAATAATTCCTTCAATTTGTTGTTCATTGCAATCTGCATATTTTTAAAACTCTCTCATCAATTCATCAATTTTTTATGAAAGATATGTGCATCATTTTGTGTATCTCTAGCATTTTTTTTTACAAAAATGAGGAAACACACAAAACATGGCTTGAAGAAATTATTCTGGAGGTAATCTTTCACGAATCTCAGTTGAACTTTTGAAGGAAATTGACTTCAAATTATCACTAAAAGATTTAACAATCCTGTCAAAATTTGCCTTTTAACTGGAAGTAGTCTGCCTCACTTACCTATCTTAGATTGGTGCATTGGTATTTCATATCCTTTAAAAACACATATTAATCATTTTTTTCATTTAATTGTTAAAATTCGTAGCATGATTCAAATCTATGATTATCCGCCCCCTGGAAAAAAATGGGCTTTGAAGAGTTGTGATATTTGAATATAGAGTATCTAGGGTAATCCATGCCATTCTACATAAACTGCTATACTCATGAATGTACATAGTTTTGTCTTGGGATTTATTAACAATTTTTTCATTAAATACAACATGGGGATAAGAATGGCTAAAGTTAATAGAGTCTCTACATCACTTAACTTATGTAACAGATCATGAGATTTGTATATTGTCAGGGATTGCTCATATGTTAATCCGATCAAGGATTGATATTCTATTAGAACTCATTCTAATGGTCCATGCAAAGAGAGGATAACTTCTCAAACTAAAACCACAATTTTGAGGAAAATTTAGCAAACCCTTGTGCAGGCCATTTCCCTAGCAACTCTAGGTGTCATCTAAAACAACTACAAGAAACCACAATTTGTGGAAAAATTGCCAAAACCCTCCAATTTTTTTTAGGAAGAAATAAAAAAACCCTAAGAATAGCAACACCAATCATGATTTTTTTGGAAAAAAAATAGATATGGTCTCAACGTCCTTGAGAAGCTTGTTTCTTGGTGTTATTCCCTCTGAAAAATCTTAAATTCTACAAAAATTTGAGGACTGCTACAGAAGTAAGCGTATAGCTCATGAACTAGATCTTCAACTTTTGACACTGTAGGAAAATTACTTACAATTTTATATCCTAAATTCATTCACTAGGCCATGAAATGTATGAAAAGCATGTACGGTGAAATACTGGTTTATAATCTTAAACAAAGACCATTCCTTTGGCATTGTATTACTACAACTCCATCAACTCCAACACACACTAGCTTATTATTGATTAACTGATGAATATCTGATGGAGATGGTGAAGACCGAGTGATATCAAGTATCATTATTGTAGATTTGGTTAGATCAATTTTTTTCTTTTCATTCATGTCAAGTAATTGATTAATTGATTTTTATTATGTTACCATATCTTAACAGGACAAGTTAAATGAGTGACAAATACAAATCAGACAATGATGAAGTAATGATGATATAGTTGTTTTCTACTATATATTTGAAGCTATCAAATCAGTAAAATTGATTGATCAAGTCAGAAAGTGTAATGAGTTCAAGTTCTGAATGAAAGAGTTACTTTACCAAGCTAGAAAGAGTCAGTCAATACAATTCTATGCTAGTCAGTCACAAGTTACCAAGCACCGAGTGAATGATGTCCATTGCCAAGTTGTAAAGAAAGTTTTACTTAGTACAGGATACTGATAATAAATGATGATAAGATTGAATTTAATGTGAAGAAATGATGAGCTAGATGAGGAAATGAATTAAATGATGTTTGTTACAAGATCTATGAATGGGAAAATAGAATGGGAATATCTAAGGCAAAGATAAAGCGGTCAAATTGAATTGTGAAGAGTTCAAAGAAATTTACAAGTTTTGAGGTAAAAGTGAGAATGTTTACTGAGTTGTGAAATATGAAGAAGTTGATCAAACCAATTAGCACAAATGAAGGAAAATAGAATAAGGAGATTAAAAGGAAAAATTATTTCTATATAATAAATAAGAAATAAATAGATAATTTTTTGGAAATATGGATGGAGTAACTGAGAGGGGAGGGGTGAATCAGTTACCACAAAAATAAATCCACAAGTCCCTTAGATGTCTTCAATATATATTACTGTTACTCGGTAGATTAACTTATCATTGTTCATTAAACATTAACAGTGATTGACATGCATAAAACAAATAACATGAACACAAGTAACACTAGATATAACGTGGAAACCCAATTTGGGAAAACCACCAATGCAACTAGTTACTGATTTTCACTCTTCTGAAGTGAGCCCTGTTAGGAGCCAAC
>MU225764.1:3926197-3942672 GCA_018584345.1 Thuja plicata
GCTGCATATACAAGTTTCAATTAATAAATATTACTTTGGTCGGCTGCATAAACATTTCACTGATGCTCGGTGAACACTGCTGATTCTACAAAAATCCTTCGGTAACCGACTGAACTCGGTAAGTACTACAAACTCAGTAAAGACTGACTTTCCATCACATATTCTTTGATGACCGACTGAACTCGGTAAGCACTGAATTTCTTTGTTGACCGAGAGAGCCCGGTAGTAACTAACTTCTCGATATAGTATTCTGGAGTGCTCGGTAGACTCTGTAACTTGCTTCTCTTACCGTCTGAACTCGGTAGACTCTGTCTAATGACTGATATGACATTCTTTGCTCGGTAGACTCTGTCTGATGACTGATATGACATTCTTTGCTCGGTAGACTCTGTCTGATGACTGATATGACATTCTTTTCTTGGTAGACTCTGTCTGATGACTGATATGACATTTGTGTAACATCAAAGACAATACATAATTAAACAATTGTATCCAACATAATTATGAATACAGAGGCTGGTGAATTGAACAAAGAATAAGAAGAAGCTAAAGAACAACATTTACCAAGCAGAAAGGAGAAATAGACATTGTAGAATCTACAGTCTAAGAAAGAGATCAATGAAGTATATGATGTCAGTATTGAATTGAGTATAAAGGATATGATACAAGAAAAGATAGTTTCCATATTTACTAATTAAACTTTAATGTTAGTTATTAATATTTCTAACAGAGAAATCTCTTAACTGAGTGGATTTAACCTTCCTATTTATAAATTCTAGACTTGGTGACATTCTGAAAGAGTGTTTAAAGACCTCTAACAAGGTCATTCCTAAGAGGGTGAAGATCTTCAGAGATCTGAGGTAAATCCCCTAACAGGGTCACATTTAGAAAATTTGTTTGTAGTCTTTAACAAGATAATCTCTTAATCAATCACTCTTTAGAAGGGTGCATTTTTTCATTATTGTGGGTTACAATTCCCATAGAGGATTTTCCCAAATTGGGTTTCCTCGTTAAATATGGTGTGAACTGAGTTAAATCCAGAGTTTTTTGAGTTAATATGATGGTGCTAAGTTTGAAGGATTGATTTAAATATATGAAATGTATTGTTGTTTAAGTTATTGAGTTTATTGGTGAATTGGTTATTTATTGTATAGAGTATTATCGAGTGAGTCAGTGAGTTCTGTTTTAACTATTTTGGTTTTTCAGATTCACCCCCCCTCTCAGTGGAGCCAATAATTGGTATCAAAGAATAGCTAATGTGAAGTGATAAGTGTTGATGAAAATTATTCAATTGTGTATTTTCACTGATGTTACACATGTATATGCACTTATGTAGTGATGTTACCCATGTGTACATCCAAACCAAGTAAAGTTAGTGTATAGCAAGTGAATCTCATATTTTTTGGAGCTCAGTCGGGTATTAAAGAAATTTAGTTCTTTCTGAGTTCACTCGGGCATTGAAGAATCTTAGTGTTGACCGAGTTAAATAGTTAGTATCAGTTGAATAACAGATTATTACATTTTATGTTTAATTAGGCATATGAGGCCGAAAGATTTGAGTTATATATTTAGTTGGAAGGTTATCAAGCTGACTTGAGAAGATCTATTATATATTTATATAAGGTCAATTTTGGATTGAGAAAAGTGGGAAGTAATTTAATGAGTGGATGAACATGATATGAAGAGAAGAGGAAAAATCAAATGGGATTCTAATTAAGGACAGATCATCTGGACAGAGCTGCAATAGAACATTTGATCACTGAGGATCCAGTTTATAACTAGAGAAAGATCTAAAGAAGAAAAGATAGTTGCATGTACAATCTGGTCAATCCATTGTTACTTTCTAACAATTGTAGCAGTGATTCAAATCTCTTTACAGAGTAGACTTAACAATCTTTTGTAAATCCTCTCACAAGGTGACATTTCTATATTGAAGTGTTTGAAGACCTCTAACAAGGCTAATCCTTACAGGGCAATTAAATCCTCTAACAAGGTCACACCTAACAGTGTGTTATTGTAACCTTTAATAGGGTTGTCTCCTAATAGGGCTCACTTCAGAAGAGTGAAAATTAGTAACTAGTTTTAATTGGTTCTTTTTCCCATATCGGGTTTCCACGTTAAATATTGGTGTCATCTTTTTTCATGCTATTTAATATGTATTTTATGTTTCTTCTCATAAACTCTAAAAATATAATTACTTTAAATATCTCAAAATTGATTGGTTGTCCGAGTTACAGCATAATATCTTAATTGGCTGAGTGACAGTGATATATTCTTTAAGACATCTAAGGGACTTGGATTTTTTTTTGTAGTAATTGATTCACCCTTCCCCTCTCAGTTATTCATCTCATTTCCAAAAAAATTTATCAGAGCTCCAAGTGCTTGCAGGGAAAGTTTAAAGGCCTAAGATAAAGATCAGAGATGTCTTCTAGAAGGGATATCCCCAATCTTAACAAACACAACTTTCAAACATGGCAGGAGTTGATGAAGCTACATTTTTATACTATTGGAGATAGTGGTTTGCAATTCTTGGATAAAAAATATGTGGAACCACTGGTACCTATGACAGTGGAAGATATGGTGGATAGAAAGAATCATAATATAATGATGATTGACATAGCTTCTTCACTCAACTACTTGGAATTTGATAAAGTCAAGGAATTCCCTATTGGCTTTGATATGTGGAACAAACTACATGATATTCAAGGAGGAGATGCAAATGTAAAGAGGGCCAAAATAGAAAGTCTTAGAGGTCAGTTTGATATGATGAAAATGGAAGAAGGAGAAAACATTACAAAATATAGTGAAATAATTAAGAAAAGTGTAAGTGTCATTAGAGTAGTAGGTGGAACAATTGAAGATACTACAATGGTTAGTAAGGTATTGATAACCTTTCTTCCTATCTATGCAATTAGAGTTTCAACTATTCAAGAGATGAGGTGCAATAATGACATATATCTAGATGTATTTATTGGAAGGCTATCATCATTTGAGCTGGAAAATTTTGACAATTATTCTCCTAACACTAGAAATCTTGAGTCTGTATTCAAAGCTAAACTAAACCTTGGAAAGAAGGATAGATACTCAATAAATAAAAAGACTGACAGTGACATCGGTGATGAATTTGATGACGAAGATATGGAAATCATTGAAGCACTACTTGCCAAGAGAGCTGCCAAAGGAAAAAGGTAAATACAGAGGAAGAATATCATTGATTTTCTTTTCATGTAATGAGGTTGGTCACATTGCTTCTAAGTGTCCTAACAAATATGACAAAGATGAGAGAAAGTTCAACAATTATAAAGGAAAGAAAGATTTGAACAATTACAAAAAATACAACGACAAAGGTAAGAAATCTTATTACATTGCTAAAGATTCTAATAGTGATGAAGATGAAGATCAAATGGTTTACATTGCTACTAAGCATGAGCCAGATAATGAAGATGACAAAAATAGTACACTGTTCTCTCATATTAGAAAATAATGACCCTTGGATAGTTGTGTTAGGATTGGATTATACTGAGAGGGGCGGTGAATCAGTATAATAGCACTTTAAATAAATTGTTCTTACACTTAAACACTAATCATATATTTGCAGTAAAGTAAAGAGCATAAGTAAATGACACAATACTCATAACACCATATTTGTTTACGAGGAAACCCTGGCAAAGGGAAAACCCTAGTGGGGATGATACCTACAAGCATGCACTATAGTATAGTGTCCTTGTAAGGAGACATAGCCCTGTTAGGAGCTAAATATTACATAGTACATTTCCTTTTTATAGGAATAATAACCCTGTTAAAGGTTCACAACACCCTGTTAGGGGCCTCTGAGCTTATAGCTCTTAAAATACAATTTAGCTACAAAATGTTATAGTCACAAACAAAACAAGCATCACTAATTATTTGATAGTTCCTTTATAGTTCTTCAATGATCTATGTTTTTCTCTGCTCTTCCATTCGCATATCTGATCTCCCAGATAACTATTACAAAACTACATACAATATTTTCCAAAAATATCATACATATATATATCTCAACATTGCAAAGTCGACTCTCATCATGAATATTACAAACATTACTAAGTCGACCTTTAATACAAAATACATTTAATATAGTAAAAATTAAATGCATAGTCGGTGCTCTTGTATATGGTCAATGTGTAGGCTATCGCCAGCCAAAATACAAATTTGATTTCCTAGAGTCCAAGTCATACTCCCTCAATCTTCGCTGTTGTCCAACTGCTCTGTATCGTTGTTCTTCTACAGTTTGTGTGTCTTCAAATCTTTCTAACTCATTGTATACTTAACCAAATCCAAATCGATCCTAGTTGGAGGTCATACATACTCCATAATGTCTTCCTCTAAGATCTCTTTCCCTAATTCATCGATCTCTATCTTCAACATCAAAAGTACTTTTGTATCTCTACTACTATACTTAGTCAATTTTATGAATCATCAAAACTTATCTTCAAATTAATCAAACTTAAACCCATATGTATTTCCATAAATGAAAAAAAAAAGTGAATCCTATTTACCAAAGTTTATCACTTGCCAAAAATCTCTCCCTTCGGTATTGATGGCAACACTTAACAAAAAAATGACTAAGTGTTCCAACCAATCAAAAAATGTCTCTTCTTCTCCTTATCTCTTCTTCATATTTTTCTCTCTTCCTTTTATTATATTATATATATTTTTTTATGTTTTATTATATTCTCTATTTTTTTTCTTCTCTTCCCCCCCTTTCACAACAATGATAAAGGTGCATATAAAGCTAGAAGTTTTAGTTCTTGCTTACGAGTTTCTGAATATCCTAAAAAGAGTCTTCCAAAAGCTTCACTTCTATGCTCCATGTCTTGGACAATATCAGACTGATGTGAATAAAACCAATGATTGCAAATGATGCACTTTCATCCTTTTTCAATTCTGTGGGTAAACCTTTAGTCAATGAATCTACAAATTTCTCCAGATCTAAGAGATGAGCTTTAAGTATGGATAACTTTGGAGTGACAAAGCTCGTTAGCAAATTAAATATTTTCAGTACTCTCTCCTTTTCATTTTCCAGTACACCAAGTTTGGCCAATATTCTTGTAAATTTTGTGTCTAGTTTTATTGTGGACTGTGAAGATGTTCCACAACCATCCATCAAATTGTTCAGATTTTCCCTCTCCTTGGCAATAATGTCCTCAACATTCTAAACATGTCTAATCAGATTCATGCAATAGATAAATAGTTTTCTCCCATGCCTAATGCAGCTCTTTGCATTTTTCAAACAAGGTTTTACAATGCCTAAGTCCCATGTGATGGACTTGTATACTTATACCATGTTCTTCTCTGAATATGTCTTCTCTGCCTTCTCTGCTGCAATCTTCAATACATTTTCATAGCGCCCATCAAATTCATCAAGTGTAATTTTCAAGTTCTCAATGTCATCTTTGTGCTGGAAAACTATAGGTACTGGAAGCAATTTGTTCACAGTATCAATAGCTCTTGTAATTAATTTTTCCTTCTTGTCTCCTTTCTGTTCAGATCTCTCCTTTGCTTTGTTTAATGTCATAAATGCCAGTTTTACCAATTTAACTTCATCCATGCTATCCACATTCACAACACTACTTGCCAAAAATGATATAGACGGTGATTTTACCTCTTTCTTTTCATCTCCTTGTTGTTCCATCTTCTGTTCATCATCATTTTTCTACTCAACTTCCTCTTTCTATTCCTCTTTATCTACAATAGAGGTGTCAAAATTTCCTACAAAGGGGTCCTCATCTTGTGGGGGGTCAAGGGTTGTTGCCACACCAGAGACATAGAAATTTGGTGGAAGGTCTGCTTTTCTCTTCTCTATGGATGTCTTTGTCTCCTTTGATATTTCACCCATTCCTAATTGTGTGAGTGATGTGGTTTTAGAAGGTGAGGGCCTACTTGAAGTAGAACTCATCATAATCTTCTCTACTGATTTCTAAGTTTCCCCAGTCACTTCATCATACTTCCTTACCATTATTTTCAATAGTCTAACATTTGTTCTTAACAAAGGTTTCAATTCTTTGAATATACTATCCCTCTCTTGTACTGATAACACAGGTAGCATGTTATCAATTGCCTTATTTCTGATCTACTCATCCTAAATTTGTGCCAAGTATTTTTTTTTCTCCAATTTTGCATACAAATCTATAGTTATACTTCCTTCAATTTCTAAAATAGTCTTCTTGAAGGTGAGAAAATTCTCTATCAAAATGTCTTTAATATTTATCTTATCTAATTCCTCATACCTGTCATAGTATTTTTCAATTGTAACAAATTTACCTTGATCTAATGCTCTTTTCTCTAGCATTTTCATGTCTGGTTTCCAAATGTGTTTTACTATTTTCTTCTCTTTTTCTGTTGTGGTTTTCTCTTTAGGTGATTTAGGCTTACTTGATCTTGTAACTCTAAGAGTGACATCCTTTTCTTTCTCTATTTTTTGTTGTGGAGGAGGTGGCCTATCTACCATAATTACCTTAGGAGTGAAAGGGGCATCAGTTCTTTCAATTTCTACTCCAAGAGATCTCTCTACCATCTTCTTCTTGACTTCTTTAAATTCCTCTTCTATCAGTCCAGCTTTTATACCACAATCATGAATAAGGTTAGCAATTTTCCTTTTCCTCGATCCTTTAGACTGTTCCTCTTTCACCTTTGTTGATTTTTCTTCATAGGCTCCCCATCTTTCTTCTGTTGTATCAACTTCTGATGCAAGAATATGTTTTACTTGCATGGTGAGTACTTCCAAACTCACTTCATAGCCCATGGGGTAACACCATTTCTTCCTAGGTGTAACTGCTTAAAAAAATACACAATCAGTTTCAACCATGAAACATATTGTATCCTTGTACTTTTCCACATTGTCATCATTTAACCTGTATCTTGTCTTCATCATTTTCTGTAGAATTTTGATCATAACAAATAGTTCTCCATCTACCCAAGTAGTATTCTGCCTTTTGTAACTCTGTGAAATCAGTATGCTAGTGGGTACTCCATACTTCCAACCACTAGGATGTAAAATAGGATTCAACTTGTGTTCAATATGAATGAACATATGCATCAACAATGAACCAAATTTGAAGGTTTTAGTTCTATCCTTCTTTACTAGCTTTACATTCTCCAGAAATTGTTGAGCTATAACTTTGCATAGGTTATATTTTATGCTTTCCTTCACCATTCTCCATGCCATCATGATTACTCTAGTAGATACCGAGTTAGGTCTACTCCTATAGTAGAATTTATATCCGAGTATCATGGCAATCAATCTCAAATCTTGCTAAAAGATATCATTTACTATCATTTCCCTTCTATCCCATTTAGAATGTGTTAGGGTTTCAACTTCTTTCTTCACATGCTTCTTCGCAATAGGTATAACTCCAATGTTGTCTAATCCAGTGATCTCATGAACTAGGTCACTACAAATCTTCACAGGTTGGTGAACAATCCATATGAACTAATAATGAACCCTTCTCATCAATATCTTAAACCATTCATTTTCATCAAATTCGCATAAATCCATAACCTTCGTTATGCTCAACTGACTAATATGTTTGAATTCATCTTTCATAATTCCTTTTTCAATTATATTTTCCATTTTAGTGAGGATTTCATTGTCCACCAATGTATCATACTTACAATGTATGTAAGGCCTACTGTCTTCTATGTGCAATACACGATGTGGGGTTTGTGAAAAAACTCCTCCAAATCCTCTTCATAAGACTTATACAGATGTTTCTTGAATTTTTATCTAGGAAAATCAACACCATCAAAAATGAAGGGTGCATCCATAGCTAGATGATGTAAAATCCCTATCTTTCACTCAAATCCAAGCGTTATGCTCCAATCAATCACGCAAGGAAAATGTACAATAGTGTAAATGCTTCTTCTCTTTGATCTCCTTAGCTTTCTCTTTGTCAAATGGTGAATAGATAGGCCATCAAATAGTGCTTCATACAAGTTAGGTTATAACTTTCATTTCACTTTATATTGTCCAGTCGGCTGCTAGACCTCACAAAAAAAATATACAAGTAGGATGATGGTGTGCTCTTAGGTATATAATCCATGATGTCAGCTTCATTCACACATAAGCTCGCATGAGCTCAATCTATAAATTTCAAGGCAAGATAAATCCAATGCTCCCCATAAGGCCATGATCGGCCAATTAGGTTGATTTTGTCTTGCTATCTTTGGTGAAGATCCAGTGGCATCTACTAACCCTCCCTGAACTGATGTCTCACTAGTTTCTTTAATCTTTCATATCTTACCACTGTTGCTGTCTTCTGCTTTCTTAAAAAAAATTTCAAAATCATTCTTCACATCCACAATACTGTTTCGAATATCATTTCCATTCTTCTATGAATTCATAGGAAGTGGTGTTCTTCTGTTATCTACTCCATTATACATGCAAAAAATTTCTATATGTCATAGATTATTGCATTTGTAACATATAGGAGGTCTTCTTTCTTGATTAAATTGTAACTTATAGTAATTCTAAATGTGTCCAATGTTATTACATTTGTAGCATGTAGGTTTCACTGTAGGTTCTCTTCCATTGGCTTTTCAATATCCTGATTGATTAGGTCTTCTGCATTCTTCTTTCTTATGCCCATATCCATTACAGTTAAAATAATAACAAGAAAAAGTTCTAAAAGGGGCATTACCTCTGCAGTCTCTCTTCATTTGTCCAAATCTATTACAATAAAAGCATCTACCTCTAAATTTTTTGATCTACTCTTTAGGTTCTTCAATAGATGGTTTCACAACATCAATCTTTTCATCTGATTTCTCTTCCTGATTCTTTGAACATTCAGGTTAATTGAAGCCAATACCAGTGATATCACCTTTGGGTTTCTATTTTTCTAGCTATTCATCAATCAAATAACTGCTAGTGTGAAGTTTCTCAATGTGATTCTTTGCTTCAACAAGTTCACCTTTCACAATCTGATTGTATTTCTGCAATTCTAGGTATTTTTCCTTGTAGTTGTCAGCTTCATGCTTCATTTGATTCATTGCACTGTTTAAGGTTTCTTCAATTTTCTTCTTAGCTTCCTTCTGCATCTGTACTTCTATAGCCATAGACTTATTTTCAAGTTTCAGAGTTTCAATCTCTTCTTTTTGTTGTTTCACCTGATCTGAATTGTCCTCATCTGAGTCTTCTTTTATCTAGACCACAAGATCTTCTCTTTGACTTTTGGAAAGCTCAATTTGTTCTTTGAGTTTCTTAATAAATTTATCATCTCTTCGCATGTTGAATCTCAATTCTCCATTCTTGTCTTTTTCTTTATCAAGGTCTTAAACTGCAGCATCAAAGTTTTCTTACGGCATGTCCAAATCCATTCAGATCTCCCTCAAGCCATTACGCTTTCTCTCCAAGGGCCAAAATATTTGATACCAATTGTTAGGATTAGATTATACTGAGANNGGGGGGGGGGGTGAATCAGTATAATAGAACTTTAAATAATTTCTTCTTCCACTTAAACATTAATCATACATTTGCAGTAAAGTAAAGAACATAAGTAAATGACACATTACTCATAACACCATATTTGTTTACAAGGAAACCCTAGCCAAAGGGAAAACCTTGGTGGGGATGATACCCACAAGCATGCACTAAAGTATAGTGTCCCTGTAAGGATACCTAGCCCTATTAGGAGCTGAATATTACATAGTAAATTTTTCTTTATAGAAGAATAACAACCCTGTTAAAGGTTCACAACACCCTATTAGGAGCCTTTGGGCTTACAACTCTTACAATATAATTTAGTTACAAAAAGTTCTCAGTCATGAACAAAACAAGCATCACTAATGATTTGATAGTTCCTTTATAGTTTTTCAATGATCTATGGTTTTCTTTTCTCTGACATTCGTATATCTTTTTTCCCAGATAACTATTACAAAACTACATACAATATTTATCAAAAATATCTTACATACATATCTCTCAACTTTACAAAGTTGGCTCTTAGTATGAATATTACAAATATTACTAAGTTTACCTTCAATACAAATAACATTTAATATAGTAAAAATTAAATGCATATTCAACACTCTTCTATGCTCACTTTGTAGGCTATCAACAACTAAATTACAACTCCGATTGCATGGAGTCCAAGTCATACTCCCTCAATCTTCACTGATGTCCAACTGCTTTGTATCGATGTTCTTCTGCAGTCTATTTATCTTCAAATCCTTCGAACTCATCATAGACTTAACCAAATCCAAATCAATCTTAGGTGGAGGTCATACATACTCCATAATTTCTTGCTCTCAGATCGCTTTCCCTAATTCATTGATCTTTGTCTTTCACATCAAAAGTACTTATGTGTCTCTACTACTATACTTATTTAATTTTCTAAATCATCAAAACTTATCTTCAAAGTAATCAAAATTCAACCCATATGTGTTGCCATAAATGACCCCAAAAACGTGAATCATATTTACCAAATTTTATCACTTGCCAACAAGTTGATAGTGGTTGTTATCACCACATGACTGGTGATAAACAAAACTTAAAACTCTTGAGCATTATGATGGTGGGAATGTCAGTTTGGGGAATATTGAACCTTTCTATTTGAAGGGTAAAGGTTTTATTTCTCTAAATAAAGAAATTAAATGTGATAATTCTTATTGGGTTGAAGGACTAAGGGAAAACCTACTAATTGTGGCACAAATGAATATCATTGGTCTCAAGGTAGAATTTATGAATGACAAGGCCCAACTCGTGGATGGTAAAGCAAACCTAGTTGGAATTGGAAAGAAAACAAAAGGTAATCTATTTTATATTGATCTCAATGAAAGTTCATGTTTTATTTCACAAGTAGAAGAAAGATAGTTATGCCATAAACGGTTGTGTCATGTGAACTTTGATATCCTAGTTAACATAAGCAAGAATAGAAGAGTAGGAGGTATTCCTGTTTTAAAGAAACCTGAATTAGCAACATGCAAACAATGTCAAATTGGGAAAATGAGCAATTCTAGTTTTAAGATCAAGAACTATAATACCAAAGAAGTCTTGGAATCAGTACATATGGATCTATGTGGACCAATTGGGACAACAAGTTACACTGGAGAGAATTATTTCATTCTAATTTTTTATGATCATTCCATAAAGATGACTGTTATGTTTCTCATAGAAATGTCAGAATCTTTTTAGAAATTCAAATGGTACCTTTCCACAGTTGAAAAGGACAGAAGAAGGAAATTGAAGTGCCTAAGATCTAATAGAGGAGGAGAATTCATTTTTTAATGAATTCAATGAATTTTTCAATGAGAGAGGAATCAAGAGACAAGTATTTTCCCCTGGTACACCACAACAAAATGGAATAGTAGAGAGAAGAAATAGATCCATCGTGGATTATGCAAGAAGCTTGATGATTGAAAAAAATATTTCTACCAAATACTGGAAGGAAGCCATCAACACTAAAATTCACACAATGAACAGAGTTCAACTGAATAAAAGTACTGAGAAGACACCTTTTGAATTATGGTATGGTTCTAAACCTAATGTTTGTTATATCAAAGTATTTGGAAGACAATGTTACATCTTAAAAGAAGAAAGAAATGGAAAATTTGACATAAAAGGAGATGAAGGCATATTCCTAGACTACTTTTGTAAAATCAAAGCATATAAATGTTTGAATTGTGCTACTCACAAAGTCATAGAAAGTATACATTTAAAGATTGAAGAGTTTGCAGAAATATGTGAAGAACAAAGCAATAAACATCTTGAGGACTATAGAAACTTTGTGTACTATGAACCTGATACTATACCTAAGACACAAGCAATGGTAATTGGACAAAAATCCGGTCAACCAATGAATTCATCAGTACAAACTGTGTTATAAACAGTGCAACCTAAGCTACTAGCAGAGAAAACAGGATCACAGACAGAGGGAACCAAGTCTCAGATAGATGGACCTAGGTCATAGACAATCCACCTGAGTCTCAGATAGTGGAACTTGAGCACCAGATAGAAGAACATGATAGAATATTTGAGCATGGTGAACATAGTAGAGAAAGCCTAGAATCAAGAAGGATCCTCTACTTGCCAAATATGTCAAAAGGCATCATGCACCTTAGCAAATAATTGGAGATCAGATAGAAGGTATACTGGTAAGGAAAACAATTAAAGGTACATGTTTCCATAGTGAAATTGAACCTAGATCAATCAATGATGCATTGAATGATGAAAGTTGGATAGAAGAAATGAATGAAGAAATTGAGTAGATAGAAAAGAACAAACCTAGACTCTTGTACATAAATGAAAAGACAAGAATGTAATGGGTACTAAGTGGGTTTTTAGAAACAAGATGAATGAAAAAGGAGGTGAAGGTTCTAGAAATAAAGCCAGATAGGTATGTAAAGGCTATGCCCAAGAAGAGAATATTGATTATGGAGAAAAAATTTCTCCTGTTGCAAGACTTGAAGGAGTCAAAACTCTTCAGGCATATGCTGCACACAAATGATACAAGGTATATCAAATAGATGTAAAGTCTGCATTCTTGAATGGAATCCTAGAAGAAGAAGTCTCTATTGAGAAACCTGAAGACATTGTAGATCCTAATAAAAGGATTATGGTCTGCAAACTGAAAAAAGCCTTATATGGAATGAAACAAGCTCCAAGAGCCTGGTATGAAAGACTACATGGTTATCTAGTAAGTATTGGGTTTCAGAGAACTAATGATAATAGTAGCTTGTAAAAAAAAGAAGGCCCTAAAGACAATATACTATTAGCAGAGATATTTTTTGATAATATATTATTCAGTGGATATGATGATTTATGCAAAGCATTCTTTGTACCTATGAGTAAGGAATTTGAGATGTCTAGGTTTGGTGAAATCAAATTCTTTTTTGGTTTACAAGTTCAAAAAATGAAGGATGGTATCTACATTACTCAATCAAAATACATCAAAGAGATACTAAAGAAATTTGGAATGGAAGATTCCAGACCAGTTGGGAAACCTATATCTACTCGACATAAGTTATCTAAGAATGATGATTCAAAGGAGGTAAATCAGACTACCTATAGGTCCATGATTCGCAAACTACAATATGTTGTTCACACCAAACCTGATATTGCATTAGAAATTGGTATTGTTGCAAGGTTTTCAGCTAATCCTTGAGAAAATCATTTGATGACTATCAAAATGATTATGAGATACCTTAAAGGTACTGAAGATTATGGATTATGGTATAAGAAAGGAGGAAAATTTGAATTGAGGAATTTTACTGATGTTGATTGGGAAAGAAGTGTTGATGAAAGGAAGAGAACAAGTGGTGGAGCATTCTTTCTTTGAAAGAGGTTAGTCTCCTAGACTAGTAAGAAACATAACTGCATTTCTTAGCCCACAGTAGAGGGAGAGTATGTTGCTGCAATAGTCAATAGTTAAAATATCATATGGTTCAAACAATTGTTATCATCTATGAAGGAAGAAATCAAAGAACCCATTATTATTTATTGTGACAATAGTAGTGCTATTAACATTTAAAAGAACCCAATGATGCATACCGAGACCAAAAATATTCGAATAAAGTATCATTTCTTGAGAGGATTTGTTCAGAATAAAGAAGTAAGGTTGGAGTATGCGAATACTAAAAAAACAATTGCAGACATATTCACCAACCCTTTACCTAAAGATGCATTCTTGTATCTCAAAGGAAAGCTAGGGGTGATTCCCCTAATTGAGGCTCACTAAAGAAAAGTCCAGTGATGCATCAACTGAGCTACATAACAGATCAAACATGTTGATGTAGATTGTTAGAGCTCATTGCATATGAATCAGCACATTTAGGTACATTACAACTTAATTGATATGTTAGTTAATGTCTTTGGCATTAGAGTAATAGTTCTTTTATTTTTATAATTAAATCTATCTGGTTTAATTATTAAAGTACACTATTATTCTTTTTCACTTAAGCTTGTCATTTAGGTGCATAATAATTAATATGTTTATTAATTATTAAATGCACAAACCTAGCTTTCTCTGGCTTTAGGGTTTCTCACCTTATAAGCCTCTTTTTTTAATTATTGTTTTCATTCTTTTGGGAAATATAATTTTTCTCTCACTCCGCTGAGATTTTCCAAACCCTAGCCTCTCTCTCACAGGTTTCGATTCAGCTTCTGGAATTTTTCTTGCAGGTGTTCTTGGCATTCTATGGATTTGCATTTATGAAATCCTACATGGTATCAGAGCCACCTTGTCGCTGCCGAGGTTGAAGTTTTTTGAAGCCTTGATTCAAAGACGACAGCCACATCTTTTTCTGAGGTTTTCTATCACTTTGAAGGAGGCATGATCTTCTGGAGTAGATTGAACCAAAATGGACACTACCATTGCATTCAGAAGGCCCGGGAGAGTCGAAATACATATAAATTTTGACTATTTTGGCCTCTGTGACCACAGGGAAAAATTTCTGGCCTACTAGGGCCGTACGGGCACGGATTACGAAAAAAAAATTTCAAAAAAAAACAAAAAATGCATTGTTTTTCATGTTTTAAAGCGCTGTCGGAGCGCGTCGCTGAAGTGCCACCCCGGCACCACCCCGCCGCTGCCGCCACCGGCCCGCGCCTGACCCACCTGCCGGCGCGGCGCCCACCGGCCGCTGCAGCGCCACCGGAGGGGCTACACAGCGGTACCGCCTGGGAGCCGCTCGAGGGCCGCTCTTGTGCCACCCGCGTAGCGGTCCAACTAGTCGTCGCCACCGGCTATCCACCGGCCTGCCAACCTGCCTCCAGCTGACGTCACTTGTGACGTCAGCGGCCAGAAAAATATTTTCTGGCAGTTTTCAAAAATTTTCCGGCAAGTTCTGATTTTACCAGTGGCCGAAAAAAAAATTTCCGGCGACTGTGATGGTCATTTGGACGTCAAATTTTTTTCTGTCTCTGTGTTTTTCCAGAGAGTGGTTTTTCGGAGGGGCACTTAGTTTTTTGGCCATATCTTGGGCATACCGTGTTTGTTTTCAGAAAATGAAATATCGCCAGAAAGGTGTTTCCGAGCCGGACACAATGATGCTAGTTTTTTTTGTTGATTCAGCCATTTGAGCTCCTATTTTAAGTATTGAAGTAGAGGCTTCATTTTTCCTTCTGCTCTGCATCCGGTGTTTAGGTTTTTCTCTAGTTTTCTTTGTGCTTTCAGTAGTTGATTATTTGTTGTACGAGGGTTAGAATCCTACTTTATGGGGGGTGCTTTTTCTTTCTATCATTTACTTTCAGAAATCAACCCTTCTACTTCTGTCTTTCTTTCTCTCAATGTCAGACCCCTCTGTGGCCTGACTGGCACTGCATAATTACCACACTTGGAAAGCACACATGACCAGGCTACTCATGTCACGTGGCTTATGGTCATGCCTAGATGAACAACAACCTATCCTATAATGTCCCTTTGAGATTCTACAGCACAGGAATAAGATGGATGAAGCCATGGGCTTGATTTCACTAAACATCTCCGATAGTCTCCTATTTCACTTGGATGGTTTGACCACTCCTAGGGCCATTTGGAGCAAGTTTTTAGATTTGTTTGGTAATGTTAATGAGTTTCGGGCACTTCATCTTGATGCAGAGTTGACTACTTTGACACCTACCAGCTTTCCCACCATTGAGGACTTCTTGATGAAGTTCAAATCTCTGCGCTTAGTTTTACAGGGATGTGGGAGAACTAAGACAGATGATGAGTGTATCTTCTTGATACTCTCAAAGTTGCGAGGATAGTATCAGATCTTTTCTTCCACTTTCTACTCCACCATGGATGCTTTGGGTGCTAGGCACACCATGCCTTCTTTTGAGACATTTTGTGATCGGTTGACACAGGAACAGGCAAAGATCCAACAGATGGATGCTTCTGGCTCTTCTAGCCAAGCATTGGTTGCTCAATCCTCACAGGGGAAACCAAATCAAATAGGAAAATTGAAGAAAGATTCCGTAGGCAATGAGTCTTCCTCCAAACCTGCATAGAAAAATGATTCAAAACCTCCAGCTAACCCTTCTAAGGGTAAATCTTCTTCGAAGTCTACTGAGTCTACCTCCAAGACTAAGAAGAAATTAGTTAAGACCTGTAGCTTTTGTGGAAAGGATGGACATCCCATTTCTAGGTGTTGGAAATGTTTGGAGGCTTTAGACAAAGCCATGCAGGAGCATCACATTTCAGCTCCCCAGTCCACATCCTCCCCTGCAGGGAAAGGTCATGCTCTTACTGCACAAGCTATGACTTCTAGGCCCACCTGGATTCTTGATTCTGGTGCTTCTCACCACATGACTCACACTCAGCAGTTGGTCACCTCTCTTGCTCCTTGTGCTACTTCACAGATTGCTGTTGGGAACTCATCTCATCTTTTTGTCTTGGGTTCTGGTTCTGTTGCATTAGCTGGGGGTTCTCTTCAGGATGTTCTTTTTGTCCCTGACATTTTGACGAACCTTCTGTCTATCTATCAGATTTGCCACTCTGGCTCTGGTAAGACAGTTGAGT
>MU225764.1:3979308-3991143 GCA_018584345.1 Thuja plicata
CATCATCAGGTCACGGATCAAGATATGGTCCTACTTGAGCACACATGCTATTTTACATATTTTATGTTTCATAGATATATTATAGATATGTCATATGTACATGTTATTTCAGACACATCTATTCTAGACATTTCATCTACATGTTATTTCAGACATATACATGTAGATGTTATATGTTGGTATGTTATTTCATATTTTTGACATTACATATATACATCTTACTTTTAGACATTTCATATATATGTATTTATGTTATATGTGAATGTGTTATTTTATATTTTAGACATTACATATAGACATGTTCATTTTAGTGATTTCATATATGTATGTATGTTATACATGTGAATGAGTTATTTCATATTTTAGACATTACATATAGACATGTTCATTTTAGTCATTTCATATATGTATGTATGCTATACATGTGCATGAGTTATTTCATATTTTAGACATTACACATATACATGTTCATTTTAGTCATTTTATATATGTATGTATGTTATACATGTGAATGAGTTATTTCATATTGTAGGTCCATTACATATATACATGTTACTTTTAGACATTTCATATATGAATGAGATATTTCATATTTTAGAGCTATTTTTATACAACTAATCTATTGGACTATTAAAATACAGTTAAGTAATATAAACATGTCATGTCTTAAGGGGAGGTCATACATCAAAGTATTCGCATCAAAACATAAATCTATAACAACACACATAAAAGCTATATAATAAACTCATTGAACTATTAAAATACAATTAACTAATCTAAAAATGTCATGTAAGTAATTTAAAGTAATTTTAAAAAGGTATATCTTAAGGGGATGTCATAAGGGGAGGTCATACATCAAATCATACACATCAAAACATAAATCTATAACAACATACATGAAATATATATAATAAACTCATTAAACCATTAAAATACAATTAACTAATCTAAAAAATGTCATTTAATTAATTTAAAGTAATTTAAAAAAGGGATATCTTAAGGGGATGTCTTAAGGGGAGGTCATAAATCAAAGCATACACATCACAACATAAACCTATAACAACATACATAAAAGCTATGTAATAAACTCATTGAACCATTAAAATACAATTATCTAAACAATGTCATTTAAGTAATTTAATGTAATTTAAAAAAGGGATATCTTAAGGGGATATCTTAAGGGGAGGTCATACATAAAAGCATACACATCAAAACATAAATCTATAAAAACATACATAAAAGCTATATAATAAACTTATTGAACATTAAAATACAATTAACTAATCTAAACAATGTCATTTAAGTAATTTTAAGTAATTTAAAAAAGGGATATCTTAAGGGGATGTCTTAAGGGGAGGTCATACATCAAAGAATACACATCAAAACATAAATCTATAAAAATATACATAAAAGCTATATAATAAACTCATTGAACTATTAAAATACAATTAACTAATATAAACAATGTCATTTAAGTAATTTAAAGTAATTTTAAAAAGAGATATCTTAAGGGGATGTCTTAAGGGGATGTCATACATCAAAGCATACACATCAAAACATAAATCTATAACAACATACATTAAAGCCATATATTAAAACCATTGAACCATGAAAATATACATTATAAAAGAGTACACAATTTACCAAGCATGCATAACTATACAGTTCAAACTGTAGAGTTCAATAGAATATATCTAATATCCAATACATTAGATAAGAATTCAAACTGTAGAGTTCAAATATGAAAGTACAAGAGCTACAAAGAGAATTTTATCCTAAAGCTCCTAATACATATAGTCTGGATTCTCTCTGTCTTTTATTATCTCCAAAAGTTTTTCATGTTTTTGATATTAGGAGTAGTAAGAGGGTTCTGACCCTAGGTACAAAATAGCTAAAAGGACAGACTTAACAACATATTAAATCATCACTATTAGTAGTAGTAAAACAATTATACTATCTACCTCTATCAAAAACCACAACAAAAAAGTTGAACCAACAGCGGAAAGTGTCCCAAAAATTAACAGTATCAAAGTTATGCAGCCAAAAAGAAATACGAAGCCACGCGAAGCTATTTAAAAAAGTATTAATCTTAAAACAAAAATGACTGTTCCAAAAATAGGGCTTGGCATCTGCAGTGTGGTATGACCCCATCCCATACTTCACCTTCAACTGGATCCCTTCCCATCCCATAAGCAGTTCAACAGCAGCAGGTCCGCCCAATCTTCATTGAGGAACTTGAAGAGTTCTCTATTTCCATCCACCGACTCCTTCCTAGCCAAGGCTTGTTCATTCAGTAGGCAGAGGGTAGTGGAGGAGGTGTGCATTACTTTCAGGGAAAAATTAATAACATCTGCCAACCTCCTATTGGTGTTATCCAAGTCACCATTTATTTTGGCCACCGAGTTCTCCAGATTAACCATCTGGAATTTAATTTTTTCGACCAGGCTAGAGCCTGCAGCAGAATTAGGGTCCTCAGTCCTGTTATACGGGCTAGAAATGCCTTTACCCACATCAGTCTCTTTATCCTATTTTTCAATTTTACCCTCTTCCTATTCTATATTAGTGTGATTATCCTCCTTGGTAGGGGATTCAACTGAAACATCCTCTTTGTCAAAGAACTCCTTCATTGTCCATTTCCTTTTTCCTTTGGCAAGCTGAGAAGACTGACGGGTACTGGTGGGTAGAGGGTCAACTTTTAGGGGTAGTCGAGGTTAATATAATTTTTTTTTCCATTTTTAGCAGGCTGGGGAGTGTCCTCCAGGGTAAGGTCATGCTTGCTGCCTATACGGGGAGTAGGGGTCAGGCAGATACCAGAGGACTAGAACTGCCAATGGAGTCTGAAGGTGAGGGAATGCGTTGGTTTAGGGAGATAGACGGGGATAGATTATGTTGAGCTAGTTGGGTAATTTCCACAATTAGTGGAGGGTAGAGGGCCCAGTGGAAGTGGTAAATCCTAGAGATAAGCCCATGATGCAAGAAAATGGGTTTTTGGCTGAGAGAGATGGCATCATTGACCGCTACCACCATATTCTCAAGAGAATACAAAAGGTAAAAAGGCATTGAAATTAACAATTTATACCTAAGATGATTAAGAAAGGGAAGGTGATAGTTGTAGAAAGTACCAAACCTGCCCTCCGAGGTGAAATATTTCATCACAATATTACACATCTTCGACCATAATTCTAGAAGAATCATCATGATATAATCCCCATTCTTAGACACAGGTTTATCATCATTTGCAAAGAACTAGTCGAACTCTATTCTGGCCTAGGTTTTAGTAGTTTTTTCCCACTTTTTGCCTATGGTTTCCATGCCCGTGGCTTTTCCAATCACATCCTCATTGATCTCAAAGGTGATTTTGTTAATACTAACTCTTCTCTCACTCCAACTTTTGACAAACTAGTGAGAAATCATCTCATCATGCCCAGACAAACATTTCATAAAGGGCAGAATCCCACCCTCCTTGCAAAAATACATCACCATTAGGTCGGAGGTAAATTCTTCCTCAATTATATTAGGTTCAATCCTATGGTGGTCCCCTCCCATGTTTGCAAAGTAGTTTTGAGCGGTCTTCACCCAAGAATTCCACACCCAGAGAGAATGGAAACTCTTCTCAGCAGAAACCCATAAAAAGCCAGAGCAAGAGAAAAAGCTAAGCCATTGTGTGAAGTGGAAAAAATGAGGTAATAACCGACCTTTAAGAATCTATCTTTTTGCGTATGAAAACCTACTAAAATAATTATCATTAGGCATAAAAATCTCTGCTATGGTTTCCACCGAGGTTAGCACATGTGAGCAGCATTGTAAACCATCATTACAATCAAAAAAATCTTTGCCAAATCCTTTAATAATCACCCTAAATCTTTGATCGCATAAAAATACATTATGACACTTTATGGAGAGGGTGATGCAAGCAATCCACCTCCTCCACCAAAAAGAGATCCAACTATCCATGGCCATGTGGCCTATCCAAATGCGGAAACTAGGCAAGTGCAAATGGATATTTTTTGGGGGTCCGCCTTTTAGCGCCAAATTTTGATTTTGATTTTCAAACATCACAGGTGTTTTTATTACTTCTGCTCATTTCCCGTCCAAGCAGGTCCTGAGTGATTTTTTTTAGTTGATTAGTAGCGCGCTAGCAATGCAAGCCATCCATCTATAATCCCACAGCCGCCATGGAATCGACGATATAATTCCCTTCCTTGTAAGTATCCTTTATGTTGGACTGAACAAAGCGAAGCAAAACCCCCCATATATCTAACAAAATTGGTTTAACCTACCATCTAGCCAAGGAGTAACCACAACCAGCCTCAATAATGACCTTGGAGTCCCCCTCAATTTCAATCCTAGTGCAACCGTGGTTCAGGGTGAAATTTAATCCCCATAGGAGTGTCATAGCCTCAGCCTGATTAACTGAGTGTTGAATAAGGGGGCTAGCATAGGCAGTAACCAGTCTCCCCCATTGATCTCTTATAATTCCCCCTCCTGCCTATCTGCCACCTGGGATAGCCCCATCAAAATTGAGTTTGTACCAGTTGTCCTAGGGAGGGGCCCAAATAGTAGCTTTTCTGGCTCTATGTTTAGAGCTATCAAATTTGTCAAACCCCTTGCCAAGACCCCAGGCCTTGGAAATATTCCAATCAGAATCGGTGGGGGGGGGGGGAAGAAGGGATTTTCCAACTCCCCACTAGCAGGTTTTCTTGTATGAGTCTCAAGCCATAATAGAAGACCTCCTTAGGATTGAGTTAAGTCTCTCTGAAGATCCTATTATTGCGTTCCTTCTAGATGACCCAAAAAAAAATTGTGGGGATTTGGTTCCAAAGGAGTTTGATCATTGGGTGCTGAGATGACGATTTTCACACAAGGAGAGTGTCCTAGATGTTGTGGTTAGAGACCCACAGGAGGTTGAGTCTTGAGAGAATCTCTTGCAAAACCCCGTCAGCAAAATCATTGTGGAGCATGATATGATTAGAGCTTTCGACATCTTTCTTGCAAAGGCAAAAATGTTTTGTAAGGCTAAACCCACATTCAGCAAGGTTGTCGAGCGTGAGTATTTTCCCATGTAGGGTAGTCCACTAAAAAAAATTGACTCTGGGATTAATTGTGCCTGCCAAACCTTCCTCAAAAAAAAACATCAGCCCAATCATTGATAAGCATTTTTCATGTTCTTCAATAGGCAACCTCCACTTTTGATTGGCACATCATCTTTTTTTCTATGTCTCAAATTGCAACTTTGTTGCTATAACCAAGTGACTGTAATGTAGAAATTTTTGGCCAGACATATATTCTATAAATTGAATACCATTTTTGTCTATCTTTATTTGCTAATAATATGTTCCTTCAATAACAACTGAACCAGTCAGATATGAATATCCATCACCATCTACATTTTTTTCTAGCAACTTGTATTTTTCTTTCGTGCATCTTAGTAGATAATAATCGACAATTTCCACATTATAAAAATTCACAACCACAACAAAAATATCACCTATACAAATCTAGATTCTATTAAATTCAAATCAAAAGTACAATAAATTAAATTTAAATAAAAGAACATGTATGTGCATGCGCCTATAACAACTAAATCAGAAGCATGCTCATAATCAACTGAATATATAAGATCATGAATGTTTATCTCAATGTCATCATCTTCATAAGGAGGCATTATGATTAAATCTGTCATATCCCATCGTGAAATATATCCATTTGTAATATTCTCACATTGACTCATTGGATTGTTCTCAACGCAGTTAGCACATAAACGTGATTCTCTCTTACTTGAATCAATAGAGACTTGTGTTGTCCAGTACTCATTAATTGATGTAAAATTTTCATACCAACAATCCTTTGATAATTGTAAGGATTAGATCGGCCTATATCTGTTACAAATATGAAATGAATGTTGCACATTTTTAGATCAACAATTATGATAGCATAGATAAACATGAAATCAATTTTTAATCTTGAATTTTCCAACAAAATATAAATTACCTTTGACTTCCCAAAAACAACATTTGTTGTATTTGGTGTCCAGACTAGAAAAATGATTTTGACACTATTCAAAACTTTTATTTGAATTCTCTATCATGTTACCTATAACTTTTTGAACTATCATTTTAAACAAAATGGATCTAAGTTGAAATTATATTATTTGAAATATGTAGATTTATATATTTAACTACTTTTCACACCATTTATACCTGCAAGTTCATGTTAGTGAAGTGCACACTTCACACATGCTCCTATTCAATTGTGCTCTCCTTTTCCATGTCCACTTTCAAAGAAGTTCCACAGAAACTTAACATTGCATCTAGCATGTTGGATAGCTAGACAATTAAAGGCTTTTGCGGATTTAAATTGTTCTGCAAGATTAAGTTGTAGCAAAATTATGATCATTTAATAATTTAACAAATAATAAATAACAATGAAAATGAATTTAAGTGCATACACTTACCTACACAACCATCATACCAAATCTAGTGTTGCAAAGCCTTTATCCCACAATTTGCAATATCTTCAAAATACATTGAAAACAAATTAGCCACATAGCTCTTATCATGAACCTTATCATCACTGATATAGAAATGAACCTATTTGATGATAATGCATTCATTGGGATTGGTACTTTCTACCTCATCTAAATCAAATTGTGTGTGTGTCTATAGGTCACTTGCACAAATATTGCAACTTTCTCAGAATGATAATATTGATCTTGAATCTCTAATTGAGGGGAGAATGTATAGTTCTCAGATAAATCTACAACAGAAAGAATACAACTAGGTGGAAAACAATTTTTTGAATCACAAAACTGTTTAGCTTTCCATCGTGCACCATGAAAATGTTAGATATATGGATAAATTATAGTATAGAACCTGGTCAAAAACTCAAGGCAGGGAAATTCACTTGCCTTCAATATAATTTTTTGTATTCATCTCTGGTCTTAGTTCGATATGTCTGATATTCAAATAACTTCCACAAAAAGACTGAGTAGTTTAGCATTTTTAATCATACTTGAATAAAAAGAAACCATTGTAGATTGGGTGTTAGTCTAATTCTTTAAGTCAAGCTGATATTTATTTATCAATTCAAAGGGTTTTGACTATCAGGATGCTCAGGGACATCCATTCTCAGTCACACACTAACACTCTAAATTAGGCACTAACTTTCATAGTGGAATATACTTCTTATATAGGCAACTATATATTTGTTTTTCTCCAAAGTTATCCATAGGCTTGATTTACAAGATTTAAACACACATTTTAACAACTGATCCTATTGGAAATTTGAATCCTGGAGGATATATGACTTATTTTGTGTTGTTATTATGGCAACAAAGTCATATTAAGTTACTGTCAACAAAGACAAAATGACTAAGTATGGAAAATAGGGCAGACAAAGATATACAATGATCAACACATCAGCGCACATGCAAGAGATCAAATAAGAATATGTGTACTCAGATATATGTTCTATGACATGTGTACATACTACGTCTAGACATGCATAGTATGGAATGATAGTACAGATAAGCTACAGGAAGAACAATACTACTACATTTCAGAAAATAGAACATGACGGTGAGTAAGATTTTTGGATCAGCATGAATTATTTTGTTGTGTAAAGGCCAAGCAAATTTGATTATATGTATGTAATAATTTATTTAGTCTTGTTGTAAACATGCTTAATCCAATTTGTTTGGAAGCGTTGTATATTATGTTTTTAGGGCCGACTATAGTCTTGTTTTGGGTCGCGTCTATTTAGACATGAACATATAAATATGTAATGTAAATGTATATTACAAGTGTCGAAGAATATGTATGAGAAAGACATAGAAGAGAAGTATAGTGAAGTAAGTATGAGATAAAGCTCTTTAAGAGAGTAAGAGCATCAGTGTATAAATGGAACTAATCATACAATAGTGTCATCACAGCAGTTCATTTTTGATATAGTGTATATCAACTATTAGAAGGTTGTAGCCTTCATCTTATTGGGCAGTGAGCTCAGGAAGTAAGCCATACACCTCTAACATGGTTTTGTAATAGACTCCTAATAGGGTCATTATACTTGGATTATGAAGACTACTCCTAAGAGGGCAAAGGAACTTTAACAAGTTCATTATACTAGTGCAATATTTGTGGGTACTAATTCCCACCGGGGTTTTCCTCTGATCAAGGTTTCCCCATAATCATATCATGTGTTATGAGTTCTTATGTTAAGCTTCATTGAATGTATGTTTGATTTATTTTTAAAGTGCTGAAATATAATTAATAGACAAACACTGATTCATCCCGCCCCACTCTAAGTGTTTCTAACAATTGGTATCAGAAATTTGGTCCTGTGAAAGAATTTTAACCACTTGAGGAGATCATGGACTCAGCAGAAGAAAAACATTTGAAAAAGAATCTTGAATTAGCTCTTGAAGATATTGAGAGATCTCAAAAATAAAATGAAGAACTTAGACTGAAATTTGATGGCTCACAAATGCTTGTTAAGAAATTGAGAAAAGATTTGAAAGATTGTTCTACAAGTGATTTATGGAAATTGGTCAAAACGCTGAATGAAGAGAACATATCTCTGAAACATAAAATTGAAAATCTGGATGAACAACTAATAGAAAGTCAAATTTCTATTGATGAAAAGATCAAAGAAAGAAAACAATTAGAAGATGAACTTTTGCAAGAAAACATGAAATTCTTGGAACTGGAGAACATAAATAAAAAGATGGAATCTAAATTAACAGAAGCAAAGGATAAGATTGATAAACTCCACACAAGTTTTGATTCACTTCAATCTCAGCTCTATGCACAAAAGCTAAGAGGTGACACTACTGGTCTTGGATATAGTATAGCACAAGTTGAAATCAATTTATTGAAAGAAAGAAAGCACATGAAGCATCTTCAGAAGAAAACAAAGATGAAAATGTTGCAGAGACTAAAACAGATCCACCTAAAGGAGAAAACAAGCAATTTAATAGAACTTGTTATGCATGTAATAAACATGGGAATTTGGAAAGAGATTTCAAAGAGGTAAGACCTTTCAATGGTTATTGTTACTCTTGTAATAAGTTTGGTCACAAGGCTATACATTGCAGAACAAATCAAAGAAATTAGTTACAACACAATCAGAGAAATCAGCCCAAAAGAAATTTGCAAAACATTACATGTCAGATATATAATTACAATGGACACACAAAAAAGCAGTGTAACATGATGAACAAAAATGTCAAACCTCCTATCATTTGTCACACATGTGGAAAGGCTAGACACATCTCAAGGTTTTGCAGATCTAGAACTCAAAAACAAGAGGATCCTAAGAAATTTCTATTTGAAGAAGTAGGAGAAGTCAAGTTTATTCAAGCAAAAGAAGATTCAAGAAAAATTTGGTTTGAAGTGAAGAAGGACAATGCAGAGAACAAAGTGGTTGATGCATCCATAGTGGATGCATCTTCTACTTGTGGTTGAATAGACCTTCTTGGTATTTGGGGGAGCTATTCTAGCTCAGACCCCCTGCACGGCTGGTATACTCACCTCTGAGTATGCGCCTATGGATCCATGCTTATGATAACATGATATAGTAGTATGCATACACACATTGTCTATAATGCATTCTGAACAAAGTTTGAAACTCTCGATGAAAACAGTGTACAATTGCAAACATTAAATGAAGATGTAAATGTTTGATCTTCTTCACATTTGCATTCAAGATAACAGAATTTGAAGAGCACAAGAGAACTAAGCATCAAAGCACAGAAGCGTAATAGATTTGGTGGTTAAGGAAATTGATAAGAAGTTGAAACGGAACCCTAGCAATCACACCATTTTGAATTATTGTGAAACCCTACTTAATCAAGTTCCAAGTAAGTATGGCAACCCCAGTTGTTTTTGACACTGTTGAAAGGAAGATATTTGTCTTTAAGAAGCATCCATTCAAGTCCATTCTAGATGATGTTGAAGGAGCATTCTCCAAAACTCCACTCGGAGTCGTGCACATGGAAGATATTCACGCATACATTTACTGCAAGAGGGAAACAGTAGGAGACAATAGCATAGATACTCTTATGGGATCCATGATGAAACTAGACTACTCTTTCAAGGATGAATTCGAGCATCTCACTGATAACCCTATATTTGAGTACTCCAATGTGCATGAGTTTTATGAGCCAGAATGGGTCAAGATATTACTGAGTAGAATACGTGATGACATTTTCTGGATTGATGAGGTTCTTGTCCACATCACTTCTAACCTAATCCATGAAATAACATGACTTTCTAATACTAGACTAGTTCTTCCTACTGGCAACGATGTCAAGAAGCAAGTTGAACAAGTTTTCTTATCTAGAAGTGACAAGTGCGGTATGACAGTTGATCCTATCAAGGAAGATGACATAAAGCTTCTAACTATGATACTTGGTTACAAGTTCCAGCATGCAAGTAGACTAAATAGTGTGTCAGTAGCCACAATTCTAGAAGCTATAAGGATGGTGAAGGATAACACTCAGTACAGTCTATGTGAGATATTGTGCACTGAATTGATTGACAACATTCGAGTTATCAAGCATGACAAGAACAAGACATTTAGGTTTGGGTCTTTGATAATCTACTTGTACTTCCACATTGTTGGTAAGGTTGCAAATATTTACCTAGATAGAAGCAAACCTACAATGTCTCAGATTTCACTTAAATCCACATCAGAGAGAAGTGTAAAAGATTCCATGGACATGGATATTAAAACATTCAGGATCAAGATGCAGAAAAGCTTCAGATTATCAGAGAAGATAGTTGATAAATATAAGGAGACCATATGTTTCATGGTAGAAATAGATTTCACTTGAATGGAGGTAGTTGAACCTAGAACCAAATGGATTCACCCACTTGGTTATGAAGTAGAGGAACATGTGTTAGAAGGATATGCACAAGTTCTATTGTCTACGCCCAAAGATCCTAATGAGCCGAGGTGGAGCACTTACAGAGAGAAGACTAATGAAGTTGATTCTATATTATACAGTGCTGATAAGAAAAGGAAGGCATCCAAAATTACATCTAGCATCCTAAGAGGTCATGGAGTCACTCAAGAAGACTTAGATAAAGCCAAGGAAGCTAAGATTGCAAAAGAACTTGAGAAGACTGATGACATCTAGAAGAAGAAGAAAGTAGAGAGCACCTTTGCGCCCTCTACCACCATTGACCTAGACTAATCTCCACCTTCTATACCAAGAATAAGTCTAGAGGAAGAAAGAAAGTGACTACAAGTGACCCATCCTCAAGAAATACATGGAGCATGGTAAGAAATACTCAAGATCCTCCTAAAGTAGGATTCAAACCTAGTCTATATGTCCTAAATAACAAGATTGTTAATGAAGGGAGGCTAGACATAATTGCTAAGGTTTATGACAAGTATCAACAGATAGATAAATCTGAGACACATTTTATGATTATCTCTCATATGATTAAGTTTAAGAAATCAGTTCTAGAACTCAAAACAGTGATACATGATAAGGGTAAAAGCACAATAATCTATCACCCTTTTACAAAGGAAAAGGACGACAAAATCAAAGTTGTTCAGCTTCAATAGTATAAAAGTGACATTTATGTTTGGAATTTGAAGATGATGTAAACTAATAAAATGTTTTTAAATGGATGAAGTTTATGATTAATATTTTTAATATTTTTTTTTAATAAGTTTGGATATTTTTTTTAATTTTTAAAGAGGATTTTTCAGTTGCAGAAACATGCTGAAAATTAGGGGTCTAGTTCCCGCCAAAACATTATATGTAAATAAACATTTTTTCCCCTAATTTCAAAATATGTTATAGATGACATATATAGCTAGTGCATG
>MU225764.1:3991193-4002069 GCA_018584345.1 Thuja plicata
ACAAATATATCCCAATCAAAAAAAGAAATATATATTCTTGAAGAGGAATCTCTCTTCTAGTGCACCATATGTTTTTCAAATTTATTTAATATGTTTTACTATTTTTTTTCTTTCTCCGAATCAACATTTCCTTGACTGTTAAAATACCTAGTTGCAATATTTTTTAATTATAATAGACTATGTATAATTTAAACACTATAAAATCTATAAGAGATATTCTTGACTCTGATCTCTACAAAAGGGTATTTTTGTATTTTAAAAAAAATATCATTAAAAAGTCTTAGAGTTATTGAAACATCACTTTTCTGAAATAATTTTATTTCTACGGTAATTGGCCTCAAAGTGGTATAAAACATGCATTTAATAGACATTTCCAATTGGAAATGTTAAAAACCTTATCTAACTTAACTATAATGAATCTAGCTAGACCATATGTTTGGCCAAAATTAATTTTTAGTTAGAAATACTTAAATTCAGTTGTGCTCATAAGTTGTCCTAAAAGGTGACAGATTATTGTGCTTTTACCCATAAGTTATCAAACATACTGGAAATAATAAAGAGACGTGAAATTGAGGAAGATATGAGGATAAGAGAAGAAACAATGGATAATCTTCTCCCTGTACGCTCACATGATGAGAAGGCAATTCTGTTAGATCTAGTGAAGCCTCATCTAAGAAGTAAGACAAGAACACTTCATATTATGAACAAGGAATATGAGTTAGTTGGGAAAGAGACAGAAAAATCTTTTGCACAAGTGTTTATGGATAGACACATGTATCCATCAACAATACCTACAACAAAGGTAACTCCACCTCCTCTCAAACAGGTTACAGAACCAGTGATTCAAAATGCACCTATGACAGGTCCATAGGTTTCAGTGCCCTCAGTTTCAATAACTTCTGATACAGCAAAAGACTCAGAAGATACTATAGTAATTGATGATATCAAGATATCCATGAAAAAATTTGACAATGACATGGACAAAATTGATAAAGCATTTGTAAGCACTGAAGAGATGTGCACTGATGATACATCTTTACAACAAGATGAAGTTCCCTCAAATGATCCAATTGACTTGAATAAAGACAAAGATACTCAAGATAATGAGATATGAGTCAAGGAGATACCAGTAAAGAGTAAATGCATGGACACCAGTCAAAATACTATATTCACTCCATCCACTTTACAATATACTTCATTGTTGTCAAGGTTAACTCCTAACTCAACAAGTCTAGATACGTGGGGAGAAGAAGACTTAATGAAGATCAGTGTTCTAGCTATGGAAAAAGCCAAAGAGAAACAAGTTATGAGGAACCCTCTCTTCTTAGAATCAAAAAACATCTTGAATGATCTAGTTCTTGCAGACAAGAAATAGCCAAAATTCAATCAGTTGAAGATGTCGACAGCATTCTAACAAGCTTCAAAGCATACTTTATAGACCTAGTAGACTCTACTACTAAAATTGTAGAAGATGAGTATAAAAAGGAGAGATTGAATTAATTGGTAAAGAACTTTACTTTAGACTTAAAATCTTTAAAGATTGGGCAATCTATACTGAAAGAGGTTGCAGCTAAAGGTAAGAAGGTTATATAAAACTGCATGGACAGAGTGAAACTCGCCTCTGAACATATCAAAAAGATAGAAGAGATAGAGATCATGGTGGATAGTATTAGAAAATCAGTTCAGACATCCACCCAAGACATGAACATTTGTAACAATGTCTATCAATGACAGTTGGACAAAATTGAAAAAGAAAAATTTGAGATCAATAAGATAAGAATCAGGCAGACCCAACTAAGGAATGCTCTAGCGCCGTCTCTAGCAGTCATGGAGTTTAACATCAAATAGATTGATGCCACCATAATCACATATGATCAAGGTCCCTTCATGGATCTGATAAAGATGGAGAAGTTAACATATGCCCTATGTGCCCATATCCAAATAGTTGATGCAATGCAGGTATTCTAGCAGAAAGAGATCCAGTCTCTTCAGATCGAGTATCCAGATGTATACTTGGAGAAAGTATCTAGAGTATTATATTTTTGTACACCTTTGTCATTAATGTCAAAGGGGGAGTAATGTATGTATCTGTATATATGGGGAGTAATATATGTACATCTTTTTGTGCTAAGTCATTTTTAGTAACTTGGCCACATTCCTTTTTTGCCATTAATGACAAAGGGGCAAATTGTTGGCAAGTTGACTCCTAGAGGATATATGACTTATTTTTTGTTGTCATTATGGCAAAAAAGTCATATTAAGTTACTGTCAAGAAAGACAAAATGACTAAGTATGGAAAACAGGGAAGACAAAGATATATAGTGATCAGCACATCAGTGCATGTGCAAGAGATTGAATTAGAATATGCATGCTCAGATATATGTTCTATGACATGTGTACATACTAAGTCCAGAAATGCATAGTACAAAATGATAGTACGGATAAGCTACAGGAAGAACAATACTACTATAGTTTAGAAAATAGAGCATGGAGCCGACTTAGGTTTTTGGATCAGAGTGAATTGTTTTGTTGTGTAAAGTTCAAGCACCTTTGATTATATGTTTGTAATAATGTCTTTAGTCTTTTTGTAAACACGCTTAAGCCAATTTGTTTGGAAGCATTGTGTATTATGTTTTTAGGGCCAACTATAGTCTTGTTTTGGGTCGCGTCTATTCAGACATGAACATATAAATATGTAATTTAAATGTATATTACAAGTGTCGAAGAATATGTATGAGAAAGACATAGAAGAGTAGTATAGTGAAGTCAGTATGAGATAAATATCTTTAAGAGAGTAAGAGTATCCGTGCATAAACGAAACTGATTAGACAACAGTGTCATCACAGCAGTTCATTTTTGATATAGTGTATATCAACTATCAGAAGCTTGTAGCCTTCATCTTATTGGGTAGTGAGCTCACGTAGTGAGCCATACACCTCTAACAAGGTTTTGTAATAGACTCCTAATGGGGTCATTGTACTTGGATTGTAAAGACTGCTCCTAATAGGGCAAAGGAACTTTAACAGGTTCATTATACTAGTGCAATATTTTTGGGTACTAATTCCCACCGAGGTTTTACTCTAATCAATTTTTCCCCGTAATCATATCATTTGTTATGAGTTCTTATGTTAAACTTCATTGAATGTATGTTTGATTTATGTTTAAAGTGCTGAAATATAATTAATAGACAAACATTGATTCACCCCCCCCCCCCTCGGTGTTTCTAACAGATCCTTCCTTACTTCTAGTTACCATCTTGCTGCACTCATTAATGCCATAAGCATTTAAAGATTTTCCTTCTATGTTCCTATCAAGACCCCTTTGAAGCTTTGAACCTTTCACATCATTTTTTTTCAACCAAATCTGGAGCTTTAGTAAAACCTTTAATCTTTTTGTGTCGACCATGTAGTAGTTTCTTTCGACCTCAGGACAAACTTTCTAGGTGATGTTTATCCTTTTATGGATCACAAAGAGGTGGGGCTTGGACTTTCTTTGGTGCAATTCCAACTCTCTCCTCCAAAATTTGACGATTCATTTCCTTGGGCTCCTAGTATTCGCAAGTTTTTTCCTTATGGCATTTTCTATTCTAGCTTTTAGGTTTGCCAAGGGATCTCTGCACCTTCCAAGAGAGACCAGGGCTATTTATCATCCTTGCTATGTGACTCTGGGAGAATATCCTTGGCTATCTGAGACTAGCTGTACCATGACTACTCCTATCAAATTAGTTTGCACTATTCCTCAGATAGCCTTCGACGGTGAAATCACTATCAAGCATCTAAAATTTGTCCTTCTGAACTCTCAATCCATTGTCCTTAGAGGCATGTTTAGAATTTTAGGCTGAGAATTCCTATCAAACTCAAATAGATATAGGGTTAATATGAATATTCCTTCCATTTTCAATGCATCGGTTATTTATGTAGACCCTAGAAAAGAGGAGATTGGAAAACTTTTTTTGAGGATTTTCAAAAAGAAATATCTTGGTAACATCGATAAAATTATTCAAAATATAAAACCAAATTGCACCCATACCATGCCTATGTTCTATGATCTTCCAGCTATTTATGGAAGGCCAACCCCGACCATCCCCATTATGATTGTTGAAGATTTTCATGCATTTTTTTCCAGACAACCAGTCATTAAGCAGAATCTTGAGTTCTTAATGACCTTCATGTATTTAAGGATCCCAACTAAGGGGAACTGGTTCTACTCCTACTGGCACAATGATGATGTGGGGGATACAAATAGGATTTTCTTTGATGATTCAGATTCTGAAGAAATTCTTGAGGTATGGTGGGATGAATAAAATCCTCACAAAAATAAAAGACCTAGGACTATTTCTCCAACTGATGGAGCCTCTAGGGTGGGTGAAGAGGAGGGTTGATCCCTCATCCTTCCTGTTTATCTTGTTTTTTGTTAAAACTAATTATTCGGCTTCTCTCTTCCTTGGTATTCAGAATTTGGAGTTCAATAATATGAGACCAAGTTGGTTGGTCTATCTTCTATTGTATTCAATTCTTAAATACTAAATTTTAGCTATTGATTCCCCTTTAGATACTTTGATTAAATAGGATAGCATGGATACCTATGTGGATTTATGCTAAAAACTATCTTATTTCCAGTTTCTAAATAATAGTTATGTTTTATCACTATTTAACCTATAAGGGGACCCTGGTAACTAATATCAAAATTTATCTGTCCTTTTAAACACTTGTTGGAAAGTGACAATGCAAGCAATTGTTATTTTGTCATTGATGTCAAAGCTTAACTGATGAGACTATTGTTATTTGTTTGAGTACCATATCTATTGTTGATAAAGAAAATTTAACAAGAAGACCAATTGAATGGTTGAGTTAAGGCAAATAAAAGGGTACTTGATCAGTTGGCACTCTTGCAAAGTATTTAGTTGTTTATCTTTCAAAGACAGCTTTTCTAGCTATTTTGTGCCGAGTGAACTTGTTTGTGACGAGCAAGTTTGTTCAGTGCCAAGAACCAGTGAAATTGCCAAGTGAAAATAGTGATGTTGGCCGACTTATAGTATTTGGATTAATGATGAGATTTGAGATCTCTGGATGACTTAGTTAATTTTATTGGGATATGTAATGTTAATTAAAGATTGATCCACATCATTTAATGTATGGGTAACCGAAATTAATGCATGGTTTCAAGATTTAATTAGAGACTACTTTGGAGAAGCAAATGTAATGTAATGATGGAATGATCCATTGGATCTAACCTAACCTAAGATCTATGATCTTGATTAAGCAGCAAAAGATTTATCTGACCTAGACAGAGAGGTATATGATAACATCAAGGAGTTATTCATTGTATGCATGTGGATGTGGATGTACTGACTAGTGTACATGTCTGTATGCAAGAGTATTGCATATTTGATTTACTAATTGGCATGACCTAGCAGAGAAGGCTGAATACAGAAGTAGAGAGTTGCATGTGTGATTGCTTGACAGATTTCCAAGAAGATCAGAAGATTGAAATGACAATGCACGCCACCCAGCAAGTTAACATCAGAGCTGTAATTGGATTTGAATTTGCAAAGTAAGTTGTATGTATCAGATCACATCTACTGATTACTTTCTAACCATTATATTAGTTAAAATCCTTTAACAAGGTTGACGTAACAGTCATTTGTCTAAATCCTCTAACAAGGTGACATTTAGGTGGAATGTTCTAAGTTCTCTAACAAGGCCACTCCTGACAGGTTGATTAAATCATTTAACCAGGTCACACCTAATAGTGTGTTATTGTAACCTTTAACATGGTTGGCTACTCACAGAGCTCACTTTAGAAGAGTGAAACTTGGTAGCATGTTACTGGTGGTTTTTCCCATATTGAGTTTCCATGTTAAATACTTGTGTCAACTTGTGTGAATGCTTAGGGTTGTTTTACTGTTATGTTTCTACAAGCTAAACTGCATGTTTAAGTTGTTGACATATGCTACTGCTACCAAGTAGATCTGAAATACAGAAAGTTTTATTTTTCTACATCTAGACATGAGGATAACTGATTCAACCCTCCCCTCTCAGTTATTCTAAATTTATTCTAACAATTGGTATCAGAGCTTAGGTCTCCTGAAAATAGTTTGAAGGTACTTGGAGCGAAAAGATCAAGATGTATAAGAAGGAGGTTCTGAAGCTAAACAGAGATAACTTCCCTGCATGGCAGAGTTGTATGAAACTGCATCTGGCTGGTATTCAAGATGATGCTAAGAGACTTATTGAAAATGACTATGTATCACGTACTACTCTCACAGCTGCACAACTAAGAGAAAAGAAAGAGCACAATCAAGCAATGTTGGAGATTGCATCCTCATTGAGCTATTCAGAGTTTGATGATGTAAAGAGCTGCACAAATCCAAAGCAGATGTGGGATAAAATTGCAACTGTCTATGGTGGAGACACAAATGTACTAAGAGCTAAATCAGAGAGTCTAAAAGGTAAGTTTGATGAGATGAAAATGCAAGAAGGTGAAAATGTTAATCAATATTATGGTAGAGTAAAAGAAGTTGTAAATTCCATTACAAGAGCTAATGGAACAATAGATGAGAACACTATTATGAGAAAGGTACTGAGAATTTACTTCTTGTATATGCTATTAGAGTTTCTCCAAATCAAGAACTGAGATGTAATCCTAACAATAATTTGAATCTAGAAAATATGATAGGCAGACTCACTACATTTGAAATGTCAAATTATGATAACTACTATCTACAAGGTATTAATTATTCTTTTAGATCACAATTGGTTCTGAATAAATCTAAGAAAGGAAAGAAACATGTGAACAGTGATAGTGACACTACTGATGATTATTGTGAAGAACTTGAAGCACTTATGGCAAAAAGGCTATCCAGAGGAAAAGGAAAGTATAGAGGTAAACTTCCTATTATTTGTTTTTCATGCAATAAAGTTCATCATATAGCTGCTAGATGTCCTGATAAGAATGAAAAAGATGAAAGAAAGGACAACAAATACAAGGAATACAAAGACAGAGAGGATGACCGAGACTTTAGGAAATATAAGGATTACAAAGACAAAGGTAAGAAATCTTGTTATATTGCTGAAGAAACTTCTGACAATGATACTGACAATTCTGATGACAATGATATAGAATTTGTTTATGTTGCAATGAAAGAAGATTCTGATGATGATGATGAGAAAATTGCATTAATTTCATATAAGAGTAAAAGTTTTTGTTGGATCATTGACAATGGTTGTTCCCATCATATGACTGGTGACAAGGATAAGTTTGAAACCCTAAACCAATGTAAAGGAGGATATGCAAAATTTGGTAATGATGCACCAAGTCTTATCAAAGGTAAAGGATTGATTAACCTAACTGAAAAAATTAGATGTGATGATGTGTATTGGGTTGATGATCTTAGTTACAATTTGCTAAGTGTTGCACATCTGAACACTTCTAGTTACAGAGTTGAGTTCCATCACAGAAAAGCAAAGATCTACAATTCTACTAAAGAACTAGTTGGAAGTGGTGATCAGACTAAAGGTAACTTGTTCTATCTAGATTTATCTATAGAAACATGTTTGTTTACACAGTACAATGATGTTTGGTTATGGAATAAGAGGTTGTGTCATGTGAGCTTTGATAACTTGGTAAGCATAAGTAAATTGAAAAAGGTTAGAGGGCTACCTAAGTTAAAGAAACCTGAGAATGCTATGTGCAAACATTGTCAACTTAGAAATATGACTGTCTAGTTTCAAGAGTAAAACACATATTTTAGAGGAAATTCTAGAATTAGTCCATACTGATCTTTGTGATCCCATTGGAGAAAGAAGATACTGTGGTGCTAGATACTTTATTCTATTTTTTGATGATTATTCAAGGATGTTGACTGTAATGTTTCTCAAGGAAAAATCTGATGCATTCCAGTTATTTAAATGGTACTTATCTAAAGTTGAAAAAGAAACAGGCAAAATTTTGAAATGCGTAAGATCTAAAAGAGGTGGAGAGTTTATTTCTAATGAGTTCAATAGGTTCTACAATGACCGAGGCATAAAGAGATAGATGTACACACCCAAGACTCCTCCACAAAATGGTATTGTTGAAAACAGGAACAAATCTATCATGGAGTATGCAAGAACACTAATGATGGAGAAGAATGCTACACAAAAATACTGGAAAGAAGCTATAAGTACTGTAGTCTATACCCTGAATAGAGTACAAGTCAAGAAAGGTACAAATACTACACCTTATGAACTTTTGTATGGTTATGCACCTAGTGTAAAGTACTTTAAAGTATTTGGAAGAAAATGTTTTATACTGAAGGACAACAGAAATGGAAAACTTGATGCTAAAGGTAGAGAAGGCATATTGCTTTGTTATTCAAAAAAAAGAAAAGCATACAAATGTTTGAATTCTAATACTAACAAAGTTGTGGAAAGTGAAAATGTTAGAATTGATGAGTTTGCAGAAAGGAATGAAGCTAAAGTACACAAGAGCCTCAAAGCTATAGATCATTCGTATATCTAGATGAGGAAGATTCTAATACATTGCTTGAGGCTACTGCCAAGTAATAGCATACACCTGCCGAGTCATAGAGTGGAGTTGCCGAGCAACATCAAGTGAATGTTGAGCTATCTGATGGAGATGTCGAGTCTCAAAATCAACCAGAATTGAATACAAATAATGAACCTAAAGCAAGGACTGAACCTACTCTATCAAAATATGTGAGGAGATACCACAATTATGATCAAATCATTGGATTGAAGGATTCTGCAATTATGACATGAAGTAAGTTGAAAAGTGGTACATGTCTGTTATGTGAATTTGAGCCCAAAACAATGAAAGATGCTTTAGAAAATGATGATTGGATATAGGCAATGAATGAGGAAATTGAACAAATTGAGAAGAACAAGACTTGGACACTTGATCCTAGGCCGAAGGATAAAAATGTAATTGGTACAAAGTGGGTTTTCAGGAATAAACTGAATGAACATGGAGATGTGACAAGAAACAAAGCTAGACTGGTATGCAAGGGTTATGCATAGGAAGAAGGAATTGACTATGGTGAAACATTCACCCTAGTTGAAAGATTGGAAGAAGTCAGAACCTTACTTGCATATGTAGCCTATAAAGGATTCAAAGTTTATCAGATGGATGTAAAGTCTGCATTTCTCAATGGTATCTTGGAAGAAGAAGTGTATATTGAGAAAGCTGATGGTTTTGTTGACCCAAACAAAAGGAATATGGTTTGTAGATTGCGCAAAGCATCATATGGACTGAAGAAAGCGCCAAGAGCATGGTATGACAGATTGCACAATTATCTGATCAAGATTGGATTCGCAAGAACCAATGACAATAACAACCTGTACTTGAAGACAGAGCAAAACAAAGGTACATTATTAGCTAAAATTTTTGTAGATGACATAATGTTTAGTGGACAAGATGTGTTATGCCAAAAATTTGCAACGGAGATGCAAAATAAATTTGAGATGTCTATGTTTGGTGAGATAAAATTCTTTTTTGGCTTACAAATTTATCAAATGAAGAATGGTATCTATATCACTCAATCTAAATATATCAAGGAGATACTGAAATTTTTTGGAATGGAAGAGTCCAAACCAATGAGTACACACATGGCTACTAGATAGAAGCCGACAAAAGATGATGACACAAAAGAAGTGAACCAAACACTCCACAGATCAATGATTGGAAAACTATAGTATGTTGTACACAGTAGACCTAACATTGCCCTAGCTATTGGAATTGTTGCAAGTTTTTCTGCTAACCCCAAGTAAACTCACATGATGGTAGTAAAAAGGATTCTAAGATATTTAAAAGGAACTGATGACTATGGTCTATACTATAAGAAGAATGACAAGTTTGAACTCAAAATTTATACTGACTCTGATTGGGCTGTAAATATTAATGACAAGAAAAGAACTACTGGTGGAGCATTTCTTTTAGGAAAAGATTGATCTCATGGAAAAGCAAGAAATAGAACTGCACCTCACAATCTATAGCTGAAGCTGAGTATGTGGCAACAGCAGTCAATTGTTCTAACATTGTGTGGTTGAAGATACTATTGAAAGGTGTGAAGGAAGAAATAACTGAACCAGTTGTCATATATTGTGATAACATGAGTGTCGTTAATATTTCTTAAAACCCTGTTATGCACTCGAAGACAAAGCACATAGCTATCAAGTATCATTACTTGAGGGAGCTAGTTCAGAATAAAGAAGTGAGACTGGATTATGTGAACACTAAATAACAATTAGCAGACATATTCACAAAGGAACTACCCAAGGATGCTCATGAGTATCTATAAGGTAAAATGGGGGTGATTCCCCTAACTGAGGATAATTAAGTTTTGTATGGTACTGTTGCATCAAATATTACATTCAGAATACTTGATACATTGATGCACAGTAAGTCACACTTTAGGATGCTGACTAAAATTTTGAAGTTGGACAAGGAAAGAAAAGAAGATCAGTCATAATCAAGCTGATAGGATCAGCATGATACTGAAGATCTACATGATAAAGATATCGACATCTTTGGCATTGTTGTCAAAGATGGAGAGATTACCTAGAAGATTAGCTACAAGGAGACATTACATAAAGGAAGAAGTATAAAGAGGGAAAGATTACCTATATAGAGGCAGAAGTTACTATTGAAAACATTGAAGTGATTATCTACTCAGAGGGAGTCTATAGAGGGAGAATTTTTTACAGATGGGAATCAGAATGAAGGTAAAGACATTAATGAATATTTTTCTCATATCAAGGAACACAGGTGACTTTTTGGATTGTATGGTAACTATGCTTGTTAAATCATTGTTTTAATATTTTGTGTTGCCATCAATGCCAAAGAGGGAGATTGTTGGAAAGTGACAATGCAAGCA
>MU225764.1:4002119-4018649 GCA_018584345.1 Thuja plicata
AGACTATTGTTATCTATTTGAGTACCATATCTATTATTGATGAAGAAGATTTAACAAGAAGACCAAGTGAATGGTTGAGTTAAGGAAAATAAAAGGGTACTTGATCAGTTGGCACTCTGGAAAAGTATTTAGTTGTTTATCTTTCAAAGACAATTTTTCTAGCTATTTTGTGTTGAGTAAAGTTTGGCCTGCGCCGAGCAAAGTTGCTTGTGCCAAGAAAGTTGTTTGTGCCGAGCAAAGTCATTTGTGATGAGAAAGTTTGTTTAGTGCCGAGAACCAATGAAATTGTCGAGTGAAAATAATGATGTTGGCTGACTTACAGTATTTGGATTAATGATGAGATTTGAGATCTTTGGCTGACTTAGTTAATTTTATTGGGATATGTAATGTTAATTAAAGATTGATCCATGTCATTTAATGTATGGGTAACCATAATTAATGCATGGTTTCAAGATTTAATTAGAGACTACTTTGGAGAAGAAAATGTAATGTAATGATGGACTGATCCATTGGATCTGACCTAACCTAAGATCTACAATCTTGATTAAGAAGCAAAATATTTATCTGACCTAGACAGAGAGGTATATGATAACCTCAAGGAGTTATTCATTGTATGCATGTGGATGTGGATGTACATACTGACCTGTACATGTGTGTATGCAAGAGGATTGTATAGTTGATTTACTGATTGGAATGACCTAGTAGAGAAGGCTGAATACATAAGCAGAGAGTTGCATGTGTGATTGCTTGACAAATTTCCAAGTAGATCAGAAGATTGAAATGACAACGCAGGTCATCCAGTAAGTTAACATTAGAGCTCTAATTGGATCTGAATTTGCAAAGTAAGTTGCATGTATCAGATCACAACTGTTGATTACTTTCTAACCATTATATCAGTTAAAATTCTTTAACAAGGTTGACCTAATAGTCATTTGTATAAATCCTCTAACAAGGTGACATTCAGGTGGAATGTTCTAAGTTCTCTAACAAGGTCACTCCTGACAGGGTGATTAAATCCTTTAACCAGGTCACACCTAATAGTGTGTTATTGTAACCTTTAACAGGGTTGGCTCCTCACAAAGCTCACTTCAGAAGAGTGAAACTTGGTAGCATGTTACCGGTGGTTTTTCCCATATTGTGTTTCCACATTAAATACTTGTGTGAACTTGTGTGAATGCTTATGGTTGTTTTACTGTTATGTTTCTGCAAGATAAACTGCATGTTTAAGTTGTTGACATATGCTACTGCTACCGAGTAGATCTGAAATACAGAAAGTTTTATTTGCTACATCTAGACCAGAGGATAACTAATTCACCCCTCCCCTCTCAGTTATTCTAAATTCATTCTAACAACACTATGGTAATATATCGGTATACAGTTAAAAATATAAGTTATCTTTATTGCTTGATTTAACATAAATCCTCAAATGTTTCGAACTAGCTCAGACATATTTCTATGAGTAGCCTATTTTGATAAACTTGATTATTTTGATCTTCCATCTTGACAAATGTATTGCTCACTAGTTAGCTATGCTAAATCACTGCTATATCATGGTCTTTGATTTATTAGCATTTTGATGTTCCTTGTTAATCTGGTCCAAGTTTCCTCTGCTTAATAATTACCTTGACAATCTGAATATCACTAAAATGGTCCTAAATCATCTAACAATTTTTAGATAAGCTTTGGTAAGGTAACCAGGTGGAATAATACTAACCTTTGGTAGTAATTTTGACTTAGCTTCTAAAAGTACCGTTAGCTTCTATAGGATGTTTCAATCTTCATATAGCTTTATATAAATATATATATTCACTCATATCTATTTATATACAACTGCTTACAAATGCATTCTTAGTGATACATTTGGCTTTTATTTTGCTTAGTATGAATCGAGCAATGTCATTGAGTTTTAATCTTAATAATTCTTGTTACACTCCTCAAAATGGAACTTTTATAAGAATACTATAGGGAGAGCCTAAGATTTTATAACATTATCTATAGGCTCTATCGTTCATTTAGAGTTGTAAAAAAGAATTTATCGAGGTAGGAAGTAGTATGTGTTTGTACCCTTTTTTGTTACTTATAAGGGAAGGGCGATTTCTATATCTATAAACATTTCTGCTGCTACTATTTATTTTGTTATATTATGCTTCTCTACGGCAAGGATAGTACTAGAAGGAAGCTTTAATCAATCATTTTTAATATTTCACACTAATGATTATAAAGAGCATTAGCATGTTTCTCTAGATTTGTTCTGTGCATAGGAATAGCATTACTCATTAGTGAAAGGTTTAGAAAGGAGAAATCTAGAGGTTCAAGAGGATTTTTAAAGGATTTTTGTCAAATCAGTTGTGATTTAACCAATAATCAATCCTGGGTACTTGATACTCGATACTTGATATTTATCACACCTTTATGTAAAAGAGGGTATGCCTTCATAGTGTTTTGTAATCATGGAAAAGCACTCTTATCTATAACTATTAGTGAGGGAATGTCTTCATACTATCTGTAAATGAGGGAATGCCTTCACATTATCTGTAAATGAGGGAATGCCCTCATGTCTCAAATTTGTACTCCGTAATCTGGATCTATGATCCCGAGCAAGACTGGAGGTTTTCTTCTCCATTATTTCCTACCAATGCCCGAATTGAATGGATTCCTTTGTATTTGTATGGCATTAATAAAATTTTGGCTTCGGCCTTTTACCGATAAAAAAAATTAATAATAATATTTAATGCTAGGTATATTATTCTCAACTATTAATTATTAATAATGTGGATAGATTATATATATAGATATTGATCTAATTAATTATTTCATATGCATCATGTTAGGATAATATTACATATGTATATAGATGTATATAAAGTATTTATTATAGTATATTTGAGTAATATATAGTTGAGAGTTTACATTTATATTAAGTTATTTAATTATGCCCTTTAGTTAAGAGTTAGTTGGGAGTTGGTTACCTTTCCTCTCAACCTTTGGGAAATCTATTTATATGCTCTACCTTTTCATTTGAAGGGAGGAGGAATTTTGGGCCTAAATCACTGAGGAGAGGATGACTTTTCCTTCATGGAGATTTTGGAGAAAAAACTTAGGAGATGTGAGGGAGAGTTTGTAAGCATATTTCTTTATGAATTTATGGTTATCTTTGCTTTTGGGAGAGAGATATTTTTGTGAGAGTTTCATTAGTTGAGAGAGGGATTAATTTCTATGGATTTGTAATTTATTTCATGGATACTTTTTTGAAATTTGATAGGGTTTGAAGGATGAATCTCAAGTTTGGATTTGTCTTCCTCTTTTGTCTCCTTCTTCAGTTGAATCTTCGTAGGTTTTGAGGAATATATTGAATTTATTGGTTGATTCAATTCTATGATAAAATATGGATCTATTTAAATATTTTCATGATGTATTATATCTGTACTTTTCATTCCTATAGTTATTTAAAAGTTTGAAGTTTTTGTTTGTGAAAATTGTCATGCGTTTTCCTAAGGTTTTTAGCAACCCATTTTTGGAGATCTGTTATTATAGTAATGTAAATTGCATATAGGATTTTTCTAATTTAGTTTTTTGGAATTAAAATTCATAGATCTGAAATGGGTATCTATCTGATGTTATTTTTAGAGTAGAATTAATTCCTTATTATTTATATTTTGGCGGACTATGCCTGTCTATTCTTGGTTCTAATTTTTCTATCAAATGTATTCATATGGTATAGACTAATATGATAATATAAAAGTATGAATTTCATTTCCAATTTGTTTGGATCATTTTTATTATGTTTTTTGATAATTACAACCACTTTAGTGAAGGCAGGTCTGAACCCTAACTAGAGTTTTCTGTTTTAAACCAGAAGTCATAAATTTATTTTCCACCGTTGGATATTCACAAAAAGAAAATTTAGAGTCCATAAGGATGTTATCTAAATCTCCACCGAAGTGATTGTTTTTATTATTTTTTTTTGGAAGATATGGGTGACTGTGCTATGATGACTATTCTTTGCATTTAATCCTTGCTTGAAATAGTTTAGTTTAAGAACATTACAAAGTTTGAGAGTTTCGAATGGGTTTTGGGTAATTCGATATATGTTTACACTGAATATGTTTACAATATCACTTTTATGTCTTCATATGTGTTTGGAACATTCTAAATATCATATTTGGGTTTAGGGTTGTCCAGTGGACTAGGGACAACATATGTTTTCCTAAAATCAATCCAATGTTGTTATGGAATTGATATTAATTCTTGATGATGGATCTATTATGTTATTATTATTTTTGTATGTATGTTAGGGAACCTAAGTACACTAGGTGAGTGGCTCATAGTGAGGGGTTGGAGCCCTAAGTGGCTAGTACCAGGGTAACCCACTGGTGAGTTGTTTAATCCAGTAAAAACATTAGCAAATTATGGGATGGGTACTACACATTAAATAAGACAATCCTTTCCCATTCTAGTAGTGCTATTATAGGCTATGGATGGGAGTGGGAGAAGGTTCTATTGCGATAGAACAATCAAACAGTCTCATCTGTATGAGAGATGTTCAGTTTCGCATGTGCCTACTTGGGGGTCGGGGCCTAGATTGGCTTACCAGGGTAACTCAAGGGGTGAGGGCTATGCGATGACACTCACCTATGTTGTATCTTAGAGTCTCTACAAATCTGTATCATTCCTTTGGTAGTCCTTGCGGTCTTCTTGTCTTTTCTTTTTGTGTGTTGTGGATTTGAGGAAAAGTTATCACCACCTTAGGAATTTCCTAGTTGTTACCCTCTTTCTTGGGCCTTAGGTTCTATCTCCTAGCTCGAGGGAGTGGGCTTATTGGTCCCACGTGGTTGGGTGGTTAATATTTTTATCAAGGTATTGTTCATGATTCTTTGGATGATCCTTGGACGTGTTCTTTTCCAAATCTAGATGAAGACTTCTTATTGGATATTTTATTATGTTGAGATGTACTAATGTATTTGTATTCATGTCATTGTAACCTCCTAAAAGTAGTCTTGTAGTATTGATGTTATCTCAATTCCAAGCAATGTATAGGGGAATGTGTAGTTCTAGGTAAAAGAAAGGGAAAATAATGTGGTACATTTGGTATGTTATTAGCATTAGAAGAAAGTGATTATGTTATTTCTCATATTCTCATATGTTGTCCATATATAAAGGAAATAATCTTAGATATAGTTATATTTAATTATGTACCTAAACAATAATGTATTATCTTTGGATGAAAGTATCAAAGGAAAATATTGAGAAATGATAGATTAGTGATTGGAATTATGAACAATGAATAGTTATGAAACAATGAATCAAGATATTAATTTGATTGTAGTGATTATGGGTTAATGAAGCACCTAGAATAATGCCCACCTTAATGAATATTAATCTCTTACCTAAATGATTAGAGTAATATGGTAATGTTTAATAAAATAAAAAAATTAGGGACATTTACCTTGGTGCATTAAAATGAATGTAGATCCTTTAAGCACATAATACTATGGATATCTTAGGCATATAAATAGTTTTTATGATGTTGCTTTAGTAGCGACGTTAGGGAACCTGTGAGGACTTAAGTTGTATAAATCTTACAATCAAGTTGTAGAAGAGTATTTTTATTTTAGAAATATAAAGTGCTATGATGAATATTATTCTTGGATAGAAAAAAAGGGTTTACTACTTGCATCTTATAGAGGTTTTATGTCTTCTCCTCTCGGGTTGCCTAGCAAGGCGTTGCAAGGTTGGTAATTCTTTTCATTTTGATAAAAAATGATATTTAATTTATATAATAGTTATTTATTATTATTTGATGTTTAAATTAAATTTTTTAATTGAACTATTAATTAGTTATATCTCTACATGAAATCCTTTAGAAGTGCATTCAGTTATTCGATAAAAAATTTTGAACTAGAAGAAGAGGAGATGAATTGAAAAATAAAGAAAATGGAAGGGACAAAATAAATATTTAGTGAAATGATCGATCTTATGAAGAGATTACATTACTATTAAAAAATTATAGAAACCACTTTTTAAATAAATGTGAACAACATAAATAAAATAAGATAGAATATATAATATGATAGTTCTGTCCTAAAAGAATTTTAACAAAGAAGGAAATTTGAATTATTAATTTGGCTATGAGTATCCATAAAAATTAAGCATGGAACCATTGAAAAAGAGTAATAAAATAAATATCGAGATAAATAACTCATTACAACTAGTGAAATTTTATAATTTATATGTATGGGAAGATATGTTTGGAGAGAATAATTAAAAATCTACACATATTATTGTAATTGTTGCCCAAATTTTTACATACTGTGAAATTTGGCCATCCTCTGTGTTTTCCCACCCAAAAATGGCTAGGCCCATTTTCACATCTTTCTTTTATGTCATATCTTTGAGTTGCGCGACTGCGCGACGAGCTGCCAATCGCACTCATCGCGCAATCGCGATCTATTCTTCCCCAAGTCTGATCCGTTCCCGACTGAGCGACGAGCTGAAGAAATATGTTATCGCGCAGTCGCGAGTTGTTTCTAAGCTGTCATGTAGGGGCTCGCGAGTGCGCGATGAGAAGAAAAGAAGAGCTCATCACTCAATCGCTACAGTTGTCACATAAAAAGAAAAGAGGCTGCGGGTGTGCGACGAGCTGAAGGGTAATGTCGTCGCGTACTCGCCGAGCAGAAAAGATAAACAAAATGTTGCTCGCGAGTGCGCGATTAAGCAGGAAGTGAGACCTCATCGCTCACTCGCTGAGCAATTCACACAAAGGAGGATCTATCTGCGGGACTGTGACGAGCTACAGAGAGGGTGCCATCGTGAAGTCACTAAGCAATAAAACAAAGGAAAGGGTTTCTCGCAACTGCGTGATCAATAAAAGAAAGCTTCTCGTCACTCGATCGCCGATGTTTCTAGGATATCAGAGATCTGCTCGTGACTGAGCGATTGACAAAAGAAGGGGCCTCGTCGTGCAGTCGCTAAGCAATAATTGAAAGGAAAGAATGGCACGCGACTGCGCGACCAATAAAGATAGTCGCCTTGTCGCCAGAACAGAGAGGTGACTCAGCATCCCAGTGTGCAAAAAAGTAACCAGTGGCTGTGTGACAGGTGGCATATGGCAGGTGGATGTGGGTCCTCAGTCACAGGATCGCGAGATGATTTAAGGGTAGCCTCAGTTTTTAGCGATTAAATGCCAGCCGTCCGATGCAAAGCTTAGAAGATCTAACAGTGGTCGCGTGGTCGGGTGATAAAAGTGCCCTATGTAAAAAGTACTCCCGACTCAGCGCCTTGGAGTAGTCGTAGGGTCGCTAGAAAGATTAAAGGCACATGCTGACTAATAAGAGGTATTCCCCGACTTGGCGACTAGGCTTTGTCGCGTGATCTTAAGATGGAGAGATAGCATCTACCGATCAGGCGACAAGCCGTGACGGTTAAAGGTGACAGTTAGTAGCAGAGTCGCCAGAAGAAAGGTGAGTTAAGTAAAGTGCTTCGCGACTTCGAGATTTCACAGTCGCCTTGTCGCTGGATCTTGGCTTGAGTTAAGCAGGAGTTAAAAGTGCTTTGTCACCAGGTCGTGAGATGATACCATGGTTAAGGTCTGATGCTCACGACAAAGAGACCAACGGTCAGTCACGTGGTCGCGGGACTTTGAATTTGAATGTTTAGCGGCAAATTTGGCACTGTGAATGCTTGGCAGCCATGGTTCCTCCGTGCTTGTGTTCCAGAGCTGATCAGAAGGGTCTAATTGCAGAAGAGACCATGCATAGAGAGTCTATTGATCCCTTGAACAGATTTGTTCGATGTCGGTGGAGAAACAGAAGATTTAGAGACACGAGAGGGAGATACAGAGTCCAATCATGAAGTTATTGCTCTCCAGGTGCAGTTGGCAAAAGGACATGGTCATGATCGATGGCCCATTGATGAGAATTTGAGCGGCGGCCGTCAAGGGTCACTTCTCGTCCTGGGGGTCATGATCAGTTGGTGAGCATTCATGACAGAGACTTAGTTGCAGAATATAGCTCATGGATTCAAGTTGCGTGTCTACGGGCATGATCCAGTACAGGGATGGGAACAAGTTAGAAAATATAATCTAATTGATTCACTTGGTGCACATTTATGGCCAGATTAGATTTTTTCCTAGGGTCAATTAGTACATTGTAAGTCTGTAACCCTAGTTAGGTTCTGTGAGACTCCTGCCTGCGTGCATGGGAGTATTTAAAGTTTTTTGAGAGCCTTAGTGCTCAGGAGTTGACATTTTGTAAAAAGAATTCATTCTTTCCAGGAGTTATCTAAGGCATTCTTTCTGCCCTCTGACTTTTACATTCTGTAATCTTCTCATTGATCATGCAAGCTACTGGAAGTACTTTGTAATAATCCTTCATATCCCTATGCTTCCTGGTTTGTATTATCTCTTATTGGATTGAAGTTTATGAATGTGATTAATGGACAATGGGGTTCCTAGTCCCTCTCATTTTCTGTAAGTCTGTGTGTTATTGTGTTTGATCTGATTTAGATGTTTTGTGGGTATAGTTCAGCCCCTAGCAGTCTTGTCTCATTCCTACACCTGGTTGCAGAGAAGGATGTTTGTTTGCAGGTCATAGGTCGAGTCTTTTGTTCAGGCCTTCCTATGAAATACTTATGCAAGCCTATCTAGTGAGTTGTGACTCATTTGACCTGGTTCTTTCATTAGTTTCATTCCTCTATACTGAGACCCAAGCCCTAATTTAGGTGTATCACCTATTAGGTAGTTTTCTTTCAGTCATTTCCTTTTCAAGCAATCCTTCTATCCCTTTCCCTAAAAAAGATTTACTTTCCTGTTTAAGAAGCAAATTAAGGTGATTATCCAAGAGGAACCAGCCTAGAACCTGGAGGTCTCATCTCGGTTAGCATAAGGTCCCACAACCTTGAGATGATTCCCATGTTATACTGGATTATCAAGACCAAGAGAGCTTGAGATCAGAGGCGCAAATTCAGTGTATAACAGTAATTTAACTCTATCATTTTTCTCTAATCAACCTTGTTCTAATAATATACTTTATATCGATAGTTTAATTAGTAATTAAGGTTATATTCCCTCTAATTACTATGCACACACTTACTCCCTTACAAATAGAATAAGTTTATAAGTAGGAGATATTATCCATAGCAAGTCAAATTGTGATGATTCTATTAGGATTCAAATATGTAGTTTTTTTTAGTCAAACTCATTGACCCATTTTTTGTGATTTTGACTAAAAAAAACTATACAGTTGAATCCTGATAACAAAAGGATAAATAGAATAAGTGTTATTTAACTTTATATCCAATTCCACAATCAGAACATGTATCTCTACTCATCAATGAAACTTGGAGAATTATATTAAGTTTCGTAGTGGAATAAGTATTTTCTTTAGAGTACTTATTCCTTGAAAGATATTACCAAGTCATCTTTATGGATTCATTATTGTACAATAATAAAATAGGTGCAATGTGGATTGTTCCTCTTTTCTTATCACACACTCAGAAGGAAAATTATACAATAATCACAAGTAGTACTTAAGTACTTAGGCCCTGTTTGTTTGAGGGGTGGAATTGGAATTTAGGAGAGAAAACCTAGTTTTGACTCCAAATCTTTAGTTTGGTTGCTTACATTGGAAACTATGAAAACCAGGATATAATTTTGATCTTCCAATTTTACACAAAAAACAAGGATTTGCAACTTCCAACTAAAAGGTGGAATTCATTTAAAAACCTGGTTATGGTAATTTATTGCTCTATTTTATTGGCTCATGTTCCCAAAATTGACTCATCTTCCCAAAACTTTCTCATCTTCCAAGTCAACCAAACAGTCCAAATTATCTTCCCACAATGCAAAACTAGAATCTCAAAACCTTATTATGAGATAATAAGGTTTTGAGTCAAATTCCAATTCCCCAAACAAACAGGGCCTTAATGAATCAATGATCCTTTGTTGTTAATGATTAGGAATAAGTTGATGATATAATGATGCAATATGGGATGCTAAATAAGTTCAATAAAGACTTTCAACAAGATAGAGACTGAAAAAAAAAAATATAGTGACCTATATGTACTTGAAATGACAACCAAAAAGTATATTTGACTAGTGGTTAAAATCTAAAGCTCATTTGGAGGTTATAAAACACCCTATCCATTATGTACCCATATACATAATGCCTTTCCCACTGCATACTCTTCAACTTTATCTGAAACATTGTCAGATCATTTGTCAGAATGTGTAATTTTCATGCCTACGACACAAGTTTTGCCACCTAATCCTATACAAAAAAAAATTGGAAAGAAGGTTGGGTAGATGAATTTTCCTCTATCAAACCCATGTTTGGAGTCAAAATTTTAATGAAATGAAATGAAATAACTAAAAATTTTCTATCATATAGAAAAGGCTAGATCTAAAAAATAGACAATGTCATACCTTGGAAGTGCAAATACTCCTTTCAATGTAATCAAGTATTTTGATGCAATAGGTTTGAAACGAAATCATGAAAGACAAAACCTTGTATAATAGATATTGTTTTTTTCCACAATGATTGATTCAAATAGAAGAAATGAAGTATATAAATGAATGAATTTCATCCTTGATGGTTTACTCCATTACTTAACCTTTAATGAGGGAAAGATGCTTAGCCCATTGAGAATAATACTTTGACTTCTTGAGAAAAATATAGATCTTGAATAGCTGGATGCTTTCCTTACAACCTTGAACTCTTTTCTTTGGCTATGAAGTTGTATGAGAAATCTTGAAATCTTGACCTTGATTACCAAAATGAGAAGAGATAGGTTTCTTATATATCTTTAACAATATTTTGTGGGTTAAATATTAAGAACACATACCACCAATCTAACTACCTCTCTAAATTAATAAGATGGTCCCCTAATTTAAATCTTATCTCAAAACTTGGGGTATAGAATGCCGAGGGCATTCTATACCTCATATATAATACCCAAGTTGTTGTATACTATCCAATCAAGGCTTAATTTAGAACCACAAAACCCAAACAACTATGGGATGTTAGATTACAAAGCTTAACTAATTTCAAGGCCAATGAAAAATGTACAAAGGCCACGAATGGTAATATAGGGCCTATGTAGGATATTATATGATTGAAGAGGGAAAATAATAAAGTAGCACACCAAGAAATAAGAGCTCACATTAATATTTTATGAAATTGAAATAACATACAATGCATATATCTATTTAGGTGTCCATTAAGTTACAAAGTTAAAAATTCTACAAACACAGACCCCTCTATGGTTCTTTCATAGGGGTTGTTGGATTAATCATACACTAGAAATTAACAATAATAGAGCTATCATTAACAAGTTTTTTTTTTCCTTTTTGGGAATGATTTTCCTTATTTCTCAAAATTCTAAGAGTTGGGTTTTGGTGCCCATGGGATTCTAGGTTTTTCATCAATGGAAATTTTCCCATTAATTTGTCTAAACCCTATTTTAATATCTCTCAAAATAAAGGAAATAAATGTTATGTAGATCAGCTTCGAGGATAAAATATGGAATCTTCTCATTTATGTTCTCAAGAGGTCAAACCATTGGAGATTTCGGCACAGGTTATTCATGTATTAAATGAACAAGAGGAAAAAAATGTATGATGCCATGTATTTAAATGATGTATTTATGATATATACAACATATGTCCCTACGAGCCACAAACTTTCAATAGAGATATAAAAATATGCATCTAACTATAGTTAGATATACTAAGCTTGAGCACATAGGTGGACGATCTTGAAATAGAATCAGAGAAGCCCAATAATTGACACATGAGCTTATCCTGTTAAAGGCTCTAAAATTTCCACTTTCTTAGCCAACGAATGACCATGTTGGGTACCTGTCAATAAATATAGATACCTAAACCCTTCTCTATTTTCAAAAAACTTCTTCAATTTCAATCCATGCCCTTGATCTTTGTCATAATGATCTCTCTCATTTCAAGTACCCAAACCATGTAAAATTAATTTCTAGTTGAGGTCCCATGAGTTTGCATCCTAACTAAGAGTTTCCAAGATTCTTTGTAGAGAATATATAGATCATAAGGGGGAGTTAAGCTAGTCATTATTTGATATTATTTTGAACTATAGCTGAACTTTAGATTTGGTGTGACAGAGCTATCCAATCTTAAGGTCATATTTTCTATTCAATCCTAATATATCTTAAAAAATTAAATTTTATACATTTTAAATCCTAGTATCTATCTAGTTTATAAATAATATGAAAAATTGATAAGACATTAGAATGAGAGGAAAAAAAAACATTAATTTGAAAATATAGAAAGAAAAACAAATATTGATAATTTGTTAAGTTACAATTTTACAGTTACCTTGAAATGCCAAAAAATAAGAATCTAAGATGAGTTTCTACTAAATTTAATGTTGTTATCAACAACGCAAGGTGCAAGAAAAAAATGTGAAAAAATGTAGTTCTTTGATGCATTTCAGGTCTCAAAATTTATTTATGCTTTGGAAATTGTTTTTTCTAGTTCAACACATATGGAAAATTGGCTAGAAAGTGGCTTGCCTATAATTTTTCCCGACCAATGTACTCACAAGGTAACAATTTTTTTAACATGTTCTTAATCAACTTACTCTAGGAAAGGCTTCGATGCTTAAAAAAGTACATCATATAAAAGTATTGCTTAAGCAATACTAAACAAAAGCAACCTTTATCTTAATGTGCTTGAGAATTAGGATTAAAATTGTCTAGTGGAAAAGTAAAAAATACACATGAACATTTGTAAGTATGATAATCTCAACTACTTTCACTTATGAAGGGTTTAATATGATGAAATTTTTCTATTTGAAAGTACATTTTTTCTTTCTCTCTAATATGTGTTATTAGACAACTTTTCACTCATGAGGGCATGTGAAGGAACTTAGAGAATGAAAACAATTTATCTCCATGTGTGTGAATGAGAGTATGAATTCAAGTGGTTGGAGCCATTTCCCCTTTGACCCATCAAGAAAACCAGATACAACGAGCATTGGTGTCATAACCTCAGTGTGAACTTCAAGGGAAATTGCACATGAGAAGCAAGTGGTTGCAAAATATTCCTCCATATTTGTCCCCTACTCCTCCCAATCTAGTGGTTACTAGACTATTCTCACTTCTTCCATTCTTCTAAGTGAAAATTAAGGAGGTTTGCAAATTTCAATCCTAATATATGTTCTATAGACAGGTGTTGGGCTTACAATAAGGTGACTAAAAGTTTGAAGACTTGAATGGCTTTTGCTTACATTGTAAAGGTGACTAAAATTTTGAAAATTGCCTTAACAAAAAGAGAATAATGGATTATCTAATTTCCTTGTTCTTATTATTTTTCTTTTTGTGTTTTATAATCCACTTACAAATGGGTAGTTGAGTAGTTACGAACTAGTGGTGGCACTCCCGGTGCAAATGTAAACCTTTGGAAGGACTTTTTAATGATCCATAGAAAGAAAACTATGTCTTTGCATCCCATCTTGGAGGCATTTATTTGAATCTATCACAAATAATTTACCTTAGTTATTACATTATTGGTATTAGTATTTGGAGAGAAAGAAATGAAAACTGAAATAGAAGATAAATAAAGGTTAAATGCATTTAGAGATACAAGCATAGCTAGAAAGAAATGTATGATATCCAATTCTCTCATATTTTGTAGATAGTAGTAGATATACTATATATACTCTTTCGCAAGAAATCATCTATGGCATTATCACATATTTAATGATGGGTTACCATTAGTTAACTTATAAAGCTTAAAGTTTCCATAGAGTTTTTGATTACTAGTAAAATCAGGTTTTATGGGGACCCAAAACCCCTTACAACCATTACAAAAAGAAAGATAGCATAAAAAGGACTAAACAGAGACGTGAATGTGACCCAGCCCACAAAACCTAGAACCAAACAAAAAACCAGAGAAGAAAGCCAGAAACTAGCTATGCCCTCCGGTAACCAAAAGCCAAAAAACAAAGCAGCAAAAAAATTGGGGAACTACAGGAACTACGTGAACTCCAGGAGAGTGCCTTCCACTTCTTTCTTAGCTTTAGAGACTTTTTTGATGGCATTGCTGAAATCTGAAAGTTCCAAAATCCTATCTTGGATTTTCTTCTTCTTGGCTGATAGAGTTGAGCTGAGTTAAGTTCATCATGTAAAGTTTCCAAAGAGTTGAGTTCATCGTGTTTTATCATTTCTTGGAGTTTTTTCCAAACTAATTGATATTTTGGAGGGCTAAGGTTGTTTCTTTTAGTTTTTATTTTTCTAAAATAAAGATTCCATTGGATAAATATTTTGACTTTAACTTTAACACTTCAGAAAAATAATCTAAGTTATGCAACTGGTGAATTTTTTTTATAAGGAATCATAAATGGAAAATAAAAAATGACATATCGAGGAAAGTAAGCTATTCTAGTGTAGTAGAGATGATAAAGAGAAGCACATATTATTGGAATTTATCTTTTAGACTTAAAACTCCAACATATTTATTTAGATGACTCATTTTTAAATATTTGAGACAATATAAACAAATTATTTGGACAAAAAGTTGTTAATGCAAAGGTTTATTGAAAGCTTCAACTATTTACGTTCAAAATGGAAAATGAAATTGCATTGTTGAACCATATAATTAATTTGAGATCTCTCATTACAAAACCAATAGAAGTTAAATATCTAGTCGACGACGATGATGATGATGATGATGATGATGATGATGATGATGATGATGATGATGATGATGATGATGATGATGATGATGATGATGATGATGATGATGATGATGATGATGATGATGATGATGATGATGATGATGATGATGATGATGATGATGATGACGACGACGACGACGATGACGACGATGACGATGATGATGACGACGACGATGATGATGACGACGATGATGATGATGATGACAACGACGATGATTATTATTATTATTATTATTATTAATAGTATTACTATTTTTATTATTATTATTATAAGGATATCCTATTGAATAGTTCAAATCACTTCACAAACTATACAAGATATGATTTGATCCCTTCTAGCAGAAGAAAAGAGGATGGAAAAAGATTTAGAAGATATTCAATTACCTATTTGTTTCCTGGAATTAGACTGAAATTAACATTATCTAATTACAGGAAATTCTAATTTCATGGTTGTGTCCATCCAAAAAATTGGAATTAGAATATCGAAATTCCAATTTTCCCCCAAACTGGGAATTTTCATCTTCCACCCAAATAGGTGGAATTGGAATTTCAAAATAAGTAGAATGGGAATTCCAATTTTTAAAAAACCAAATTTCATATTTTGTGGGATCCGTGACAATAAAGATGTGTGTGTGTGTGTGTGTGTGTGTGTGTGTGTGTGTGTGTGTGTGTGTGTGTGTGTGTGTGTGTGTGTGTGTGTGTGTGTGTGTGCATGTATGTATATATGTGTGTATATATACACATGTGTGTGTATATACAAACCAAATTTAATATTTCATGGAATCTGTGACTATAAAGATGTATATTATATTGCTATAAGGATGTATATATATACATCTGTAAATATACACACACATATGTGTATATACATGCATATGTGTATATATACACATATATGTCTATACACATGTGTGTATATAAACACATGTATATATACACATGTGTGTATATACAAATATCTGTATATACATGCACATGTGTATATATATACACATGTGTGCATGTGTATATATACATACATGAGCATGTATATACACACATGTGTGTATATACACAAATGTGTGTATATGTGTATACATGGATACACACTTGTATGTGTATATACACATGTGTGTATATATACACATATGTATGTGTGTATGTATGTATATAAACACATGTGTGTATGTGTGTGTATACACAGACATGTGTATGTCTGTATAGGTGTATACATGTGAATGTACACATATATATACACATATACACATGTGTATATATATACACATTATGTATATATACACACATGTATATATATACATACATGTATCTATGTACATATACATACATACCATATTCAAGGAAATTAAAAATTAAAGAATTAAAATTCCTTATGCATCTTCTCAGTCATCTTTTGGGTGAACCAAACGGGTCAACCCATATTCTGAATTTCATTTTGAGGATAAGCATCTTCCTGAATTGCAATATCTTCCTGAATTGACCATATCCATGATATGGTATTCCAGTACCCAAACGGGTCCTTAGGTAAAGTAATATATTCATGAAATAAGAAAAAATGGTTAGATAAACACAGAAGAGATAATACATGTTTCTATTGTTAAAAAAGGGTCAAACACCATGGATTTTAATAATAATATCTAGTGACGTTATTCACTAAAAATTGAAAGAATAGTTTGATGAGGAAAATGCGGCTTGTGTTAAGGATGAGGATTGATCAAGTGATGAAACAAATATTTATGGTTCTTATTATGCCCTAAAACATAATCTTGTACTTTGAGCCTTCATATTTGAAGGCTAGTAGCATTAGAGGATGGAGGAATATCAATCA
>MU225764.1:4018883-4033017 GCA_018584345.1 Thuja plicata
CTAAATATAGATTTTTGTATAGTGAGCTTTAGAGTATATGATAAAAAATTATATCCTTGTGTTGTCACTAGATAATGATAGGGATCTTATGCATCTCTCAGAGATCATTGTTGAATAGTTTAAGAGTTTGTGATTTGAGATTTTGAGACTAAGAGATTAAGAGCATAGCTTGAAGCTACACCTCTTTTAGTGCTAAGAGACAGCTTGAGAGATCCCTACTTGATTCAAGATTTACATCTTTAGAAGAGGATATTCTCAAAATATGTATTCCTGTTATGTAAGCCATAAAAAGGGGATCTATAGTGAAAGGTGAATTTTATGTTTTCTTAGAATCAATCTATTAAGGAGGGGAATGTTAGTGTATTAATGTTATTATAAATAAGAGGGGGGGTGGGGGGGTGGTGAACTAGTGGCCTCAATAATTAATCCAATATTTCAACCAAAACTTATTTCACATATGTAATACCTTAAGTTATCTTCAGTCCTAAAATATGTATGCCTTTAAGTAATCTTATCAAATATATACTGCTCGATGAATATACTGAAATTATCTTTTTCTAGTATTTCCCAAATAGTAGTAAATAAACTTAGTGTTTACTGACCAATCCTATTTTAGTAATGTGTAAAGAAAAAACATCAAAGTAATGAACCATAAACACATTTGACACATGGATTTTTAACGTGGAAACCCTGTTAAGAGAAAAACCACTTGGTATTGGTAACCCAAATTTTTCACTCTTTTGAAGTGAGCTCAGTGAAGAGCCAACCCTGTTAAAGGTTATAAACACACTATTAAGTGCAACCTTGTTACAGGATTTAAAACTAACAGTTTATCATTTGACCTAGAATTCACTATGTTGTTAAGATGAAAAACCTTTTAATACTCTTGGGTATCTCAATACATTAAGGATGGTTAAATCCCACTCGGTTAAGTGAATTTCTAAATCAATGGTTAGACTAAAAGAGTAAATGGTCTATTAAAAAATACTACTTTAACTTGCATATTTTCATATCTACTATTATTCCATAATACCTCTCTGATCAATGTTCTCTTCAATTCCTTTTCACCCCTTCTTTCTTCTTTCTACTCGATGAATGTTGGTGCTTCCCTATTTCTCGGTGTCTGGAGAATTTCCTTCACTTTGTTCCTCGGCCTGTATGATTAGATCTGAATGAAGACTTCTATCATCACCACAATTATATTCAGCATTCTTTTTTTGTAATGAATTACTTGTCTCTTTATATAGACATGATTTCACTGTTCAATCTCCTTTTCTTCCTTGCTCTTGACGTAGATTGCTTCTTGATTCACAAATATCGCCACACATTACTTTAATATTTAAGGATTTGCTTTAGTTTTATCCTTTATATTTATCCTTGATAACTATGAATAAAACTAGCTTTAAATATTTAGTTCAACTGGTTGATGAAAATAAATAAATCAATCAGCTAACTCTAATTATAGCTCCTGCCTACTAAGTGTCTTGTCATTTCTTAACTCCAGTTGATTTTGGTCATCAAATCTTATTTTTCTTGGTCATTGACTACAGTTTTCCTCGAGAATCAACTTCAATTCTTCTCAAGGACCACTTCATTTATGCTTAGTTTTGCACTGCTCGGTATACACTATGACTTCTCAGGGTTCTCTATCCATTGGTGTGCACTGTTCATCGGTGTTTACTGTCACTCAGTGTATACTATATTTTTATGTTTACCGATAACATAAAATTTATCTCTTTGGTTTATTGAAGTGTACAATAATATGTATATGTCCAATCAGATTATATCAAGTTGACATCAATGACATATAATACATTAATTGATTTAATGTCTTACATTTACTTTCTGCAGCTTGGTGATCATCAACTTATCATCTTCAAATATTCAATCAGTTATAGTTCATTAATCTCTCCCTTTGGCATTGATGGAAGCATTCTATCAACACAATATGAAATATGTCATGACATACTAAACTTATTATTCTATAAACAATTCAAATATTAGACTCTCGGTAAGCTCATCAAGCTTAGATTTGATTCTTGGAGAGTTCTTTTCATCATTCCCTTCAATGGATAGGTGGAGCAATTTTGTCTTATGCTTTTGTCTCTCCCTTTTTTGTAGATTCTCTTCTCCCTTTTCTAGATAAATATCCAGTGTTAAATTTTTCCAAATTCTCTCCTTTAGATGGATGGTTGTTTCTTTGAATATTTCTCTTCATTATCATTGGATCTTTCTCTCCCTTTGTATATTCATGATAGATATTTCATATGGATATATTCCTCTTCCTTTGACAAAAATTCCAAATAAAATAATATCATTGAATTCCTTTCTATCAGCAATACAGCTCTGTAGTACCTACTTGTACTGATATATCATTGCAGTCCATATCTTTGCTTGCATCAACATGATTGATATTCTGATAATGTGTAGGCTAATGCAGCCTCCCAGTCAGCTTAGTGACCAGTAGACAAGGGTCAGACCCCTAGTCTCTTCCTAAGGTACTCAAATGTATATTTTGGCAATGTCTTTGTGAATCTATCTGTTAATTTTTGTTTGGATTGTACATATTCTAGTATCACTTCTTTCTCTTTCACTTATTCCCTCGAGTAATGATACTTAATAGCAATGTACTTTGTTTTAGTATGCATCATAGGGTTCTTTGAAATGTTGATAGCACTTGTATTATCACAATAGATAATTACTTGTTCAATAATTTCCATGTTCATACATTTTAGTAATTGCTTTATCCATGCAATGTTAGAGCAATTTGCAGCAGCAACCACATATTCTACTTGCCGCAGTTGATTGTGATATGCATCCTTGATTTTTACTTATCCATGTGAAAAGTCTATCACCCATAAAGAATACTCCTCCTATTGGGCTCTTTCTATCATCTATGTTTCCAGCCCAATAAGCATCTGTATAAACTTGAAGCTCAAATTTTCCTTCTTTATTATATTACAGACTATAGTCTTCAGTATTCTTTAGATATCTCAGAATTCTTTTGACAGTAGTCATGTGTGATTCCTTGGGATTAGCAGATAATCTTGCAACTATACCAACTGCATGTGCTATATTTTCTCTTGTGTGTACAACATACATTATCTTGTCAATCATAGATCTATATAAGGTCTTATTTACCTCGGTTGTCTTGTCTTCATTTGTCAATTTGCATCTAGTTGCCATAGGTGTTCCAAATGGTTTGAAGCCCTCCATTTTGAATATCTTGAAAGCTTTTTTGATGTATTTGGATTGTGTGATGTAGATGCCCTCATCCTCTTGTAGAATCTGTAGACCAAAAAAAAATTGATCTCTCCAAACATTGACATCTCAAACTCTTTGATCAAATTTTATCTGCAAATTATTTGCATAACATATCATTACCTCCAACTATAATATCAACAATAAATATCTCAGCAATCATAATCTTATCATCGGTATCTCCTAAAAAATATAGATTACTATTATCACTTGTTCTAACAAATCTAATAATAATGAGATAAGAGTGAAGTCTTTCATACCATGCTCTTGGTGCTTGTTTCAATCCACACAAGGCTTTGTGTAGTCTATAACCCATGTTCCTCTTCTTTGGATCAAAAACCCCTTCAGGTTGTTCAATGTAGACCTCCTTTTCTAGGATTCCACTAAGAAATACAGATTTAACATCCATTTAGTATACTTTGAATCCTTTAAAAGCAGAAAAAGAAAGTAGAATTCTTACTCCTAGTCTAGCAAAGGCTATAAAGGTTTCTCCATAGTCAATACCTTTTGCTTGTGCATACCCTTTGCATACCAATCTTGCTTTGTTCCTTGAGAGTTCTCCAGTCTCATTTAGCTTTTTTCTAAATATCCATTTGGTACCAATGTCATTTTTGTCATTTGGTCTAGGTACTAATGTCCATGTTTTTTTCTTCTCAATTTTCTCAATCTCTTCATTCATTTCACTAATCCATTCTTGATTCTCAAGTGTAGCATTAACATATTTAGGCTCAAAATCACAAATCAAACATCTAGTGTTTAGTGACTTACTTCTTGTTCTCATTCTAGCTCTTTTATCTCCAATGATTTGGTCCCGTGGATGGTGTCTTCTGGCATACTTAGCAAGTATAGGTTCAAATCTTTGTTCATCATTCTGATCACCATCTTGACCTTCCTTTTGATCTTGATCATCACTCAGTTCAGCATTGTGAGCATTTTCCTGATTCTCGGTATGTGCAGCATGTTGCTTAGTTGCATTGTTCTGTCACTCGATAGAGATACACTATTTCTTGGGCAGAGTGTCAGGTTCTTCACTATAGACCAATCTATTGTAATCTTTCGATTCCTTTCTTCTTTCCTCATTATTTTTCTCATCAAATTCATCCACTTTAACATTTTCACTTTCAATGATATTGTTAGAGGATTTGTTAAGACATTTATAAGCTTTATTCTTGGTAGAATATCCTAGAAATATTCCTTCATAACTTTTGGATTCAAGCTTTCCCTTTCTATCATCTTTCAATATATAACATTGACTTCCAAAAATTCTAAAGTAACTTACATTATGTGTGTACCCATACCATAGCTCATAAGGTGTCTTGTTGGTGTCTTTCTTCAGTTGAACATAGTTTGATGTATAGACAATAGTGATTACAGCTTCTCTCCAGAATGTTTGTCTGACGGCTTTTTCAATCATTAGTGTTCTGGCATAATAAAAAATTGGTCTATTCCTTCTTTCAGCAATCCCATTTTATTGTGGTGTTCTCGGTGCAGAAACCTATCTTGTAATTCCATGCTCATTACAAAATTTAGTTAATTCATCAGAAATGAATTCTCCTCTGTTATCTGTTCTTAGACATTTTAGTTCCTTTCCACTTTGTTTTTCAACTATAGCTTTATAGCATTTGAACATCATAAATGCTTCTGATTTCTCTTTTAAGAACATAATAGTCATCATTCTAGAATAATCATCAAAAAATAGAATGAAGTATTTATCACCATAACAACTCTTTGTTCTCATTGGTCCACATAAGTCAGTGTGGACTAATCCCAAAATAACATTAGATTTGTAGGTTTTTCTCTTGAAACTAAACTTTCTCATTTTACCTTTTTGACAATTATTTCACATGACATGGTGGGGTTTTGACATGCTCGGTAAGCCTCTTACTTTTCTTTTCTTTCTTATCCTAACCATGTTGTCAAAATTCACATGATATAACCTTTTATGCCACAACCAAATGTCTTCATTTTTAGCCAATAAACAAGTGGTCTTAATATAATCAAGATAGAATAGGTTACCCTATGTTTGTTCACCAGTACCGATGAACCTTCCTATTTAATTATAGATCTTTGCCTTTTTATTCTCAAATGAAACTTTTTGTCTTGTGTTATTCAGCTATGAAACAGTCAATAGATTATAGTTAGGTCATTTCACCCAATATGCATTTTCACATCTGATCAGATTATTCAACATGATGGTTCATTTACCTTCAACTGGACAAGGTGAGTCATTACCCATCCTAATTGATCCACCATTACAATAGTCAAAAGTTTCAAAATTTTCCTTATCTCCGGTCATGTGGTGAGTACAACCACTATCAATAATCCAAACATAATTTTTACTAAGCTTAGATATGAGTATTGTTTCAAAATACCTTTCTTATTTGTCTGAATCATCCTTCATAGAATCAAATACTACCTCAATATCTTCATGAGATTAGGTGTCAGTATTTTCACCTTTGTTCTCAACCAGGTAACAATCCTTATTTTCTTTTTCCTTGTAGTCTCGGTTATCTCTTCTATTAGAGTGTTGGTTTCTTTTGTAATCTCAGTTATCACTTCTATCAAACCTCTTTTCATAAGATCTGTCATTGTTTCTCCCATTTTTTCTCTTGTTAGGGCATCTAGCAACAAAGTGTCCAATCTATTTGAAATTAAAACATAGAAGTGGTATTCTACCTTTGTATCCACCTTTTCCTCTTTATAATCTTCTAGCCATTAGTGCTTCAATTTCATCAAGCTCTTATTCATCACTATTACTTTCACTATCATTTCTCATATTGTGTTTATGACTTGATTTACTTATTTTCAAAGATTATTTGAATGCAGAATCAATATTTGGTAAGACACTATAGTCAAATTTATTCATCTCAAATGAAATAAGTTTACCAATCAAACTATCAAGAGTAACATTGTTATTTGATACTGCTCTCATTTCTTGAATTTTAGATACTCAAATAGTATAAACAGGCAGTAAGGTTCTCAGAATTTTATTTACCACTATTTCTTCTTCAAGTACACCTCATACTCCTTGGATATCATTGATAACTTCTTTGATTATGTTACTGTACTGAGTGATTTTTTCTCCTTCATTCTTAGGTCATCAAGCTTTCCTCCTAGGCTTTTAGCCTTAGCTCTCAGCACATTGGTGTCTCCTCCATGTATTAGCTTGAGTTTGTCCCACATTTTCTTTGCAGTGGTGCATGATTTGATATCTTCAAATTTAGCATCGGATAGTGAGGAATCAAGTTCTATCATCATAGAATTGTTTTCATGTTTGTCTCTTAATTTATCAATAGTCAGAGGTCCTGTCGATGTAGCATATTTAGTATCCAAGTATTGTCTAACATCATTTCCAATACCAGATAGGTGGAGTCTTATCCTTCTTTGCCATGATGCAAAGATGTCATTGTTCAACTTACGCACATCCATTTTACTCATCTTGTGATCTTTAGCTTTAGTCTTTAAACTCTCTTCCAAGCACACTAGCTCAGATACCAATTGTGAGAATAAATGAGAGTGGAGGGGGAGGGGGTGAATCAGTGGCCTCAACAATTAATCCAAAAATCCAACCAAAACTTATATCACATATATAATACCTTCAGTTATCATCAGTACTACAAGATGTATGCCTTTAAGTAATCTTATCAAATATTTATTGCTCGGCGAATATATTGATTATCTTTTTCTAGCCTTTACCGAATAGCAGTAAATAAACTCAGTGTTTATCAACCATTTCCGTTTTAGTAATGTGTAAAGAAAAACATCAAAGTAATGAACCATATACACATTTGACACACGAATTTTTAACATGGAAACCCTGTTAAGGGAAAAATCACTTGGGACCTATAACCCAATTTTTTTTACTTTTCTGAAGTGGGCTCGGTGAAGAGTCAACCCTCTTAAATATTACAAACACACTGTTAAGTGCAACCTTATTAGAGGATTTAAAACTAACAGTTTATCATTTGACCTAGCATTCACGATGTTGTCAACCTGAAAAACCTTTTGATACTCTTGAGTATCTCAATAGATTAAGGATGGTTAAATCCCACTCGGTTAAGAGATTTTCTGAATAAATGGTTAAACTGTAATAGTAAATGATCTATTCAGCAATACAACTTTAACTTGTATATTTTCAGATCTATTGTTAGTCCATAATACCTCTTTGATCAATGTTCTCTTCAATTCCTTTTCTCCCCTTCTTTCTTCTTTCTGCTCAGTGAATGTTGTTGCTTCTCTATTGCTCAGTGTTTGCGGAATTTCCTTGGCTCTGTTCCTCAGCCTGTAGGATCAGATCTACATGAAGGTTTCTATCCTTACCAAAATTATATTCAGTATTCTTCTTTCATAATTAATTACTTGTCTCTTTATATAGACATGATATCACCATTCAATCTCCTCGTCTTCGTTGTTCTTGACATAGATTGCTTCTTGATCCGTAAATCTCGTCATGCATTGCTTTAATCTTTAAAGTTTTCCTTTAGTTTATCCCCGTAGATTTCTCCTTGACAACTGTGAATAAAAAATGCTTTAAATCTTTAGTTCAACTGGTTGATGAAAATAAAGAAATCAATCAGTTAACTTTAATTATAGCTCCTACCAGCTAAGTGTTTTGTCGTTTCATAACTCCAGTTGATGTTGGTCATCAACGCTTAGTTTTCTCGGTCATTGACTCTAGTTGTCCTCAGGCATCAACTTCAGTTTTTCTCAGTGACCACTTCGGTTATGCTTGGTATTGCGGTGCTCAGTATACACTGTGACTACTCAGGGTTCTCTATCCATCGGTGTTTACTGTCACTCAGTGTACACTGGCTTTTTATGTTTACTAATAACATAAAATTTATCTCTTTGGTTTCTCAAATTCTATGAGAATATGTATATAACCAATAAGATTATATCAAGTTGACATCAATGCAATACAATACATTAACTAATTTAATGTCTTCCATTTACTTTTTGTAGCTCGGTGATCATCAACTTATCATCTTCAAACATTCAATGAGTTATAGTTCATCAATTAATACATTGTTTAGTTATTGTGGTTCGGTATGTTTGTGACTAATGCAAGACTACATATCATAACTGCAACATAACTGTTGTCCTACATCACCAAGAACTCCTGCTTTCCCATTCAAGTGTGTTCTTTCAAAGATTAATGCATCAAGTATTCATCTGTTCTCTCTCTAATACATTCATTGAAGATTTAATTTTAGAATCCCTAATAGTTGAACAAAAAATAATCATTTGTTGTTTGTAGAATATCTTATTTTTATGTAAATTGTAAGCTTTATGCTACCTAAATAGACCAAATATATACTGGTTACAATAAATCTTTGTTATCTTTGATATCCAACATAAATCGACAAACAATTTACAAGAAAAATATATAACATATTGTTATATAAATTACAAGTTATATCCAATAGAAATATTTATTTATATTTACAATACAAAATATAAATATATACAAATTTGGGTACTATAAGCACACACTATATCAAAACTAGCTACTATAAGTACAAACTATATCAAAACTAACTACTATAAGCACAAACTTATACGTAAGTATTAGACCGATAGAATTACTAGGCATTGCCCCTATCACTCTAATTAACTACTACAAGGACAAACCTATAAATAAAGTAGTAGACATCATACAATTACTAGGCACTGCCTATATAAACTCTAAGGGCCTCTTTGGTGCCAAGCATTAACTTGGAATAAGCATTAGTTAATGCTAGAATAATTTAATTCTCTATTTGGGGCATTTTTTAAATTCTCGAATTAGAAAACTAATCCCCATTTTGAGGCCAATACTTGCATTAGTGAATTCTAAAAAAAAGTTGGAATTCATTTCTTATTCGAGAATAAGCTATTTATGGATTCAAATTTTATTTTTTTTTATTAATTTTTTTTTAAAAAAAAAAATTTTGAAATCTTTTTTTAATCTTCTTTTTTTAATGTGGGTATGTATATATATACACTTGTGTGTATATATACACACACATGTATATACACGTGTGTGTATATACACACACATGTGTGTATATATACACACATACACACACGTGTGTATATACACACACGTGTGTATACACATGTGTATATATATACACATGTGTGTATATACACATGTGTATATACATGTGTGTATATACACACACATGTGTATATATGTATATACATGTGTGTCTATATACACATGTGTGTATATATGTACACAAGTTAAAAATACATATTATTCAAATTAATTAAAAAAATAAAAAATAATCCTTATTCCAATTCTACAATATGAGATCCAAACTGAGAATAGCTTATTCCAGCTTTCATTTTTAGAATTAATTAATTAGAGAATAGGCCCTTATGTATAGGCCTATTCTAAATAAATTAATGCCATGTACCAAAAAAGCCCTAAATTAATTAACCATCGACACGATTGACATTCACCGATTGATACCAGCCATACATAGAACAAAATGCCTCTAAGAAAGTAAGAAGCAAAAGTATCCCTGTAACCAGAACTGTGAGGAGCTTCCCGGACTCATATATGTACTTGTTTACATACTTCTTCACAACCACATTCTCTGTGCTGTAATAATGCTTGTTGACATCTGCTATAACTTGGTCAAGATATTTAACTTGAGTCAATTTCACGCACTCAGCAATTTCGTTCCAGAGGCTTGCCACTTTCCCGTCGTCTTCAAGGTGATTGTAGATAATCTTGCTCTTCCTTAGCAGGCAAACATCTTCTTTGGTATCGATGATGCCGTTCATGAAGTCAGTGTAGCGAGTGAACATCAACGCGCCAGGAGCCGCCGAATCTTCGAAGGCCACCAGATTTCTCAGAACTACTTCGGTGTGGGAATCCAACCTCACTTTCGGAAGATAAAGTGTTGCAGACGTGAGGTCAAACCTAATTTTGGTGATATCTCCCTCGGTTGGAAGAAATTTAACTCCTGCTGAGTACAACTCGGAGACAGAGGGAATGTCCAGTTCGTCGCGTGAAGGAGGCGTGTCTGCAGAGGAATGTCCACTCTCGCCAACTTTTTCCTCATCCGTGTCATCTTCGCTCTTAGTTGAAACCGTTTCACAAGCGGGAACAAGATTCTCCAACAACTGGAACACCACCTGGACAAGCTTTCCTTTCAAAACACGCTTTTCTAGTGCCCAGAGAAATTTTCCGAGGCCGATTCTTAAGGAGGAGAGAGCCTTCCATAATGCTTTCAGAGCACGCTTTATGAATATTGAATCCGGCAACGGCACATTGCCGCCCTCGTTCTTCATGCAAATGGCATCCTCCAAGTCAGCTGCAGGCACAATAGAGTAGTAGAGCACCTCCAATATGTGACCCCTCTCTTTTACACACAGCCTTCATCTTCCCTCCATCTTCAACACAAATGGTGACCATTCTCTACAGGCGAGTGTAACCAGCTTCCACAGCATTTCTTCCGCCTTATCTTGAGAGCCCAACTGCATTTCCAGAAGCTTCTTCAAGAGAAGCAAAGGTAGCTAATTCTCGAGCTTCATCAGATCTCTCATAATGGAATTGTGGATTGCCCTCCTGCCAGATGGATCTAAAACACTGCCAAGATTCACCTGGGAAGGAACTTGTGAAGAATGCTTTTTGACTCAGAACCAGTTCAAGCACTCCAGTACAAAGCAGGCGTCTATGAAAATTCTTATTGCAGTCACTGATTATTAATCTCTTATCTCATAAGCATTATTTAATTGCTGAAAATAAATTTACAGTTGAATATCAAAAAATAACACAACTGCAACTTCACTAAAATACGGAAAGAAATAAGCAACACAATGAACACAATAATTTTGGACAATTGTCACTGGAAAAACCCCGAAGGGAAAACCAGTACTGCAAATGAGAAATATATTAAACTTCAGCAAACTAAGAGATACAAAATTCCCTGCCTCTCACTGGCAGAACTCCAACAATCTCCCAATTCCTCTTGCTGATATTTCTCCACTGCTATCCCCAATGCTATCACTGCGCCCTTGCTATCACTGCAAGTTCATTTGCTAACACTGCAAATGCTTCTCCAACATTCATTGTTTCCAAATGACCCAATGACCCCTTTTTATACTACTCCTGTTGGAAAACCAACGGCCGAGATTGATTCTCAATCAACGGTTGAGATTAAGACAACTCAATAACCACCAACAAACTTGGTTATGAGGTGTCACCTAAAAAGAGCCAATATTAAATAATAATTATTTTTATCCTAACAACATTTGTTTGACAAAAACAATCATTTTCTAATTTCTGGGTTAGGACGAACAGCTGTCCAAAACTACCCATAACTAATAATGTTATTTCTGGGTAAGGAAGAACCGTTGTCCAAGCTACCCATAATTAACACTCCCTCTTAGCGAGGAAGTTGTTCTCCACGACACCCATCTTATCTCTGAAGAAGATGAATTTTTCCTTCCCCAATGCCTTTGTCAGAATGTCTGCTACCTACTCCTCTGTAGGTATGTATTGTAACTGAACAATTCCCCTCTGTACACAATCTTTGATGAAGTGATACCTGATATCTATATGTTTAGACCTATCATGAAACACCAGATTTTTAGACAACTTGACGCAACTCTGATTATCGCAATATATCACAGTAGTCTCAACCTTCTGACCAAACAAGGCCACTAGTAACTTCCGAAGCCATATAGCTTCACATGTTGCCATGCTAGCTGCTATGTATTATGCTTTTGATGAACTCAAGGCCACATATTTTTGCTTCCTGCTGAACCAAGAGACAACTCCTGATCCCAAGCTAAAACAACATCTTGAAGTACTTCATTTGTCAGTTGTACTGCCTGCCCAATCTATGTCAGTATAGCCTATCAACTTGATACCTTCACCTCAAACATATCTTATCCCGAACTCAACTGTACCATGAAGATAACATAGCACATGCTTAGCCACCATCCAATGCACTCTCTTTGGCTCCACCATGAAATGACTAAGAGAGTTTACTGCAAAGGCTATATCTAGCCTGGTGTTGACCAAATACATGAGTGAACCAATCAGCTGCCTGTATAAGGTGGGATCAACGTCCTTTTCCTTGGTTGCATCTACCTTCCTCCAATTAGTGATCATGGGTGTAGACATGGCTTTGGAATCTTCCATCTCGAATCTCTTCAAGATTTCAATGCAGTATTTCCCTTGACCAAGGAAAATCTCTCCATTAGTCTACCACACTTCCATGCCTAGAAAGTAGTGCATAAGTCCCAAATCCTTCATCTCGAACTCTTCTGCAAGGTCCCTCTTGCAATCCTCTATAAGCCCTAGTGCACCTGTAAGAAACAAGTCATCCACATATAGAACAAGAATGAGAACCTCACCCCCAACCACCAAGTAGTAGAGGTTTGCATCAACCTCACTCTTCACAAAGCCCATTTCCTGCAAGTATGTATCAATGCGCTCATACCATGCTCTGAGAGCCTGCTTGAGTCCATATAAGGCTTTCTTTAATTTGCACATGTGGGTCTCCTTGTTGTGTGCTACAAAGCCTTCTAGTTGTTCTATGTATACCTCCTTCTTCAATTCTCCATTAAGGAACATTGTCTTGACATCCATTTGATGGATCTGCCATCCCATCTGCGCTGCAAATGAGATCACTGCTCGTATAGAAGTATACCTGGCCACAGGAGAAAATGTCTCCTCATGGTCTATTCCCTCCTTCTGAGAGAACCCCTTGGCCACAAACCTTGCCTTGTATTTCTTGATGCTACCATTTACACCGTGCTTTATCTTGTAGATCCAACGTGATCCAACCACTGCCCTATCTGTTGGTCTAGGCACTACCTCCCATACATCATTATGCATTATTGAGTTATATTCCTCAACCATAGCATCTCGCCATGTACCTGATGCTTTGCAGCTTCTTGATAGCTGGAAGGTTCACTATCTACCAACTGGCTGACTAATGCCACATAGTCATTGAACTTGGCTGGTTGTCTCCTTTGTCTTGTACTCTTCCTAGGAGTTCCCATAGACTCCTGAGTATCCTTTTGTGTGTCTTGAACCTCATGGTTCCTGCTACCAACTGTAGAGGATGAAATATCAACCTCCATGTCTTCTTGATGCATTTCCTGCTGCACCAGCAACTCCATACTCTGCGAATTCTCACCACTTGAGCCTACACTTGTACTAGTAACTGTACTTGAGCTTTGTTTTCCTTGACTTGGAATTGGAGCTTTCATTGGCTGCTCACTCTGATCATCTGCTGGCAAATCTCTGGACCTTCTAAACGCCTTATCCTCCATGAACTTGACATCACGTCTGACAATAATTCTTCTGGTCCCTGGAATGAACATCCTATATGCCTTTGAAGTTTCACTATACCCAACAAACTACCCCTTCTCTGCAGTCTGATCTAACTTGGTACGTGTGTCTCCAGGAATAAGACAATATGCCAAACTCTCAAATATCCTGAAGTGACCAACATCTGGCTTCTTCCCCGTGAAAGCCTCCTCTGGTGTCATTTTCCCTGGTACCTTGTGTGGAACCCTATTCTGAATGTAGACTGTTGTGCTACATGCTTCTGCCCATAAGTAGTGGGGCATGTCCTGGTCATGTAGCATAGCCCTTGCTGCCTCTGATATAGAACGGTTCTTCCTCTCAGCAACTCCATTCTGTTGTGGATTGTAAGGAACAGTCCACTCTCTCTTGATTCCTTCTCTGGTACAGAAATTCTAGAAGTCATTTCCTTTGTACTCACCTCCATTGTTTGACCGAAGAACCTTTATCTTCCTTCCTGTCGAGTTCTCCACAAGAGCCTTGAACTCTTGGAAGTGACTGAAAACCTCATCCTTGGTCTTCAAGAAGTATATCCAGGTCTTCCTGGAGAAATCATCA
>MU225764.1:4042692-4060519 GCA_018584345.1 Thuja plicata
AGACAAGATAAGGTTATTGAAAGAAAAAGAGGAAAATGTATGTACTAATGAAATAATATGTTTAGTTGATGGAATGAAGTTTGTGGAAGGCATGAGGCATTAGCATATGTATTTTTATTTAATTCCAAATGTTGATAAAAAGGAAGTAGAATATGTACCTATATAAGTTGCAGATTTGTTGGATGTGTTTTAGGATATTGTATGTGGTAATGTACCTGATGGATTTCAACCATTAAAAAATATCGGTCATCAAATAGAATTAATTCCTGAAGTCAATTTTTTGAATAAGGTACCCCATATAATGACCCTAATAGATATTAAAGAGTTGAAGAGACAAGTGTAAGAGTATTTGTAGAAGGGGTTGATTCAAGATTTTTTGAGTCGACATGTTGCACTAGCTGTACTAGAACCAAAGAATAATGGATAATGGAGGATAAGTACAAAATTTTTGGTTATCAATAAGAATCCTATCAAGTATGGGCTTCCCTTGCAAAGGATGGATGACATTATAGATTGTTAGAGTTGAGATAAGTACTTCATAAAGAGAGATCATAAGAGTGGATATCACTAAATCTAGATTAGAGAAGGATATGAGTGGAAAATAGGTTTCACAACAAAGGAGGGCATGTATCAGTTTTTATCCATGCATTTTTGGCTAACCAATACACCGAGAACATTCATGTGGATCGTGAATAAGGTATTGAAATAATTTTTGGGTAAGTTTTTTATTCAATCCTTGGATGATATTTTGATCTTTAATAAAAAAATGAAAGAACATATAATGCATATTTGAAGGGTCTTTGAGAAGTTAAGGGAAGGAAATTTTTTTATTAACCTAAAGTGTACCTTTGTGAAGGAGTTAGTGTACCTAGAATTTGTTGTCTCAGTTGATGGTCTTAAAATGGACCCAAAAAAATTTAAGGATCTCCTTGAGTGGACTACTCCAAGGAGTGCTACTAAGGTAAGATATTTTCATGTCTAGGATATCTTTTACAAAATAATTATCGAGAATCTTAGTAGTATTTGTGGACCCTTAACTGAAATAATGAGAGAAGATAGAAAATAGTCTAAATGGACTAGAGGACTAGAAAAGAGTTTTGATTTGTTTAAAAGAAAAGTTATAGAACAACATGTTTTGGAGCTTCCATATTTTAATAAGATATTTCAAGTAGATTGTGATACAAGTGGCAATGCCATTAGAGTTGTTTTGAGTCAAGAAGCTATAACCATTTCTTATTTTAGCAAGAAGTTGAATAATGCCAAAATAAAATATTGTGTTTACGATCAAGAGTTTTATGCTCTAGTTAAAACATTGAAGAAGTGGAGACATTATCTTTTACCTAAAGATTTTTATTTTTATTAATCGTAAGGCTTTATAGTATTTATATGGAAAAGGAAAGTTGAATCAAAGGAATTTGAAATGGGTTGAATTTTTGTAGATTTACGCTTTTTTTTTGAAACCTAGGAGTGGAAATCATAATAGAATTGTATATGCCCCGAGAAGGATGAAAAAATTGTATTTAGAGATGTAGATTGAGGTTTGTGGGTTTAAATAACTCAAGAGTTTGTATACTAATGATCCTGATTTTTGCAATGCCTAGAGAGCTTGCACAAAATGTGTTACTCTAGACAAGACTAGATGGTTTGATTTTTATAATCTAAGATGGTATGTTATTCAAAGGTAGCCAATTTTGTATTCCAAATATTTCCATGAGGGGGAACATAATCAAAGAGAAGCAATATTGAGGATTGGCTAGACACTTTAGTCAAGATAAAGTCATTGATCTAGTTAGTGATCATTATTATTGGCCATAATTACAAAAAGATATTAAGAAGTTTGTGCAATGTTGTATAATATGCTAGATGGAAAAAGGAACCAAGAAGAATATAGTTATATCAACCATTACCTTTACCCAAGAGGTCATGGGAGGATATTAGTATGGACTTTTTTCTTAGTATACCAAGGACGCAAAGAGGACATAATTCTATTTTTGCGGTGGTAGATAGGTTCTTAAAGATGAAAATTTTTATTCCTCGTAAGAAGTCTAATGATGTTGTTCATGTGGCATGATTTTGTTTTAGAGAACTAGTGAAATAACATGGTCTACCAAAAAGAAGTTTTAGATAAATACACTAAGTTTGTTGCATACTTTTGAAGGACATTGTGGAAAAGGTTGAAGAAAGATTTAAATTTCAGCTCAATGCACCATCTAAGAATTGATCAGTAAAAAAATATAGTGAATAGGAATTTAAGAAACCAGTTGAGATGCTTAGTAGGAGATAAAATGAAGGGGGTGGGATTTGATTTTACCACATGCAAAATTTGCATACAATAATATTTTCAATAGAAATAGTGGTAAATCACCATTCCATATTGTATATGGAAGTAGTCCTAGAAATTCTTCAGAATTAAGGATGTGGGACAAAGGAGAAAAGAGTAGCACTGAAGCTAAAGACTTTGAAAAGCACCTAAAGAATATAGATGAAGAGGTGAGAAATCATATTAATAAAATGAATATTTAGTACAATGATAAGACAGATAAAAAGAGGATATATTTTCTTATCGAAGACAAATTCATGGTTCATTTGAAAAAGGATACATTTTTAGTGAGAACATATAATAAGTAGAAGATGAGGAAGTTTGGACAATATAAAATCTATAAGAGCATGATTCTCAAAATTCTTATGAAGATAAATCACCTTGTGAACTCAATATGTCACCTATGTTTAATGTTTTAGATTCCATCGAGTATCATAAAGGAAGTATTGAAGATGAAATAATAGAAGCATAGTGTAATATTTTATCACCCACTTTAGCTATAGAGGAGATAGAAGAAATCTTGAATAGCAATGTTGGAAGAAGCACAAGAAAAATGAATTATGAAGAGTACTTTGTCAAATTGAAAGGGAGGCCTATTAAAGATTCATCATTTCTATCAAAGGAAGAGTTCGACCACCTTAGTTTTCCTCTACACACATGAGATGTGTCAAAAAAACTTCTTGAATTACCCCGAGTGTCTGATGCAAGAGGATCTAGGGTGTAAGAGAAATCTCGCATCACCAAAAAATATTGTCCACTTTTTCAATAAGGGCTAATTTGGGCAGGGCTAGTTTTTTTTTCAGTTTACTATTTTTATTAAGGCTTTTATTTAAAGATAGATTGTTCCAATTACTTCCTTGGAGATTCATTTTAGCTAAACAAGCACGTTGAAACTTTTTCATGGTAAGACCAAGTCCAATATTGAGGATATTAATTTTTTTGTTTTGGCAAGATGGTAAGAAAAAAATTGAACTCAATATCGAGGACCTTAGACGATCCAAAAGGGGTCAAAAATATTTGGGGTTACATTTTGTGTTCCAGGTTGCAGAGTGCTTCAAGCAGTTTCCAAAACTGGTTGTAATAGAAAATCAGGTCCATGGTAAAAAAGTTATGGCTTCTAAAAATTGTACCTGTTGATGAAAATTATTTAATTTTGTATTTTCAATTATGTTTACACAAGTATAGTGATGTTTACACAAATGTCTAATCTTATCCGAGCATAGTCAATGTTTTCCAATCTCTCTTGGGCATTGAAGAAGACCAAAGTGTTTTTTTTGTTCTCACTGAGTTCGCTCAGGCATTACAGTTTTTCTCGAGCATTAAAGGATTTCAGTAATAACTGAGTTATACTTTTAGTGACAGCCAACTAACAACAGTTTATATTTTATGGTTAATTGATTATATGCAGCCGATAAACTTAAGTTTTATTTATTATTTGGAAGGATATTAAGGCTAACTTGACAAGGCTTATCATAAATTTTAGGCCAACATTGGATTAAATAAGTGTGAAGAAAATTAGAAGAAATATGTTTTATGATATGAAGTGTGGCGGAAAAATTAGATAGGATTCTAATTGAGGACATCACATAGAGAGTGGAAACAGAATATCCGGTCAGTGAGGATCAAGTAATTAAAGCCATAGCGGAGATCTGAATCAACAAAGACAATTGCTTATGAAAATAGGTCAATCCATTGTTACTCTCTAACAATCATAGCAGTGATCTAAATCTATTAATAGAGTAGACTTAATAGTCTTTTGTAAATCCTCTCACAAGGCAACATTTCTACATTGAAGTGTTTGAAGACCTCTAAGAAAGCCACTCCTTATAGGGTGATTAAATCTTCTAACAGGGTCACACCTAACCGTGTGTTATTGTAACCTTTAACAGGGTTGCCTCCTAAAAGGGCTCACTTCAGAAGAGTGAAAAAATAGTGACTAGTTACAATTGGTAGTTTTTCCCATATCGGGTTTCCAATTAAATCTTTGTGTTATCTATGTACATGTTATTTGATTTATGGTTTATGTTTCTACAATTAATTACTAAATGATAATCATATTTAATATATTAATATTTGCTATGTTTTTTATTGGAGGGAAAAATAGGTTTTGAATGGGCACCTGAAACCCCTTACAAGCTAGAATAAAAGTTTAAACATTTAAGCACTCCAAAAAGAAACAGGACTGGAAACCAGTATGCTAAAGCCAAGACTAACAACAAAAAGCTAGGAAAAAACCAAAAGCCAGAGACCAGCAAAAAAAAAAACCACCACAACCAGAAACCAGAGCCCTAGACAAGCTCCTTACAAGCCTCAGGGGCTTCCTGCTTCGCTTCAGATATCTTCTTTATCGCTGCATTGAACTCTGAGAGTTCCTAGATCCTTTCATGAATTTTAATCTTTCTTGCTGATCTAATGCATTTTTTGGGGCCATCATCTTCCAGGTTCTCTATGATATCCTCTATTTTTTTACTGGGGGACCTAGTGTCCAGGTCAGCCTTAATGGTCAGGAAACAATCCATGGCTGAACCCATAAAATTGTTGTAGTCTTGCATATGTTTTTTCATGGTATTCTACATGGTTTCCATTCTGGCTTGTAACTGCTGCACATTAGTCCTCATCATTAGTAACATTGTCCACCATAGTTTTAGGGCCAGACTCTAGCTGAGTCTGCAGAGAGTCTACCTTAGCAAAAATAGAACGGTGCTTGAGGTTTAAATTCTTGATCTCCTGGAACACCCATTTCATTAACCGGAAAGAGTACATGGAAGCATCTTTGGCTGTTTGGAGGACCCCAAAGGGGGGATCGATCTTATCGTCCATGTCATCCCTCAGTAATTGAACATTCATTTCATGCAAGTCCACCATTTTGATGAAAGGGATATTCTGAGAATTACGAGTGACATTAGAGTATCTATGTTAACTGAGCAACAGTGATAAATTTGTTTAAGACATCTAAGGGACTTGGATTTGTTTTTTTTGTAACTTATTCACTCCTCCCCTCTCACTTACTCAACTCATTTCCAAAAATTGGTATCAGAGCTATTGGTGCTTACAGGAAATTTTTAAAGGCATAAGCTAAATATTAGATATGTCTTCAAAAAGGAAGATCCCCAAGCTCACCAAGGACAACTTCACTGCATGGAAATATTTTATGAGGTTACATCTATCTACTATTGGAGATACTAGTTTGCAATTCTTAGATCACAAGTATGTAGAACCACCAAGATCTCTGTCTGTGCAACAAATGGTGGACATGAAGAATCATAACATAATGATGGTTGATATTTCTTCTTCACTCACCTATTCCAAATTTGATAAAGTCAAGGACTGCCCTACTGCCTATGATATGTGGAAAAAAATACATGATATCTATGGAGGGGATGACAATGTAAAGAGATCCCAAGTAGAAATTCACAGAGGTCAGGTCAGTTTGATCTAATGAAAATGAAAGAAGGAGAAGACATTACCAGGTACATTGAAAGAATAAAGAAAAGAGTCAGAGAAATCAGATCTACCAGTGGAACAATTGAAGACAAAACAATGGTTAGCAAGGTATTGAGGAATTTACGTCCTATCTATGCAATTAGAGTTTCGGCTATTCAAGAGATGAGATGCAGTAATGATATAACTCTAGATAGATTGGTTGGAAGACTCACAACTTGTGAGTTAGATAAATTTGATAATTATTCTCTTAATCCTAGCAACCTTGAGTCTGCATTCAAAGCTAAATTAAACCTTGGAAAGATTAAAGGAAAACAAATTTTCAGTGATAGTGATGATGATTCTGATGACGAAGATCTAGAAATCATTGAAGCATTACTTGCAAGGAGAGTTGCAAAAGGAAAAGGAAAATACAAAGGAAGAATACCATTGATTTGATTTTCATGTGATGAGGTTGGTCACATTTCTGCTAAGTGTCTAAACAAGGAAGAAAAAGGTGAGAGAAAGTTCAAAAAGTACAAAGGCAAGAAATTTTTCAAAAGCTACAAAAGCTACAAGGATGAAGGTAAGAAATATTTTTATATTGCTAAAGAATTTGATAGTGGTGAAGATGAAGATAAAATGGTTTACATTGCTATTAAGGATGAATCAGATAACGAGGATAATGAAAAGATAGTACTTTACTCTCATATTAGTAAGAATGACTCTTGGATAATTGATAGTGGTTGTTCTCACCACATGATTGGTGATAAAACCAAATTTGAACATCTTGAGCACTATGATGGTGGGAGTGTCATATTTGGGAGTGATGAACCCTACTGTGTGAAAGGTAAAGGTTGTATTTCTCTTACCGAAGGAATCAAGTGTGATAATGCTTATTGGGTTGAAGGACTAAGGCGTAATCTACTAAGTGTGCCACAACTGAATAAAATTGGTTTCAAGGTAGAATTCATGAATGGTAAGGTCAAGCTCATGGATGGTAAGGGAAACCTAGTTGGAACTAGCAGGCAAACAAAAGGTAATATATTTTATCTTGATCTCAATGAAAGTGTTAGTAATAACTAAGAGGGGAGGGGCTGAATCAGTGGCCTCAAAAATTTATCCTTTGAAACCTTAATCCACCAATTAATACACCTCAGATTATTAAGTCCCTACAAGATGTATGCCTTTGAAATAATTGAAACAAATGACTGTCTATCAGTTTACCTTGTTTGTCTTTATTCTCCTTGATTACCGATAGGCAGTAAAACTTATTTACCTATGCTCAGTAAATATGTAGAGTATACCAATCAATCCATAAATGCATATGTGAAATGTAAAAGAATAAAGTAATAAACCATGCACACATAATACAAGGATTTTAACGTGGAAACCCTGTTAAGGTAACAACCACTGGGACCGGTGCCCCAAATTTTCACTCTTCTAAAGTGAACCCTATTAGGAGCCAACCCTGTTAAAGGTTACAAACACACTATTAAGTGCAACCTTGGTAGAGTATTTTATACATAGATTGTCACTAAGTATTTGGCATCTATTCTGCCATCCTTGAATCAACCTCTAGATTGTCAATAGGATTTATGCTAATCTTACTACCATCCTTGAATCAGCCTCTTTCTTAGACTGTCAATAGGCTTTAGGTAAGAGTGATGCTACTATCATGAATCAACCTTTTTGGTAATCTGTAAGGATATACCTCAATTATAAAAGATTGTTAAGTCTTGCTCTATTAAGAGACTTAATGCTTCAATGGTTAAACTGAAACACAATGACCTGTTTCTAATGTAACTTTGAATTGCAGATATTCAGATCTATTTACTTACAATACCTCTTTGATCAATGTATCAATTCAGTTCCTTTGTACTTCACACTTTCTGCTCTATGATGTTGTGCTTAACCATTTGTCGGCATCTGTAAAATTATTTAGCTCTCCCTTAGCTTGATTGATTAGGATTGTATGAAGCTTAACCTTCACCAATTTCTCTTCAACATCTTCTTTCAATTCACTCCCCCGTGTATCTGATTTCTTGCGAAAATGAATTATTCTTTTCTCTTATATAGACATGATATTCCTTAACTCTTGGTTCTTGATTCTTGATTCTTGGCGTGAAAAATAATCCAGCCAAATTGATTTACGGCTTTAACTCCTAATTTATCTCGTAGTTATCTTCTTGCCAGCTGTATAAATCATCTTTAAATCACTTACTTAACTATGGTCAAATAAAACAAATAAAAAAACTAGTTAAGTCTATCCTTAAGCTCTGCCAGCTATATATTTTGTCATTTTCTGATCTCTTTGTTCTGTCAGTCAATTCTACAGTTCATCGCTGGTGACAACTGCCAGTTCCGTCGGTGTAACTTCAGTTAGCTTCAGGATCTCTGTCCGTCGGGCATCATTGGATCTTTCTCATCAGGCAACACTATTTTTAGATCATTGGGCATCCTGTGATTCTACTTTGTCGAGCAACACTGTCTTCTGATTTTTGGGTATTATTGTGACTTTATCTCTATCTTTATCGTTGGTGTGCACTCTGCCGGTGTGGTCTGTCACTTAGTGAATACTTGACTTTTATGCATTGCTGAAAGCATAACCTCTGTTCCATTTATTCTCTGAAGTCTTTGGCATTATGTATATGACCATATAGATCATATCAAGTTGACATCAATGACAATACAAACCATTAACTGATTTAATTTCTTGCATCATCTTCAACTTAACATTATCAAACATTCAATCAGTTACATGTCATCAGAAAGTTCATGTTTTATTGCACAAGTAGAAGAAAGTTAGTTATGTCATAAAAGGTTGTTTCATGTGAATATTGATAACCTGATCAACATAAGAAAGAACAAAAGAGTAAGAGGTATTCCTATTTTGAAGAAACCTGAATTGGCAATATGCAAACAATGTCAAATTGGGAAAATGGGCAAAACTAGTTTCAAGAGCAAGAACTACAATACAAAAGAATGCTTGGAGTTAGTACATACTGATTTGTGTGGACCAATTGGAACAACAAGTTATAGAGGTGAGATGTATTTCATTATATTTGTTGATGACCATTTCAAAATGATGACTGTTATGTTTCTCAAAGAAAAATCAGAAGCTTTTCAGAAGTTCCAATGTTACCTTGCAAGCGTTGAGAAGGAAACATGGAAGAAACTTAAATTCCTAAGATTTAACAGAGGAGTAGAATTCATTTCTAATGAGTTCAATGAATTTTGCAATGAAAGAGGAATCAAGAGACAAGTATCTACCCCGGGTACACCACACCAGAATGGTATAGCAGACAAAAGGAACATATTCATTATGGATTGTGCAAGAACCTTGATGATTGAAAAGAATGTTTCTACCAAATACTGGAAGGAATCCATCAACACTTCAATTTACACCTTGAACCAAGTTCAACTAAAGAAAGGAACCAAGAAGACACCTTTTGAATTATGGTATGGCTATAAACCTAATGTTCATTGTTTAAAATTATATGGAAGTAAATGTTACATCTTGAAGAAAGAAAGAAATGGAAAATTTGATGTAAAAGGTGATAAAGGCATATTCCTAGGCTACTCCTGCAAAAGAAAAGCATATAAATTTTTGAATCTTACTACTCATAAAGTCATAGAAATTGTGCATGTAGAGATTGATCAGTTTGCATAGAGAAATAAAGAATAGAGTAGTAAAGGGCATGAGGACTGTAGGAACTTTGTGTACTATGAACCTAATACTATACCTAAGACACAAGAAATGGTGATTGGAAAACAACCATGTCAACCAATGAATTCATCAGCCCAAATCATATTACAACCTATGCAACTGATGCTTCTAAATAGAGAAACTGGGTCACAAACAAAGGGAAATGATTCTTAGACTGAAGAAACTAAGTCGCAGATAGAGGCACCCAAGTCGTAGATAGAGGCACTCGAGTCTCAGACAATGGAACCTGAGTATCAAATAGAAGAACAAAATAGAATATTAGAGCATGGTAAACCTAGTGGATCAAGACCAGAATCAAAGAGGAAGGAACCTATACTTGCAAAGTATGTTAGAAGGCATCATGCACCTGAACAAATAATTGGAGATCAGACAGAAGGTATAATGACAAGGAACGAAATCAAAGGTACATGTTTTCTCAGTGAAATTGAACCTAGAACTATTATAGATGCATTAAATTATGAAAGCTGGATGGAAGCAATGAATGAAGAGATTGAGCAGATAGAAAACAACAAAACTTGGACTCTTTTACCTAGACCAAATTATAAGAATGTTATTGGTACCAAGTGGGTTTTTAGAAACAAGTTAAATAAAAAAGGAGAAGTTACCAAAGACAAAGCAAGACTAGTTTGTAAAGGATATGATCAAGAAGAGGGTATTGATTACGGTGAAACTTTTGCTCCTGTTGCAAGACTTGAAGGAGTCAGAACTCTTATGGCATATGTTGCACAAAAAGGATTCAAGGTATATCCAATGGATGTAAAATCTACATTATTGAATGGAAGTCTTGAAGAGGAATTCTATATTGATGAACCTAGAGGTTTTGTAGATCCTAAGAAAAAGAATATGGTTTGCAAATTGCAAAAAGAATTTTATGGACTTAAGCAAGCTCCTAGAGGTTGGTATGAAAGACTGCATGGTTACTTGATAAGTAATGGATTTCAGAGAAATAATGACAATAGTATCTTGTACAACAAAGAAGGACCTCAGAACAAGATACTTCTAGCATAGATATTTGTGGATGATATACTTTTTACTAGATGTGATGATTTATGCAAAACATTTTCTGAAGCGATGAGTAAAAATTTGAGATGTCTATGTTTGGTGAAATAAAATTCTTTGTTGGTTTAAAAGTTTATCAGATGAAGGATGGTATCTATATTACTCAGTCTAAATACATCAAAGAGATACTGAAAAAGTTTGGGATGGAAGATTCTAGACCAGTTGGAACACCTATGCCTACTAGACATACGTTGTCTAGGGATGATGATTCAAAGGAGATAAATCAGACTACCTACAGATCCATGATTGGAAAACTTCAATATGTTGTTCACGCTACATGATTTATTGCATTAGCAGTCGGTATTGTTGCAAGGTTTTCAGCTAATCCTAGAGAGAATCATTTGATGGATATCACAAGGATTGTGAGATATCCTAAGGGTACTAAAGATTATGGATTATGGTATAAGAAAGGAGGAAACTTTGACTTGAAGACTTTTACTGATACTTATTGGGAAGGAAGTGTCGATGACAGTAAGAGCACAGGTGGTGGAGCATTATTTCTTTGAAAGAGGTTAGTCTCCTAGACATGCAAGAAATAGAATGTCATTTCTCAGTCACAACAGATGCATAATATGTTGTTGCAGTTGTGAATTGTTCAAATATCATATGGTTCAAACACTTGTTGTTAGGTATGAAGAAGAAAATCAAAGAACCAATTATTATCTAATGTGACAAAAATAGTGCTATTAATATTTCAAAGAACCTTGTGATGGATACTTAGACTAAACATATTGCAATAAAGTATCATTTCTTGAGAGAATTGGTTCAGGACAAGGAAGTAAGATTTTAATATGTGAATACTAAAGAAAAAATTACAGACATATTCACCAAGCCGCTACCTAAATATGCATTTTTTTATCTTAGAGGAAAGCTAGGGGTGATTCCCCTAACTGAGGCTCACTAAAACATAGTTTAGTGATGCATCAACCGAGCTACATAACAAATTTAACACGTTGATGCAGATATTTAGAGCTTATTGCATATGAATCAGTACAAACAAGTGCATTATAACTTCAATGGATGTGTATTGGATGGTTTATTTGGCATTGGTTGTCAAAGAGGGAGAGATTACTGATGTCATAAAGATTACTGATGAAGAGATTGATGACAGATGGAGAAATTTATCAGAGAACAGATATTAATGTAAGAGGGAGAAATCTGTATTTAAGTGATTGTGAAGACAGAGGAAGTTTTTGGATGAAAATCCAAATTAAGCTAAGGACATTATTAAAATTTGATTCTTGTGTCTCTTTTTATATAATTCTTTGTATTATGATATATATTTCCATCAATGCCAAAGAGGGAGATTGTTGATTACAATTATTCAATTGTGTATTGTCATTGATGTTTACAAAAGTATAGTGATGTTGACACAAATGTCTAATCCTATCCGAGCATAGTCAGTGTTTGCCAAGCTCTCTTGGACATTTAAGAAGACCAAAGTGGTGTTCAGTTCTAACCGATTTCACTTAGGCATTACAATTTTGGTCGGGCATCGAAGGATTTCACTATTAACCGATTATGCCTTTAGTGACAGATGACAAACAACAGTTTATATTTTATGGTTAATTGGTTATATGCAACTGAAAAATTTAAGTTTTATTGATTATTTGGAAGTATATTAAGGCTAAATTGACAAGGCTTATCATTTATATATATTAGGTCAAGTTTGGATTAAAGAAGTTTGAAGAAAAGTGGAAGATATATGTTTTGTGATATGAAGTGTGGAGGAAAAATCAGATAGGATTCAGATTGAGGACAGAACATGCAGAGCTAGAACATAATATCTGGTCAATGAGGATAAATTAATTAAAGTCAAGGCACAGATCTAAATCAGCAAAGATAGTTTCTTATCAAAACAGGTCAATTCATTGTTACTCTCTAACAATTGTAGCAATGATCTAAATCTCTTAATAGAGTAGACTTAAAAAGTCTTTTGTAAATCCTCTCAGAAGGTGACATTTCTACATTTAAGTGTTTGAAGACCTCTACAAAGGCCAATCCTTATAGGGTGATTAAATCCTCTAACGGGGTCACACCTAACAGTGTGTTATTGTAACCTTTAACATGGTTGGCTCCTAACATGGCTCACTTCAAAAGAGTGAAAAAACAGTGACTAGTTGCAATTGGTGGTTTTTCCCATATTGGGTTTCAATGTTAAATCTTAGTGTTATCTGTGCACATGTTATTTTATTTATGGTTTATGTTTCTGCAATTAATTACTAAAGGATAATCACATTTAATATCTTAAGATTTTCTATGTTAACCGAGTGATAGTAGAATATCTATGTTAAGCGAGCAATAGTGATAAATTTGTTTAAGAAATCTAAGGTACTTGGATTTGTTTTGGTGATAACTGATTCACCCCTCCCCTCTCAATTAATCAACTCATTTCGAACAGTACTATAAAGACTTTTGTTTCCATACAAAAAAGAAGAGAAACAAAAATACTTAGGTAGGAAATTTGTCCGTGGGCTCCAAAATGGGAAAGTTTCCCTTTATAGAATATTCTAAGGTGGTTAATGGTACTTCATATAAAGGGATGAAGGTGGGTTTCGAGATCATTTCTAGAAGGGTAGTGTGTACCTCTATCTTGTGGATTAGTATAATTAAAATGCCAATGTGGTTGTAGCATGTTATATTTTTCAATATTATAATATCATTGTATTGAAGATAATGGAAAGAAACTATTTCTCTTCTTTTTATTCTTCTATTATTGAAATTTTTTGTTAATTTCCCTATTATTTTGTGTGTATTTGGGGTAGTAAGGGGAGTACCCTTCATCGACTAGTATCAGAGAAGAAGTTATTGAGGGTGTAAAAAGATCGACGAACTTGAGGCAGTTTGCACTAGCAATAGGGCTATTTGTCTAGGAAATAAGTAACAAAGGTAACTCCATGAAGAAACTATTATGGAAGAATTTATTGTATAATAGAAGAGGGTTTTAGAGAACTTTAGAGACAAGATAAAGAACTGCAAGAGAAACTAATATTACAGAAAGAGATGAAAGCGATGACGAATTTGAAGAATTTGAAGAAGAAGGGCAGTTTGAACAAGATTGGAAAGAGGCCAAAGATTGATGTTTTTAACATTTTCTAAAAATATTAATCCAGAAGAGTAGATTAATTAGATCAATTCTATGGAAGATTAATTTCAATATGAGGAAATAGAAGATCCTAAGAGGCTCATATTTGCAAAGGCTAAATCAAAAGGTCATGCTAAAATTTGGTGGAAACAAGTTCAGTTGGAGACACATAAAAGAGGGAAGGAGAAGATAATAGGGTGGGATCAAATGGTGGAAAAATTTAAGATATAGTTCATTCATGTTGAAAATGACCTTGATTTGTTTAATAAAACACAAGATTTGAAGAAAGCGTGAAAATTTATCCAAGAGTATAAATAGGATTTATATTAAGCCCTTATCAGATCAGGTAATTCTGAAGCTAGCAAGGATAAGGTTGCATGTTACATAAAAGGGTTGAAGGAAAGTATCCAAGAAGAGTTTAGAATTATACAATGACTACCATTGAAGATGCCTATTAATTTTCTTAGAAAGTAGAAGAAAAAATACATTAAGTTTGAGAGAAAGAAAAATGGAAGAGGTTATGGTGGAAATCCTGGTGGACAGTCTTATATGTGTGAAATGAAGATTCAAAAAAGAATCATGACTTTTGTAGCAGTTAGAATCATAGAGGGAATAATATATATCATCCTCGTTATTAAAATAATGGACATAAAAAATGAAGAGAAATAGGATCCAGGCAGGACTAGTAAGAGGATGGGGACTAGTTAGGAAGAGGAAGTTTCGGTGGAACTTGTTTCTAGTGTGGAGGAGGACATAGAGCTTATGAGTGTCTACAACATCAAGGGAGAACAAATAGAAGACCATATGACAATTGAAAAGTTGCACATGTGAATGATGATGTTGAGTTGTCACATTATAAAGATGTTGAAAGAGGAGAGGTCCTTTTTACTAGAAGAGCCTTGCTAAATGATGAGAAAGAACCTAGGAAAAAGAAGAATTTGTGATGCACAAGATGTAGGTAAAATGGTAAAGTATGCATTGTCATTATATATAGTTGTAGTATTGATAAACTTGTTTCAGACAAAAATGTATGTAGTAATTCAAGAGTATGTTTAGGTGGTTGTAGTAAGTTTCTATACGACATGAACCATAAGCATATGTCTTTTTCCTCAATTCAAAAAGTTGGTAAAGATGACGTGAAGATGTACCTATGAATGTTACAAATTTTTTGAACAAGTTTCAAGATATTGTATTTGATAATGTACCTGATGGATTGTAATAAATAAGAAATATAAGTCATCAAATGGACTTGACTCCTAGAGAACTTTTTGTCAAATAAGGTATCCCATTGAATGACCCTAGTAGAGAGTGAAGAGTTGAAGAGGAAAGTGCAAGATTTATTGAAGGATAGGTTTATTAAAGAGAGTTTGAGTCCATGTGTTCTCCTAAATGTACTAGCACCAAAGAAAAATGGATAATATAGGATGTGTACAGACTCTCAGGCTATCACTAAGATTAATATTAGGTAGAGTTTTGCCTTTCCAAAGCTAGATGACATTATGGATTGTTTGAGTGGAATTGAGTACTTCATACATATAGATTTGAAGAGTGGATATCACCAAATCTGGATTAGAGAAGGAGATGAATGGAAAAACAAACCTTCAATAAAGAGAAGGGTGTGTATGATTGGTTATTGATTCATTTTGGGCTAATCAATGAACTAAATATATTTATACTGATCATGAACACGGGTTTGAAAATAATTTTGAGTAAGTTTTCTTATATTAGGGGAAAATAGGTTTTAGAGGGGTCCTATAAACCCAAGTTACAAAATAAAAACAAACATCTTATTTTCAAGATATAACCATTAAACAAACAAACATGACCCAAACACACAAAAACAAAAAAAAAATAGGAGATCAAAAACCCCAGACCTAACTACAACATCTTATCCAAATTCTCATTTTTCCTAATGATATTCTCATTGATATCCTTAAATTTACTAACTATGTCATGTAAATGGGTCATTACCTTGCTCTTACTCCTCAATCTAGTAGCATGTACCGTCATTGAGGAATTGGTCCCAGTCTCCACCTTGTCATGCTTTTCCTTGGTCCTCTCTTTGTACTTTTTGTTCACATGCCTATCCTGCTCATTGCACATCTTTAGTTTTTTTCCATTCCTAGAAAGATCGATTGTCTTGTCCATTGCAAGATTATGAACCACTATCACTTTTTCATTCAATTTCCTAAAACCCTCACTAGTATCTGTCATTGTTGTTTTCCTAATTGCCACAAAAAATTTCAAATTTTATTGAGTCACCCTGATAGTTTCCTAAAGTTTGGTTATTTTCTATTCATGGTGCTACTAGCTTTGATTGATTCCCTTAGCCAAACACTGAGTACTAGTTTAAATTTTATCTAATTTGTGTATCGAAGGCAAGTTGTTCTTCATAGTATTGATCTAAAAAATAAACTAGTAAAATGATGCCACCTTATCCTACATGAGACTCTTCACCCTAGTGTTAATAAAATAATTTCCAAAAATAGATGAATCTTCAACTAGTGGTTTGTCCTTTCCTAGGTTCATTGGAGACTTATTTTACATCCCCTTTTTCTCATTGTAAACAATTTGTAGAATAGGGGACATCTATCTTGAAGGTGGTGAATATTTCAACCATACGGCCATTTTCATTGTCTTAAAAGAAGTCCCAAAAATATTTACCTTTACTTTGTTATTTGTCCCAATAGATTTAGCCTTCCATTTATTTTTACACTCTTAAGGATCTAGGGAATCAAGAATGACTTAATCTGAGGGCTACTAATCAGATTCGTCATCTTCCAAAGAAGAAAATTTCTTCTTTCAAGAGGAAAATGGTTTAGAGATGATAGGTTGTAAGGTCACCTTATGGCTGGGTTTATAAATGTGAAAAACCTCATCCTTGTTAGAATCAATATATGCATGCATGTAATTCATGTCCCCATAATGAACACTCACATTTTTCTTGAATTCAATTCTAGTTTTAGGGTGGGAATCTGTCGACATGACTAGCGTTAGCATGTTACATTATTAGTAGAATAAGACCCTCATGAAGGATTGGGGATGAGGGTTTATTCCTATGGGATAAAATACTATGAATGAGAAAAGAAACTAGATAAAATAGAATAGAAATTACTTTTTCATGGTGAAAATAAGTTTGAATGATGAAATGGTATCTTCAAATACTCCCAAATTTACCATCAAGAGTCAAATAGTGCATTACTACCTCTATGATATCTAACCAAGGCTTGGGAAGGGAAAGCCTATCAAAATTCACAGCTTCATTTGTAGACTTCTTTTCCCTGTAAAATTTGGTACCTTCAATAAGGGTGTTGGAGACTTTAGCAATGAGCTGTTTATTTACAAATAGAACCAACACATATGTGCATGATGTATACCATCCTTACAATCCTCCTCAAAGGCTATAGTCACAAGGGTATCAACACCATGAAGTATTTCCATATATATATTAAGACCCCCCGCAATAATAGCACTCCATATCGACTCCTTGTTTTGACATCTGTTATAAAAAATCAAATTTGTTTTATTTCTATCCCCCCATAGCTCTTTCATTAAAAACCTAGTGAACTTATATGAAGTGGATACAAAAAATAAAAATAAAAAATCATCTTTCAGTGGAGTAAAGATGGTATCCTGCCTCCATTCACTTACACTTATGTGACCATCATTACCAAGGATTGAAGTAAATAACCACACATTTTCATCATTATGAAGGTATATACACAAACTCATTGGTATATGTTTATTTCCATCACAATCCAATCTTTGATGGGCATTGACAACCAAATTGGCTATGTGATCCGCAATATAGTTCTCCTCACAATAAATGTGAAAAATAAAATAATCCTCAAACCCTACCATTAAATTGTTAGGAATAAGGTGTCTCAACCTTGGATAATTCCTATTCTTATTATTTGTTTTGCAAAATGTATTTCTTGCAAATAATGTTGATGTGTCGGCATCTTGAATTGTGTGTAAGGAGATCATGGCTAAAACGGTTATGACAAATTCCTATGACACGTAAGAGCTATGTTAGGAAGATTCAATGACAGGTGAAGACATGTGGCAACTGATAAATGTGAGTTATCCTATTTTCTCGGAGAATGGTAAAAACCCTAATATGGTTATCGTTAGGAGTAGCCCTAAAAAGTGAAGCGCATGATATAAGCGTTTTTTAGGGTTGCGAAGATAAGCGATGCGAGTGTATTGTTGG
>MU225764.1:4065648-4079570 GCA_018584345.1 Thuja plicata
TAGTGTTTTAATTATACATAGTCTATTATAATTAAAAAATATTGCAAGTAGGTATTTTAACAGTCAAGGAGATGTTGATTCGGAGAAAGAAAAAAAATAGTAAAACATATTAAAAAAATTTGAAAAATATATGGTGCACTAGAAGAGAGATTCCTCTTCAAGAATATATATTTCTTTTTTTGATTGGGATATATTTTTTATGAAAAATATGGCGGGAGATGAAAATTGTCGATTTCAGGTGAGCTGGAATTTGAATTGTTATAAAAGAGAAAACATAGGTCACAAACCAATTTTTATTTCTTCATGCACTAGCTATATATGTCATATATAACATATTTTTAAATTAGGGGAAAAAATGTTTATTTACATATAATGTTTTGGCGGGAACGAGACCCCTAATTTTCAGCATGTTTCTGCAACTAAAAAATTGTCTTTAAAATTTTTTTAAAAATATCAAAAATTATTCAAAAAAAATATTAAAAATATTAATCATAAACTTCATCCATTTTAAAACATTTTATTAGTTTACATCATCTCCAAATTCCAAACATAAATGTCACTTTTATACTATTGAAGCTGAACAACTTTGATTTTGTCGTCCTTTTCCTTTGTAAAAGGGTGACAGATTATTGTGCTTTTACCCATAGACAACAATAGCCTTAAAGCATAGGTAAGTTTGTTATTGTTTACTTGAATGATATTTTGATATTTAGTAAGACATTAGAGGATAATATAATGTATATTCATTGGATCTTTAAGAAGTTGAGGAAAGAAAAATCGATGATTAACCTAAATAAGTGTAGTTTTGTGAAGGAGTAGTGTACCTGGGTTTTTATTTTTATCTCAACATATGGTCTTAAATTGGACCTAGAAAAAATGAAGCCTCTTCTTGAATCTCCTACTCCAAGGAATAGTACTAAGATGAGGTCTTTTCATGGCTTGGCTAGATTTTATAGAAAATTCACAACAAATTTTAGTACTATTTATGGACCTCTAACTAAAATAATGAGAAGGGATATAAAATAGTTTAAGTGGACTGAGAGACTAGAAAAGAGTTTTGATATGCTGAAAAGAAAAGCTATAGAACAAAATATTTTGACACTTCCAAATTTTAATAAGGTATTTCAAGTAGACTATGATGCAAGTGGCAATGCCATTGGAGCTATTTTGAGTAAGGAATGTAAATCCATTTCTTATTTAAGTGAGAATTTTAATGATGCCAAAGGAAAATATTCTATTTATGATCAACAATTTTATGGTAAAGTTCAAGCATTGGGGAAATGGAGACATTATCTTTTTCCTAATGATTTTTTAAATTTACTGATCATGAAGCTTTACAATATTTGAATAGCGAAGAAAAGATGAATAAAATCCTTTTGAAATGGGTTGAGTTTTTGTAGAGTTGCACTTTTATTTTGAATCACACGAGTGGAAAGTATATTAGGGTTGGAAATACCTTGAGAAGGATGCATAATTTATTGACAGATATGTAGATACAAGTTGTTAGGTTCTAGGAACACAAGAGTTTGTATCCTAAGGATCTTGACTTTGGTGAGGCCTAGAGAGATTGTATAGAATATGTTACTCTACACAAGACTAGATGGTTGGATTTTATAATCCAACATGGTATGTTATTCAAAGGTAGCTAATTGTGCATTCCAAATAGTTCTATATGGGAGAACCTAATAGAAGAGAAGCATAGTGGAGGATTGGCTAGACAATTTGGTTTAGATAAAACCATTGCTTTTGTTAGTGAGCATTTTTATTGGTCACAATTGCAACAATATGTTAATAATTTTGTTTAAATTTTTAGAATATGTTAGATGGAAAAAGGAAAAAAATTATAATACAGGGTTATATAAACCATTACATGTACCCGATATGCCATGGGAGGATAATAGTGTGGAATTTGTTCTTGGTCTACCAAGAACAAAAAGAGAATAAGTTTCCATTTTTTTGGTGGTGGATATGTTGTCAAATGTGGAACATTTATTCCCTGTAGGAAGACTAATGATTCTATTCATGTAGGAGAATTATTTTTTAGAGAAGTGGTGAGACTACATGGTCTATAAAGGAGAATAGTTTCAAATTGACACAATATGTTTGTTGGATACTTTTGGAGGAGATTGTCAAAAAATTTGAAGATAAATTTGAAGTTAAGCTCAACACACCATCCACAAACCGATGGGCAAACAAAACTTGTGAATAGGAGTTTGGAAAACCATTAGCATACAATAATTTTGTCAATAGGAGCACTAGTAAATCACCATTATAGATTGTATATAGAATTAGTCCTATAAATCCTTTAGAATTAAGGAATTTTGACAAAGGAGAAAAGATTAGTGTCAAAGGTGAAAACTTTGTTGAGCACGTGAATAATTTACATGAAGAAGTGAGACAATATATTGAGAAAATGAATATTTAGTACAAGGCTAGGGTATATCAGAAAATTAGATATAAGAAATTTAAAATTAGAGATGAAATCATGGTTCTTTTGAGAAAGGATAGATATACAATGGAAACATATAATACATTGAAGATTAACAAGTGTGGACCATTCAAAATCTTGAAGAATTATGATTCAGAAAAATCTTATGAAGTATAGTTGCCTAGCGAACTCAATATTTCACTTGTGTTTAATATTTCAGATGTGATAGAGTACCATGAAGGAAGTATTCAAAATTAAATAGGAAAAGTATAGTTGAATATTTCAGCACTAACTTCATCTACAAAGGAAATAAAAGACATCTTAGATAGTTATGTTGGCAAAAGCACAAGAAACAAGAATTATGAAGATTACTTGGTTAAATTGAAAGGAAGGCTTATTGAAGGTTCATCGTAGTTATCAAAGGAAGAGGTTGACCGCCTTGGTTTTCCTTTGCACACCTAATATGTGACAAGGTCACTTCTTGAGTTACCCTAGGTATCTTATATAGGATAGTCTATGGTATAAGGAAAAAATCTTGCATCACCCAAAAACATTGTCTATTTTTTCAATAAGGGCTCAATTGGACACAGATACTATTATTTTTATCAAGTTTACTATTTTTATTAAGTATTTTTTTTAGCATGGATTGTTCAAATTAATTCCCTAGAGCTTTATTTTGGGAAAATAAGCATGCTAGTAAAGCCTCAGGGGAAGAAAATGTATGGTTTTGAAGATATATAATTTTTCAGTTTTGGTGGATTATGATACCAAAAAAATTGAACTCAATTTTGAAGGACTTAGAGGCTCCAAAAGGGGTAAAAAAAATTTAGGGACACTACTGATGATCCCTACATTTAGATAACTTTGAGAGGTTTCTGAAAAAAGTTCTTAAAATAGAAAATCATATGTAGGGTTTGAAATTTTTGGCTTCTGGAAGTTGTACCATAAAGATTCAAGTTTCCATAAAAATGAAAAATAGAGAAAAATAACCTTGGTACGGAATTTAACCTTGGCTACAAAAACTGGGAAAGTTTCACTTTCTACAATATTCTAAGACTATTTTTGGTGCTTCATATAAAAGGATGAAGGTTGGTTTTGGGCTCAATTGCAAAAAGGTAGTTTGTAGCTCTATCTTGCAAATTATTATTGTTATCAATTAATAATTTTCTTGATTTGTACATCTAGTACTCCCTGATGTGGAGCAAGCCTTGTATTTGACTCATACGTTGGTGTAGACAAACCTACCCTACTATCAAACTAATAAAACCCTATTAAGAAATATTTTTAGTTTAATTTGCATTTTCCAAGACCGATTAGCACATCTATGACTTTCTTTAGTGCATATGCAGCTCAAAGTAGTGCATATGCTTCCTAGAATAGGACATATGAAGTGAATTCTACCACATCTAAATCATATTTTAATGCATATGAAACATATTTTAGTGTATCTTTTTGAACAATGCATACAAAATAGTGAGAACTTTTGGAGGTCCTGTCCAAAAAGTAGTTTTTTATTTGGATTAATTATGTTCTCAAGTGTTTTTGATGTATTCATAGTCATATTTTTTATTCTATATGGTATGTTTAGGATCATCTTTCTTCAATTTGAGCTTAAAATGAGCCTAGATTTAGAATGCACGAGGGATGTACTTATCTCCTTCATTGCAAACCATTGATGATGGTTTGGTCTTATCTGGTAAAGTTTTTGGATTTGTTCCAGACCCTCATGTGGTGGCTTGAATGTGTCTTTCTATTCTTTCAAAGTATGTACTTTTGTCATGAAATCTTTGGTTGTAACTTTTAGCCTTTCGCTAGCACATGATCATTTGAGGATCATTTCTATTTATCTTTCTTATGCTTATTTAGTTTTATAGCACTTGTATCTGATGTTATATCTTTATGTTTCTAAAACAATATATTGTTAAGTGCATATTTGACCCTATGTTTACAGTGGTTCCTTGGCGGGGTATTACATTTGGTATTAGAGCCCATGTTCATATGTAGTGATCTCTATGTTTATGCACCCATTATGTTTAGTGCGAGTGATGTGTGGTTGTATTTTTATCTCTCGTCATGGTTATTTTTATCCTTTATTGCCTTTGTATCCATATTATTAGACCCATTTTATGTTATTCTCATCCATATCTTGTTTTCTCCAAAGGAAGCCTCCTACGAATGGACCTAGTTTATAGAATGATCATGAAGATGACCACAAGGAGGAGCATCATGAGGAAGAGCATCACGAATAAGTGAAGCATGATAATCATCATGAGGAATATAGAAAGTTTCATAGTGGTAATGATGGTAATCCCCAATTGGTTTACTTGCTCTAGGAGCTTATTACTCGGTTGGGACGTCGTCAAGAGGAATCTCACCATGGGGAGTCTCGTTTATATGATCATGGAAAGTTGGGGGAGAGGAGAGAGCATGAGAATTATTATACCCTATGTAGCTCTAGAGATGAGCATAGGAGAGATAGGGCATTACCAAATGCGGATGCTATCTATGGTTGACATATGAGATACCTTATGATATGTTATCCAACTTTGTTCGATGGTTCTTATAGTGGTAATGAGCCTAAGACTTGAAATTTGGATCTTGGATGTTCCTTTACTATGGACACTTTTGTGAGAAACACTAGATCTCAATATTCCATTATGCATATTAGGATCTTTGTATCTACTAGGTGGTGCATAGAGGAGTAAAAGCTCCAGTTGGATATTGAGATATCATCACTATTTCCTTTCAAATTAGTACCGAGAGGTATGTGCTAATGAGTTTTACAATCTCAAATAGGGGACTATGAGAGTGAATCAGTATGAGCATATGTTCTTCAAGATGAGGCAGTACTTTGGTTATCACCATGATGAGCCTATGTTAGTACAACATTTTATTTAGGTCTTGAATAGCCATATTTCTATAGATGTTCGTATGAATTAGCAGAGGAAACTTGTAGTTTTTGCTAAGAAGGTGATATTATCTTAGTTTAATATAGCCAAAGTTTATCATAGAGGATAGGAGTATAGGTTCATAGTGCTCATCCTTCTAGTTTAGGTGCATGGAGTACATAATTACTACCCGTAGGTTTTTCGATGCCATATTCAACACCACCTAGGATAGGTCCCCAGCTGGGACATATATAGAGATGTTTCTAGGGTTCATCCTAGTGACATGAATCTATTAGTCACCCATTAGGATATCATGTTTTTTCACTCTCTAGAGACAAAGCTAGTAGTAAGGCGTCAAGGAGTGTACCACAAGGTGGTCAATAGAGATCTAGTAGGGGTAGTTTTTCAGTTGAGTACACCTTCCATAGGTCATGGTGTTTGTAGAGGGGCTTGTTTCTCTTCTAGAAAAAAAAGTCACATTGTTGTACATTGTCACCAGAAGTTAGTTTCAAGACCAAGTCAAAGAATGGTCATTTTTTAGCTTTGTATAGGCGAAGAAAGTAAATTGAGAAAGGTTTTTGTGGTGTTTGAAAAAAATCAAGTTTAGTACCTCAATAATCTTGTTGAGATTACATGTGTATTGCATGGTACATCTACCTCTATATTATTTTATTTTGGTACTTTAAATTCTTTCATTTACCCATTCCTTATTGAGTGATAGGGGGATAGTGGCACCACAATAGGTTGATAGTTGGAAGGTTGAGTTAGCCACCATTTCTAGAGTGGTTTTGGATACTCTTATTTGTGGTTTTATGTTGGATTTGGGCATCATTTCCACCACTATAGATATTCATATAGCACCCTTAGGTTCTTATGGTATCGTCTTGGGTATGAGTTGGTTGGCTTCTAACCAGGCATGTATAGATTTCCAATGCAACTTAGTCTAGTGTTTGGATGAAATAGGTGGGTGTGTTGAGATTGTAGGGTTAAAATACCTATGTCACTTCACATGATATCTACCAAAAAACTAAACTGGAGTATGTGATAGGGCTATCAATTATTCATTATCTCTATTAGTGACCTTGATGGGTTGAGAGTGAAGAGGTGTCTCTTGATGATCATCCACTACTTTGTGAGTTTGTAGATGTGTTTGTTAGAGATATTATATGTATGCCATCTTAGAATGATATTAATTTCCTCATTGCTCTTATTCCTAAAGCCAAGCCTATTTTGAAAGCATCTTACCATATGACCACTCAAGAGTTGAGTAAGATATGTTTTCAATTAGAGGAATTATTGGAAAAAGCCTATATCCATACCACTGTATCCATTGCGGTACACAATTCATCTTTGTGAAGAGGAAGAATGGATCCTTGCATGTGAGCATTGATTATCGGTAGTTGAATAGGGTGTAAGTGAAGAAGTGATATCCCTTAATGAGGATTGACGATTTATTTGACTAAATAAAGTGATAAATAGTATTCCTGAAGATAGAACTTAAGTTAGGATACCATCATATTCGTATATATGAGGCTTATAGTCATCAAAAAACTTTTCATGCACTAAAGAACACACAAAATGTCAATTTTTTGGAAATTTGGAAATAACACATAAACTTGTCCTCAAGGGATCTAGATCATTGATAAAATGGGACAAAAAATTATTAGGGGAAGAGGTCAAAGAAGTTTTATTTTGAGAGAAAGGGGTCAAGGGCCTATCTTTTTTTATTAAGAGGGGTATTCACTAGGTTCCAACATGACACCATAATTCTAGAGGAAGAAAGATCCTTAGATACTGCAACGGCTTCCTCAAGAATCACATTATTGCTTTTACCCATGTTTTTGATTTTTTCCTTTCTCTAAGGGTTGACCCTAGTCAATGAACTATGAGGCAGAGTGTAAACATTAGAGGAAGAAGCTCATTTCCTATCTTTATGGTTAGAAATATAAACAATTAACTTGGGGTTCACAATGTTGGAGGTATTAGGGACCAAGATAGGGGAGAGTGATAAATAGAAGTTATATAATCTAAATATAATATCTCCTTTGTGAACGGGGAGCCTCACTTTGAATTTGGTTTTGTCAACGGACTTAAAAAAGTGAGGAAATAATCTAGTATGTAAAATTAATCTTAATGCAATGTTTGAAATGATTTAACATTGAGAATAGATGGTGGTGAAATAATTTGAATATACTTTCGAGAATGATGAAATTGATGAGAACTAATACCATGTTCTTCTACGCACTTGGGAGTTCTTCTATATTGAATCATGTTTGGAGCTGAGGGATCTTCTCACCAGGACTCAGGAAATTATTGAAATCATTCTTATAATGCCCCTATAAATTTATAAGTAGGTTCATACCATTAGTGATCGAGCTAGTAATAGTAGAAATAACCTACATGAATACCATGCAGGAGACACCACCAATTGTGATCCCACCCTTACCCCAAGCACTAGATAAATTTTTAGATAGATTTAGGATGATAAAATTCATTCCATCAACATAATTGGCTAGATTATCCAGTTCAATAATATTCCTAAGTATGGAATTATTATTGAGCTCATCGTAGTTATTTTGTTGAATTTGGATGAGATACACTCCCATTGTAGTTTGGTAATTTTAGAGAGAACAAGAAACTGCAAAGGAATGTAGAAAGTAAAATTAGAGAGATGAATGTTTCCCAAATAAAAGTTGAAGGAAATGAGGAAATCATACCCCCAGAAAAATTTGTGTCATGTAATTATATCCTTTATAGTCATGGAAGATCATCATAAAGATGATAGGAGGTTTTATGTCCATCAACAAGTGAATTGATCATGTGAGATAGCATCACCCACCTCAATAGGCACATATTGCAAAGTGACTCAGGTTCAAATAGAGGAAGTGAAGTGTGCAATGGTAGCCAGATAATCTAGTACATTATCATCCTCCCTAAGGGTGTGTTGGATTCTAACATTGTCCACATTAGAAAATAACTCATGTCTTTTAGTAATTTGGAACATTCTTATTTGTCTTGAAACTTCATATCTAGGCTTTGTGAAACATTAATGTATACTTATAATTCGTGGAATTCACTTATTTAATGAAAAAATTAGAAAGAAAAGAATAACTACCTATTGATAATTAAATGTAGAATATAAAAATTTCCTATAGTCATGGGAGAACTCATGGAATTAGTGTTGTTTCACACTATCTCCTATATGTTGAAATTATTCTATTCTTTATACTTTTATAAGAGTCTCCTAATACTTACAATTCTACAATATTTTATATAGTAATGGATGTTTATACTATTGACTATCTTTAATATGACAAAAAAATCCTCTTGTATTTCCACTACTGCACTCATACACTAGGTACCCCTATTCATGAGACAAATCTTCCTCGTTGTCCTTTTTTACTATCCTCCAAAAAAAAATTTGACATTAAAATTATAGAAATAAAATGTCAATTGATTTCTATTGTCTATTTTTCTAAAACATCTAGTTCTCTAATATTTTTGAAATTCTTGAATAGAAATTAAAAATGGTTGTTCAAATTAAAAAACCCAAAGATGAGATTTTACTTGTATAGTCAGAAAATGGAAGCACTTCCATTGTATACAAGTTTCCCCTTCCGAGAAAGTGGTTTGGGGTCATGTCAAGCGCCTTGAATGGGTCTTTGACTTGGATCTTGATTTTCCCCTATTCTCCCTCATTTCCCACTTTTTCCACACTGTTTCTCGCATCTTAAACTGCAAACTTGGATTTTAGCCTTAGGGTCAAGGTCGACCTTTTTGGGTCAAGGTTGACCTCAACCTTGACATAGGTTAGAATTGACCTTTTTATGAGCTAGGGTTCAAATTCCATATTTCCATGGTTTTCAGATCTCAAGCTTGAGAAAAGTTTAATTCCCACTTCCGGGTCAGCTGTTTCAGTCTTCGAAGCAACGATTCTTAAATTATATTTAATATAGGTCCACTTATAAGGGTACAGGTCTAATGGGAATTTAATTCTCCTATGTAGGCCTCTCTAGAAGATTTTGCCCTAGGTTGGTATATAAGGAAGCCTTCTCCTCTCATTTTCTCTAACCATCATCAAGCAAAATCATCAACTACGTGAAAGCTAAGGAGAAAGATTTGAAGCAATTCAAGTAGCCATTGAAGCATTCATCTATTCTCAAGCATTCAAGCACTTCTCAAGAATCCAATTCATTAAGGAGATCCATTGGTTTCCACTGAAGGATTCAAGCTCCACGTAGCCCTCTTGTTGAAGATTTCTTCATCCACATTCCTCCAAGCCTCTTCCTCTTCCAACATCCATTCAAGATTGGTGTTGAATATTTAAAAGAAATTTATTTGAGACATTCTACATTCTACATCCATTTGGTGCATACATACTTGTGGAACCACGGATTCTAATCCACAAGGGCTTCTATACAAGCAAGGTGAATTTGTTGATTTACTTTGTTTACTTATGCAATTTCAATTCGAATATAAGGCCAATTACAAAACCAGGTTTGACTAAGGAAAACCCCTCCCCTCAAAAAAATAGACCCATTTTTCTTGTAGGTACAGGTTCAGAACGGAGAATCAGAGTGCAGATTTAGATACCCTTTTCTGCAAACTTTTGGGTTCCGGAAACATATTTTCAGTTTGAGACTTTTTAGGTCGATTCTGCCCTAGGTCAGAATCAGAAATTCTGGATCAATGGTGACATTGACTTGATGGTCCAAATTGAAACTCTGTCAGATCAAAAAAAGATTTATTGGTTTTGTAGATCTCGTAGTTTTGGTTCAGAATCTTGGAAATCAACAGTTTTTGAGACCGGCTGATAGGGTTTTCAGCAGGTTCTTTTTTGGAGGTATGTATTTTATCCCATTTTTCTCTACAAACATTTCCATATTTTACACCCCTTATCAATTAAAATTAAATTTATATGTAAAATATGTGCATAAGGTCACTTTTATGAGAAAATCTCCATTGTTCTAAACCCTATCCATATTTTCTATATTACATTTTGGAGAACCCATAATAGACAACTCTTTCTTTTTTATGTTAGATTTGTATCTTATGTTAGATCCTACATGCATTTAAAAGTATATTTATTTTATGCTCTTGCATTTATATGTCAAAAATAAATAAAAATCTCAAATTTCTTTAAAAATACAAAAACATTTACATTTTTCATTCTTGTAATGTTACTTTGTGTTCAACATGTATGATTTTTGTTTTTCTTTTCTTGTGAAAAAGGATAGATCCCCTAATGAGGTACATGGAAGTGAGGATTAAAATTGCTTGAATGAGATCTCCATTGATCCTATTCCTATTTCATCCTCCTCCACAACCTCTCTAATTTACCTTTACCATAGGGCGTGTGCATGGTTACCTTCATGTTCCACTATTTGTAACATTGATACACCTAGAAATACTTCATTTAGTGTGTGTGATGTTTCTTTGTCCTCTCTTATATTACCTTGTAAGGATATATTAGAGAAAGAAAATGAATTTAACATTTCCCTCCATGGAGATAAGTTAATGATTGATGTGAATTCTTATCCTATTACATATATTTTCTATAAGCCTACTTTAGAATATAATTCTTTCCCCTTTAGGGATCAAACTTTAGGCACTCCTACAATGTGTTTTATTGATAGGGATGATAATCCTCCTATTTGGGATGAACCTTTGGATTTGGATATTGACTACTCTCATCCTCATGAAGCCATTGTGGAGGACTCTAATTTTGGCAATGAAGCCTTGGATAAAGACATTGATTTATCCCCTCCTCGTGAAGATGCCTTGATACAAGAGGGTGATTTATTAATGGATGAAATATTCATACATGATGTTGACTCTTTTTTATAAAACACACTCCCCTTATGCAGATATTTTAGAGAAAGAAGAAAACATTATAGATGTTTTACCTTCATTTGGGATTCCATCTAGTAATGAGGCTATAGCTGAGAATGATATCAATTCACTTCATGCTCTCCCTCTTAGTGATGATATAATGGAGAATAAAAATCCTACCTCATCTCCTCCTAGTATTTATTCTTTGTGTCCTTCTAATGAACCTGTTTGTAGAGTTGAAACAACTAACATGGTTTATCCAAAACCCTTGTTGACTATTAAAGATTGTCCTTGCGTTACTATCAAACGTAAACCTAGAGATCTTTTAGATTTATTTGATAAAACAGATTCTATTTCACATGATTATCATACAAGTAATAACCCTCAACCTAATCTAGTGGTTCCTACTCCTTTACCATCTTCTGAACGCATTCTTCCTCCATCACGCCATTTCCTAGCAAGGAGTATGATATGATAAACCAATTGCACAATACCCTTGCCAAGATTTATTTATGGGAGCTTCTTCAAACTTCACCTACCTACCATGAAGCTTTGCAAAAATCTCTAGCAACTCTTCCCACTCTACCTCCTAATCAAGAGAACATCAATTCCTTCTTACAATGAATGCATGATACCCTGGGTCCTCCTGGCATTGTATTTAGTCAAAAGGATTTACCTTCTAAAGAAGTTCAGAATCAATATGATGCTCTTATGGTTATTGTTACTATCAATAAGAGTATCATTCGTATGACCTTGATTGATAATGGATATGGAATTAACATTTGTACCATGGACATGCTCAAATCAATTAAATTTGATCTTTCAACTATTCAACCCGATAATAATCCTATACGTGGCTTTCATAAAATTTATAAGAACACTTTGGGCATCATTACCTTACCTATCAGAGTAGGTCTGGTCATCCTAACTACTCATTTTCATGTTATGCCTAGACCTCTTAATTATAACCTACTTTTGGGTAGACCTTGGTTGCATGAGATGCATGTTGTTCCTTCCGCCCTTCACCGTAATGTTAAGTTTATTCACAACAACAAGGTGTATACACTTCATGCGGATGATGCACCAAATCCTTGTATGAATATTAAAACCCACAATATTCCTATTCCTAATAGTAATCATTCTTCCTCTAATGCTCTTCCTGGAGATTATTGGAGAACCTTCGATTTTAATCCTACCTTTATTAGAGAGTATAAAGTTTCTAATCTTGATTTTATGAAGCAACAAAGAGAGTTTGAACAATGAGCTTTTGCTTCTACTTGTAATGCCCTTCGTAATAACTTTGTCACTGCTTCTACCAACTATGAATTTATCAGACCTACTAGTAATGACATAGTGACTACTAATGTTCTATTGACTCCTTTTGATATGGCTTCTCATTATGGTCCTGGTTATCATTTACTAGTTAAACAAGGATTCCATGGTAAAGGATGTGGTAACCATAAATAGGGAATTTAGATGCCCTTACAGAATGGAGGGCATGATAATTCTTCTGGATTGGGATTAAAACCTCAACAATACATCAATGTTACCAACATCTCAAATAACACTTCAAAACATAATGAACCTATGAAGGAATTTGACTAAGAAGTTCATTTGCCTAAACTCCTTCGTGCTAAGGTGATTACTAGACTTAAACAAAAAAAGATACATAGTCTACACTTGAAGACTCTTCCTTTTTGTTTGTATCATAGATTTCATGGTTAATCTACTAATGAATGTCAATATTTGCATTATAAGATTAGGCAGCTCATTGATAGTAAAGTTACTTATATAGTATGTGGAAATGAGCTATATTTCAATCCTGTTTTGTCTAAATAACATTTATGTTCCTATTATGGAACTCTACATTATGTAAGCAATGTTAGCCTAATCCTTGGGGGCTCATTGTCTTGCATAGTGTTGTGAGCGATATAATAGGTCCCCTTTCATCCTTGTTCCTACACTTGGTGGGCAAGGATGCTATCCCCTTCTTTCTGTCTTCCTAGGATCCACTTTTCCCTTGGTTAAGAAGTATCTATCAATTATGTGATATCCAATCATACATGAAAATTTTGGTTTGTACTGAGGATCTATGTCCTTGATTATAACATGTTTCATTGTTTGACATTAGGTTTCCATGGTTGATAAATCTCTCACCTTGGAAACCGAATTGTGTGTTATCCCTCAGAAGGGTTACTTTTTTACTTCTTGCATGATATCTCTTTGCATTCATCCCTTCCATGGCCTCATAGGAGCTATGATCATCTTGGCTTGGACTGGGTGTTGTCTATGGATATTGTCTTGATGTTGAAGAAGGCTTTATCCTTATTCTTTTCTTTCCTTAACATGTCAAAAATAATATGTATTTTTCCATCTTAAGGAGGGGGGCATATACACGGCCTCCCTCGTTCTATATTATACATTTTTGTTCTAACCTTTTGTTTTGCAGCATGCTAAATCCTCTGAAGGTAACACACATAAGTTGCTAAATCTAGAAGAGATACACATTCAATTACAATTCAATATGCTAAATCCTCGAAAGGTAATGCACATGAGTTGCTAAATCCTAAAGAGATACACGTTTTACAAATGTATTACATGGTGACATAAGGATATGGATCCATGGGTACATAAAGCCATCAGAGGACGCACTAAATATATGCACAAAGCTGCTAGAAGGTGCACAACTTTATGGGGTGACTATCAAGTTCTTTCTTGGTGGGCCATCCTATCCTTTTTGTGGTTCACAGTGAGATACACACATCTTACTGGGC
>MU225764.1:4079620-4110060 GCA_018584345.1 Thuja plicata
CCTTTTTGTGGTTCACAGTGAGATACACACATCTTACTGGGCGAGCTAATCACACCCTCTCTCTTTTTCTCTTTGACCGGTGATGTCTCTCTTATCGTGATCTTAGGGTTGATAAAGACTTAAGTCCCTGGGGTCTTCAGGATTCCTTTGTCCATTTTGATTTCAATAATATTATCTTTTCTTCATGATCTTCTTTAACAAGAGTTTACATCGAGTCCATACTATTGCTAAAGTGTGGGCTAAATGTATAGTCAAAAAATGGAAGCACTTCCATTGTAGACTGGTTTATCCTTTTGAGTAAGTGGTTTGGGGTCATGTCAAGCACCTTGACTAGGTCTCTGACTTGGATATGGATTTTTCCCCTATTGTGCCCCATTTCCCACTTTTTCTAGCCTGTTTCCGGCATCTTAAACTGCAAACTGGGATTTTGGCCTTAGGGTCAAGGTCAACCTCGACCTTGACCTAGGTTAGAATCAACCTTTTTCTGACCTAGGGTTCAAATTCTAGATTTCTATGGTTTCCAAATCTCGGGCTTCAAAAAAGTTTAATTCCCGCTCCATATTTCTAGGGTTTCCAGATCTCGGGCTTTGGAAAAGTTTAATTCCTGCTCCATATTTTTAGGGTTTCCAGATCTCGGGCTTCAAAAAAGTTTAATTCCCACAACGATTCTTAAATTATATTTACTGTAGGCCCACTTCTAAGGGTATAGGTCTAATGGGAATTTAGTTCTCCTATGTAGGCCTCTCTACAAGATTGTGCCCTAGATTGGTATATAAGGAAGCCTTCTCCTCTCATTTTCTCTAACCATCATCAAGCAAAACCATCAACTAAGTGAAAGCTAGGGAGAAATATTTGAAGCAATCCAAGTATCCATTGAAGAATTCATCTATTCTCAAGCATTCAAGCACTTCTCAAGCATCCAATTCATAAAGGAGATCCATTGTTTTCCATTGAAGGATTAAAGCTCCATGGAGCCCTCTTGTTGAAGATTTCTTCATCCACATTCCTCCAATCCTCTTCCTCTTCCAAGATCTATTCAAGATTGGTGTTGAAGATTTACAAGCAATTGATTTGACACATTCTACATTCTACATGTATTTGGTGCATACATACTTGTGGATCCACGGACTGGAATCCACCACAGGGGCTTCTATACAAGCAAGGTGAATTTGTTTATTTGGTTTGTTTACTTATGCAATTTCATTTCGATTATAAGGTTAATTCTAAAACCGAGGTTTGACTAAGGCAAACCCCTCCCCCCATCAAACAAATATATTTTTCTTGTAGGTACAGGTTCAGAATAGAGAATCATAGTGCCGATTCGGATACCCTTTTCGAAAAACTTTCAAGATTCGGAAATAGAGTTTTAGTCTGAAAATTTTTAGGTTGATTCTGCCCTAGGTCAGAATCGGAAATTTTGGGTCAATGGTGACATTGACTTGAGGGTCCAAATCGGAACTCTATCACATCAGAAAATGATTTCTAGATTTTGTAGATCTCACAGTTTCGGTTTAGAGTCCTAAAGATCAACAGTTTCTGAGACCATTTGACGGGGTTTTAAGCAGGTTCTTTTTTGGAGGTATGTATTTTATTCCATTTTTCTCTACAAACATTTCTAGATTTACACCCCTTATCATTTACAATTAAATGTATATGGAAAATATGTGCATAAGGTCACTTTTATGAACAAATCTCCATTGTTCTAAACCCTATCCATATTTTCTATATTACACTACCAAATGTAGATGGTATGGTCCCATTTTTTTTTTGAGTGAAGACTAGGAATTATTATCTTTGATAGTCCACCTAAAGATATACATAAAATATTTCCTCTTAGTGATTTGATAAAGAAGCGAAAAGATTTACAACTGTAAGGATTTCTACTAGCAAGAGTTTTTTATTAAAGGAAAACATGTTTTCAAGGGACCTAAAACCTTAACAACCAAAAGACTGCAAAAAATAAAGCAACAAATAACTAGTCACAAGCCATCAAACAACCAATAGACCAAAAATAGGGGAAGAATCCCTGGACAAAGCCAACAAAAAAAAAGAGGAATGCCTCCCACAAAGTATCATAAAAAAAATGGCAAAACATCTCAGAAACCTTAAATTTTTTTTAACAAATTATCATTTTTCCTAATTATGTCTACATTAATGCTCCACACCTTGTTAGCCATATTGTCCAGTGGAGTAGCCCCTCTGTCTTTGCTTCTAAGTCTAGTGGCAGGGTCAGGCAAAGAATTTGAGATAATTCTACTAGCAAGAGTTAAAATTACTTCAATATTTTTATTAGAGATTAAAAAGTGAGCAATGTAGACATATATGTAGTACAATTATGAAACAATATTGTATTTGAACATACCATATCATATTTTTCCATATTTAAAGCATATGAAAAATAATAAAAGAGTTTCACTTTGTAATTTGGCTTCTTAGACAAATCAATCTTTCTATAGTAAGGAAGAATTGACACAATATAACGAATGACATGTGGATGTAATAATTTGGAGTGTGAGGCGAACAAAAGATTTTGTATTTGATATATAGATAGAAAGTAGTGTATGAATAAACAAAATCTATTAAAGATAGATATGAGGGTGAAAAGTGAGGTTTACAAAAAGAATAATTCTACTCAATACCCTCAACATACCAAGTGTTGTAAGACCGGCAAAGGATCCAACAATCTCTTCAATATCTGCACTCCCTTAATTTGATTTATACTTATTAGTCATAGATGCTCTAGCCCTCAAAAAGTTTCAACCCAATAAATTAAATTACATGATCTCCAAATGGAAACAATCAATGATATGTGTAAAAAAAACCAAATCAATCTAGATAGCTTGGAATTTGACCACTAAGTAGTCAATCTTCCAACTAAGTAGTCAATCTTCCAATTTCAAAAATGATCTCTTGACGTTTATAAAGTGTGAAGGGATGAAAAAACCACACAATCTAACTTATGTTTAAGGTACTTTAAATGATATAATTTGAATGATGTAGGGAAGTTCTATTTAACTTAATACTCACCAATTGTTTGTGATCACATAAAATGAACATCTTAAATCATTTTAAGGTCCATACACACCACTTGATCAATGTGCTCGTGACACATGACTATGTGAAATAATATTATAATCTTATAATGTGAACGATACCAAATAGTCATACGGATCTTAATGGAGGACTATGGGTGGTGGAGTTGTTGGCCGTGAGAGAAACCCCTATTGCTTATGAGGGAGCCCTCGTGATAGAATTCATGTTGACCTCTATATCGAATTGGTTGCGAATTCACGAGTATTTTTAACATCCATAAACACTGAGTTTCCTTCCTAGAATTTTCTGCTCTTACCAAACTCTCTAAAATCCAGAAAATATAAATAAATTGTTAAAAGAATGGTCATTTTCAGCGTCTTCGTTAATTTTCGGAGTATTTAGGGAAACTTGCGAAAGAATAATCTTCAAAGGCTCTTTGAAGTGTGAATAAAGAGTTTAGTAGTTAAATCATAAATTTGCCAAAGCTCATCGTTTTTAGCGAAATTGAGCAATGCTTTTGATTGACTTTGTGTAAGATTTTACTTTGTCCTCTATCACCTATGCAAGGAATTAGTGACATAAAGTACCAATGACGTCAACATAAATTTCTAAATATTAGAAAATTCCTAAAAAGTTGTTGATTATCCGTGTACCATGATAATTGACTTTGAATTTCTAGGCGGCAACGCTATGTTTTGTCACCACAACGCGTCTTCCAGATTGACAAACTCTACTTCATTAAAAATATTAGAAAAGTGAGTCCAAATCTAATTTTAAAATTAAAAGTGAGTATTAAATTTGGTACCGCATAATTGAGTACTAAAATTATGTAAGAATCTTCCGAAAACCAATCGCTTTCCAAGATTTGCTAGCCATTGATTTAAGCTTGTGCAATATTTTCCATAAATATACGGCAAGAGAATTGAACGAAGTGATTGGTTTGTCTTCCACGAAGCAACACACCAAAGAAATTTTCGTTCGACTCGTGATTATGAATGATACGAATAATTTTTGTACAATCAAAATAATCTTCTTACGTACAATTCTTTGACTCTCATCGTCATTTATTTAGCGTTTCTCTTGTCCTTGATGGTGATGACCCCACGCGCTTTAGGGAGTTAACATTTTCCTCTTTCTCGCCATTCAATTCTCTTGTTATTGCATCTATCATTCTACAAAATCTTAGGGAGAAAAGTAACCTAATATTTAATTATTTTCAATAAAATTTATAAAATAAAAAGCTTTATTTATAAAATAAATTAAAATAAATACTTTAATAAAATAGGTGTATAATACAAATTGTAATTAATGTTGTTGATTATGAACTCCAATCTACTTGGATGATAGCGGGGTTGAATTATAATTGGTGTCTCAAAGTTACAAAAGCTATCTTAGGGATGAATATTGGAGAAGATGTCACATTTTATTCTAATATATTGTAGCAATGTGTTTGTGCTATTTTATTTTTATCAAATCTTGTTTGAAATTGTGTTATAGTTCTATGTATTTTTATCAAATGGAAATTTTAGACATTATTATATCCATAACTAACATTATAAAAACATAATATATGGGGCATAAAAATAAAAATGATATTCAAAATTCTTATACCTAAGAATTATTCTTTGAAATTTATTGGTAAATATATAACTAAAATAATCAACATAAAGATAAATTATGGGAATTTTAATATCAACATGTTTGACATATAATTTTGTCTCTAGGTCCATAGTATTGAAGCTCATCTTAATAGAAAGGTTGTGGATCCTTGTTCTAGCATAATATAAGTTCAACACTCATTGTATCTAATAATTTTTAATATAATATTATCATAGCATCAAATCTTACCTATAAACTAAATTATTTGAATAATCTACTTTTACTGATTCTCCAAATCCGTTTGCATGTAACCTTTTCTTGTGTCATTTCACAAATCCATTAATTTTATATTACAATACTTAAGGTTTTAAATGCAAATAGAAGGAAACACACATTTACATTCTAAATAAAACAAAATAAAAACCTCTAGATAGATGTCTACTGTAAGGAAACTTAGGTGCGGAAACAACTTCCTACGCTAATCTCTATAGGAAAGTATTGTGCAAATTCTTTTAAATCCTTACAATTTCAGATTCGTTAACTACTTTAACAAATATATTTCAACCACATACCATGCATACAGAAAATAGAGAATGACACAATGATATACCCTGGGGAAAACCTTTCGGTAAAAAACCGCAGCACTCCAAAACCTGCACAATGTATTGATCAAAACTATTACAGCTTACAATACACTCGCAATGCAAGTTCTTTCAGAAGATTTCAAAACCCTTGAAGAAAAATCACGACAGCATAAAATGTTCCAACAATACACTCGCATCACCTCTCTTTGCAACCCTAACAAACGCTTATATCATGCACTTCACTTTTTAGGGCTACTCCAAAAGATAACCGTATTAGGGTTTTACCATTCTCCGAGAAAATAGGAAACCCAAAATTTATCAGTTGCCACATGTCTTCACCTGTCATTAAATCTTCCTGACATAGCTCTTACGTGTCATAGGAATCTGTCATAACTCTTTTAGCCATGATCTCCTTACACACAATTCAAGATGCCGACACATCAACATTATTTGCAAGAAATACATTTTACAAAACAAATAATAAGAATAGGAATTATCCAAGGTTGAGACACCTCATTCCTAACATCTACAACAACTAATTCAACAAAGAATACCATAACTTATCAACTGAAGTATTATCATAAGCTCATGTATCATCTTAAAATGGAAGCACTTCCATGTTAAGAACTTTAGCCCTCCTTAGGGGATGTTTTTTACCACCATCACAATGTCCTTTCATTTCTATATCCTCTCCTACTTTTGTGTCTATTTAGGATCCTAATTGGGCCTCTTTGGGCACCTTCCATCCCAACTGGCATGTTTTCCTGGTGTCCTGACCCCCTGGGTCAAGGACGACCTTGACCTTGACCTAGGTCAAGGATGACCTCGACCTTGACCTAGGTCCCCCTTTCAAATCTGGAAATCTGTCGGCTGCCGGAGGTTAAAAAAAAATTCATTTCCCACTTCTGGGTCGACTGTTTTGGGTTCCGAAGTGACATATCTTAAATTATATTTAATATAGGTCCTCTTCTAGGGGCATGGGTTTAATTGGAATTTAATTCTCCTATGTCGGCCTCTCTAGAAGATTGTGCCCTAATTTCATATAAAATGAAGCTTTCTCCTCTCATATTCTCTAACCACTAACAATCGATCATAAGTCATATGAAGCAATAACTATCAGCTAGGTGAAAAACAAAGGAAGTGTCATCACGAAAAAAGTTCAAGCATCCATTGTTCTACATGTTCTCAAACTTTCAAAGTGTTCAAGTCTTCTTCTCAAGCATTCAAGTTCTCCATTGAAGATCAAGGATTCAAGCTTTCAAGCCTTTGAAGGGATTTGGTTCAAGCATTCAAGATTCATCATCCGAAACCCTAGATCTATCAATCATGGTGGAGTGATCTTCCTTCAAGATCCTTTGTGTATCCTCAAGACTCACTCATTCTCCCTTCAAGGTGGATTCCAAGCATGCAATCATGGAGGTTTATGGTTTCTAATTGAGTCTAAGCTTTCATATTTACATACTTGTTTACATTCAAAAAACAATTGCATATATATTTGAATATCATAGTTTCATTATTAGATTTACTTCTACTACTTGCAAGCATTCTTTATTTCAATTATTGATTTCAAGATTAATTCCTAAATTAGGGTTTGACTAAGGCAAACCCCTCCCCCAACAAAAAACCATTTTTCTTGCAGGTATAGGTTTGGAACAGTAGATCAGGACGGAGATTCAGATACCCTTTTCGACAAACTTCTAGGAACCGAAAATAGAATTTTAGTCTGAGACTTTATAGGTCGATTGTGACCTAGGGCACAACTGGAAATTCTGGCAAATGGTGACATTGACTTGAGGGTACAAATTGGAACTATCTCAGAATAGAAAAATATTTCTGGGTTTTTGTTCGTGTCTGCGTTTCTATTCCAGATCTGGTCTCATATTTTCTAGAAACTCAACACAGGCTTCAGAAAACTACATTCTTCAGATCTGCAATTTTCAAGGTTAGTACATTTATCTTATTCAATTCAATTAAAGTTCTTAATATTTTTAAAACTATCACATATCCTCTTCTATAAAACGGGAGTTAGGGTTTCTCTCTTTAATCCACATCCTTAATAGGTTGATTCATTTATGCATTAATCCTTTCTTTAGGGTTAATCAATTTGGATTTTCCCTTTGGGGAATTTGGGATTAAAAGAACAATCCTACCCTCCTCACACACATATTCACACACACATCCATAAAAAAAAATTCTTAAATGTAAGATCTCTTATGTTACATTTTGGTGACCCACATTTTAGATCTTTACAGGTCTATTATTGTGTTTTTTCTCTAATGACTTCCATGTATGGATCCTCGTTTTCTCATTGAAGTTACTAGATTCAATATAATTTAGTTATTAAAATTAATAGTGAATTAGAAATGGATGAGGATGATTGAATTTATAGAAAAATGAAAGGATTTCCTTAGGATATATGAAAGAAAGAATGTTTGATATGGAAGTACTTAGAATATGCATGGCTAGGATGAACTTAAAAAAATTAGTAAGTAATTGTGAGAATAAGGTAAATGAGAGACATGAGCATCTAAAAAGGCTATATTATTTGGCTTGGAGGAGAGAATAATGGACCTTTAATGATAAGTAGTCTCATGTTTAATTTACTCTTGGAATTTGTTAGAAAAATATATGCATTATTAAAAACTTAATTTCATTAAATAAATGAGATGAAAATGGTGATTAAATAAATAATGTCAATATTTGATAATGTGTGGTATACCTTATGTTAATGAGACATGCACTAGGTTTTTGATTAATTGCAAAAATAGATTTTGAAGGGACCCGAAACCCTTTACAAATGAGTTACATTAAGATAAGAAAGAAAAGAACCCTAGACAAAATGCTAGCAAAAATCAGCAGACATCTAGCAACATAAAACCAACAACGACCACAACCCGCTAGAAGAAAAAAACCAAAAGAAAGAGACACAAGGAACCGAAACTAGGCAAGGACCCCAAGGGTTCCCACTACCTCCTTTTTGAGATTGGACATCTTCTGAACAACCTCCTTGAGATCTAGAATCTCCTTCAAAACAAAAATTTCCTTTTTCATGCTTTCCATAGTCCTTCTTCTAGGGCCAGAGCCTTGACAAGAAGCAACCCCAACATCACATTCCAGATGGACAATTTTATCTTAATGGATGAATTCTCCATCTTCTCCATGAGCTTACTATGATTCTGAACAGAGGCTTTGATGCTTTCATTATTGTTCAGGAGAATATTATTTAGCATGTTCTCCTTATGCTCCACTCTGGTGCAAGGACTCTCTAATCTCTCCTCAAGTGAGAAGGAATACTTGTTCTCATGCTCCATATTCTCAATCTTAGAGAATAGGGCACGATACTTCAAATTTAGGCTTTTAATATCATAGAAAGTCCATCTGTTAAGTCGGTAAGAGTACAAGGAAATATCCATAGCCATTTGAAGAACTTCAAAAGTAGGTTCCCTCTTGTCCTGGATGTCCTCAATAAACAAGCTAACATTGTCCTCATTTTGGTTCAGATTCTTATTGGAAGTTTGAGCATCTTTAGAGTCCTCGGTCTTCTCTTTTGTTCCTTCAGGAGAGATAGACATATCATGCTAAATGGAGCTCATATAGTCCACTAGCATAGGTACTTTCTCCTTCATCTTACCCTTCATATTTTCCATAAGCTCCATCAAAATAGGGCTTCAATTCTTCACACATGCACCATGTGTAGGCTCTTGTAAAGCTTCAATATTCTCGAAAAGGCTTTGGTAATAATTCCCTAGAGAATGAATCTTATCAATACCCTGACCCACATCCGCATTATTAGGCTCATTAGAATCTATTTTCTCTTTTGTTTTCTCTTCCTCATTTTGTTTTTATCATCCTGTTCTGTGTCCATGCCCTCCTCCTCAATATTTTTTTATGTGGAATATCAGAAGCACAGTCCTCATCACCTTCATCATCTTATGTTTCTATATCATTATCATAATTGGAGTCATGCTCCACCAAGCTACATTTGAGATTTTCAAGGGAAACAAGAAATAATGACTTTGTGTTCCCGCTTCCAAACTCCTCCACCTTCCTTTTCAATTTTTTTTTCTTTTTTTGGTTCTAGTGACTTCTATATTGTATCCAAAAATTTATCATGAAAGTACTCATAAATCAAATAGATAAGCCCTTCATTAAGTAAATGCTTACTAGATTTATTCTTATGGTCCCTAATACTATTTGTTGCCCCACTTTTTGTCCGCATACCTTTAGACAAAAGTGGATGTTTGATGTATGGTAGTGGTCTTGAAAGCTTCATGTGAGTCTTGAGTCTAAGTCTAGCTATCCCCTTAAGCTAGGAGAACTTTATCAGATTTCCCAAATTTGAATTCTCTTTTGTGAGCCGGAGGGAATCTCTATTTGAGATCATGTTTTCATTGGGTAGGTTAAGTTCCCAATTCGGTAAAGGCCACGGTTTTAAAAATTCTAATAACAGTCTTATATGTAGTTGAAGTACTTATCCATAACTCTTCATATTGTAGCATTGGAGGGAAATTGATTTCAAGCTTCACCATGGCGAAAAATCACCTGGAGAGTGTGTTTTCCGTACTTAACAGACCTAAGGGTATTAGATGTCAATGAAGGTTGAAAATGAGAAATTTGGGAATAAGAGAGCTTTGGGCATTCAGATTGAACCTATTTCAAGCAAAGAGAATGATTGAGTGAGGAAAAATCTAAGGTGTAAGCTTATAGGCAGAAAAGCGGAAAATGGCTTCTCCACTACTCCAACAAGAAGGTTTCGACAGATGGAGTGCGCTTTCTGCCAAACCTTTAAAATGAAGGAATTTTGTAGAAGAATCTATCTCATAAGGAATCTAAGATATAAAGCAGGCTGATGAGATCAACCCATGTCATTTTGGCAGCCTGACAGGCCAAATTTCTCCCTCAGCAGATTATCGAATAAAGAGCACTCCAAAAGCATTTCTCCACTCAAAGAACAAGTGGAAAGGAAATTTTACGCTACCTCAGGAAAGTTACCATTGCGGTTAGTGAAGTGAAAATACATTTCTTAAAGGCCCGTAAGAGAAAAGTAATTAATTCAAATAAAGCCATTTTACTTCATAATAGACTGTTTCATTAATGTTTAGGTCTTTTCATTCATTTGGCACGGGAAGTCGACTCTTAAATGGTAAGAATTGAAAAGTTATAAGATCAGTTGAAGGTTACCAACAGAAGCTACTATTTGTTTAACAAATTGTTTGAATTTGAAGCCTTTGATACTAATTGTTCTTTGCCCCTGCATTATTGAAAGATATTCTTCATTCCCAAATCAAATCATTTGAAGTATGGCTTCTAGATTTCTAGGATTCGATGGAATGAATGACATTACCTCTGAATGGCATAGGATCTCAGATACGTCTCTGAAGTTCTTTGATATGTAGAACTTCCAGAGCAGGCTAAAAGCTGACCAGATGCATCCCATCACTGAGAAACTAAAAGAGAGTGGATTTGTTGAAGTCGCTGGTTTTCCCATGGTTGTTCAAGCCCCAGAATTGATCTGGGAATGTATAGCTTGATTCAACCCAGATACCAAGAAAATCCTCTTTCCCAATGATACAGTGTTACTATCTATTGATAGAGAATTGGTCCAGAACTCGCTTCGCATCCCAGAGCAAGCTGAGTATTCAAAAATGACATACAATCAAGCGGTGACTCAATATATAGCCAAGAAGTTAGTTTGGAAGAAGGAGATAATGAAAGCATAGTTTAAAGAGCCTAGGAGCGCTAGAGGAAAGCTGCCAAAAACACTATATGACACTAATCTAAAGCCAGAGATCATAGACATCCTAGTGCTACTCCACAGGATCAGAGGTCAGAGTGAGGCGCTCAATTTTGTTGACCATCACTTCTTCCTGGTTTAGGTAATCTATTCCCAACATCACTTCATTGAATGGGCCCTTATGGTAAGTGAGAACATCTCGGAGGCCCTAGATAGAGCGAATCGCCAGAATAAATTTTATGTCTTCAGTCCTTTTATATATTTTGGTTACAATCCAAATTTGGCCAGGGCTTCCTAGATTATAGGAATTTGTTGATGATGTTAAGAGTTATGAATTTTTCCCCTCTTTGAAATTGCACAACAATTATGTTGAATATCTTCGGGTTAATGATGTGTTTACAATGAGATTGTGCAAGGAGCTACAAGGCTGTCCAGAAAGGAGATTCTCCCCCGAAGCCATGGCTTTTATCAGCTAGTTTTGATGTTATTTCATTCAATTTGGGGATTTCTCATATCTTCATCTTGCAGGATTTGAAGACTTCCCTTTGAAGCTGCCCAGATACCCTACAGATATGATCGTGTTGGTGGAGGTGATGAGGCAAGCGCTTCAAGTGAATTTGATCTATGCTAATGTCAGGAAGAAAGGCTAGGACTTCCCTATGACTATTGGAGACTACAATTGTGCATCCTGGTCTGAGGTGAATAATGTTCTAAAGGAATTCTCAAAGAGGTTTTCATTGGAAACCTATTATGTTCTGAGGCCACAATATGATCCAGTTAATTATGCTCTTGATTACGTACAAATGAGCTGAGCTATACATGATGTAGATGATATTGAAGACTACTAGGCCAATTGTAGAGATGATCTGGAGAGTAGAGACAGATTTTATGCCAGGTTAACCATTGAACAAATCAAAAAGTTCAAGGTCAATCTTGCAGTTGAGGGGCTAGAAGATGACAACCATCAGATGTATGATAATACATATCTTGAGAAGGTCAAACCCCTATCCATCAGCTCTAAGCCCATGTTGGAGAAAACCATCAATGATTTGTAGACTTTGATGAGTGGGATATACAAAAGAACGAAGCAATGGGTTGAATGGACTGCAAGAAGAAGGAAGAGGTTGGAAAGGAAGCCTCCTACTCAAAGGACCCCGACAAAGTATACTTCCAACATTGCAATGAATTCCTTAGTGATACTACCAACTATGACCAAAATATCATATGAGCCAGCTGGGGGAGGCGATGAATCTCCTGAAAAAGAATTTCAACCACAAAAGACTTGTGGAGAAGGCCTGCTTCATGATATTGGGTCAATAGAGGAACCTACCAAAGATGCAAAATCAGAGCAGCCAGCTAAAGCAGTCACTATAGATGTACTGGTTGGCACTTCAACCCAAGACTCTCCAAGGTGAGGGTCCCCTGTCATAGTAGAAGTGGGTGAAGATACTCTTTCAACCACATAATCAAGAGAAGAGGCTAGGAAAAATCAGAAGATTGCTTCAGTAGCCAAATTGGTGTCCTCTTCTCCTACCTCGGTAAATCCATTTTCTTCAAGGCCAGAGTCTACTCCTCCAATCATTAGGAAACTATTTATAAAGGAGTTGGTCTCTACCAATAAGGTCACCAGTGTCGACTCATGGATAGACAATGCTCTGGAGTGCAAAAGAAAGAGAGTGGAAGAAGGGGATACCAATAAAGATACTTTATCTCGAGCCATGCAACCAAGCGTCATTGCAGTAAAGACTAAGAAAGTGAAGACATTGTCTACATTGGGCAGAGACCCAGAGATTGGGCATTTCACTATGGAGGTAGAAAATCCCATGAAGGAGGGCCGTTTTGAATATCTAATCCCTTCATATTTTGAGCTACACTCATTTGACATGGGCTTTGTTCATTGTATTCCTGGTTTTGTTTTTTTGCCCTAAAATTTTGTTGCCTTCATGCCAATTTCTATCCAAAATCAGAAAGTATGTCCCATTTTTTAAGTATCCTTGTCGAAATTTTGTGTTCTTAGGTCAAAATCCACTTGAATAGTGAAAAACCCAAAACCCTAAGATGTTTTCTAAGTCAAAATACAAAAAAGCCCTAAAATTTCAATCAAGTTTCTATTTTTGCATTACCTTTTTGAGAAACTTAAGTCATGTGCCTTTTTCAATAGTCGCTGAGTCGCTTAATCCTAAAAGCATATTCCATATTGTCATGAGACTTGGCGATTAACTATTGTCAGGATGTCTCAAAAAGAAAGAGAATATTCCTTATAAGTTATGAGACTTAGCGAAGTCCTTTGGTCGCGAAGTCTCCCAATGAAGAAACATGTCATCTGGCAACATGGAAACAAGCATTTAAGTCGCGGTGTCACGCAAAGTATCATGTAGTTAGTAAATTTTCATGAGACTTAGCGATTACTTTAGTCACGGGGTCTCCAGATCAGAACATAGTTAAGTGACTTGTTAAATGCTTGTGTCGCATAGTCTCCAATTAAAAATTCAGTTAAGTAAAAGATGTTGAGACTAGTTAAAAATGCTAAGTCAACTTTTCTTCCCCGATTTGGAGACAAACAGTTAGAATGAGACACGTGTCCACAGTGAATAGAATAAAGGTTAGTCGCATGGTCTCCAAATGATTTAAGGTTTTTAAAGTATGCTCAATGACTTAGCGGACCCGTCAGATGCAGAATGAAAAAAGATCAATGGTAGTCGCTAAGTCTCTATCAAATTTACATAAGAGTAAAAATTTCTCATGATAATAAGATTAGCTTTAGTCGCATAGTCTCTAAATTGAAATTAAAAGATAAATCTTTGTCGCGTAGTCTCCAAAAGAAATAATAAAGATCATGTTTAATCAATGATTAGGAGACTAAGGTTAGTTTCAGAGGTCTCATAAAGTGAAATAAATATTCAAAGACTTAGCGATAAGAGTTTAAAAGATGGAAAGTAGCCTTCAGTCGTGGGGTCTCCAAATAAACTCTGGGTTTGACATTTGATCTAGCGACTTAGATTCATACGGTCGTGTGATCACCAGAATTTAACCATGGTTAAGCTAAGTGAAGCAATTTATACAGTCGCTAGGTCTCCAGAAGAATTGAGAGTTAAGAAATTTGATTAGCAACAAGGAGAATATTGCACAGTCGCATGGTTGCTAAATATGAAAAATGATAAAAGGTGATAGTTACTGACATGACAACATAGAGATTCAGCATCTAATGAAAATCCAAGAGAGTAATTACTATGTGAAAAAGGTAGCTAAGATGTCTGGTGAAGAACCAATCATAGGAAGACATGTCATTCTATTCAAATTTTATAAGGGTTTTTCTAAAAATGCACTCATATGAATTTAATTTCCTGTCAAATTCATGAGCTATGGCTAGGATTTCAATTAATTCCACAGCATGTTAACTTGAAAGCAAAATTTACTGTCTCTTCAATGATGAGCTAAGTACTTTGAAAAGTTATCATAAAGAGATGATCCCAGGTTCATTTTCATTTATCATACATCCAGAATTGCAGAGCGAACAATTGCTAGGTATTTTGTGTTCAAAAGTAGAAATTGATCAATTTCAGGGTAATTCTCTAGTTTTCAAGGTTCTTGAATGATTAGTAGTGCACAGAGAAGAGTAGTGAGTCCTGAGAGGAGATTTGTCTCAATATCAGTAAAAAATAAGTGGAAACAAAGCAAGATGAGTAAGGCAGTCAGTGTGGCTTCTACCAGCGGGAAGAGTGATCAAGTAGATGATGATGCTAAGGGAAAGAGGAATTTCTCTGATGAATTTTTGAAGTTATCGCCTGGGTCTACACAGAACAAGAGGGAAAATGCCAACTTATTTGTAGATGATTACTATCAAATCAGAGATGCCCACACTCTAGGTTCCACAAGTTTCTCTCTATACAACTATTTTTATAATAATGTTGATAAAGCCATCCCAGTATCAAACCCTTGGACTAGTGGTCTTGCTAGGTTAATTGCCCCTGATGTTTATGTAGATGTAGACTTGTTTCTAGGACTTGCCAGCAATTATGATGCTCTGTCTAGGACAATTAAGAAGAATGATGGTAATGCCCTGTTGATTTTGAATAGGAATTCATTCATGCAAGCCTTTGGCTTATATAGTACCATGTCTACCAAAATAAATATTACCAAGCAAGAAGAAAGGTATAGGTTACAACCTCGGGTTGCTAGAAACCAATTGTAGAAGCATATTCTTAAGGAGGTTAGGAATCATATTGCCCCTATACCTTGAAATGCACCCTACTTTTTTAAAGATCTACATTTCTATATCAAGTACATTGCTTATGCTTTGTGTAGAGTGTTGGGTATAGATGGAGGAGCAGAGAAAATAAACTCTAGAATTTTAATGATGGTACTAAATTTTCAAGATGTGCATTGTAGTACTAGTTATGATTATATACAATATATCATTGAAAAAATGAATGAGGGGTTTGTAGCTATGCAGAAGAAGGAGAAGAATCCTAAGGAAAAGGAACCTAGGTTCTTTCATTATTCTATCCTGATGCATTTGTTATTGCATTTCAACTATGGAATCATGAATGTGAACTATACAACTAAACATGTATACATCTATACATCTCTCAGAGACCTAGAGATTGGGCATTTCACTATGGAGGTAGAAAAGCCCATGAAGGAGGGCCGTTTTGAAGATCTAATCCATTCAGATTTTGAGCTACACTCATTTGACATGGGCTTTGTTCGTTGTATTCCTGGTTTTTCTTGTTTTCCCTAAAATTTGGTTTCCTTCATGCCAATTTCTATCCAAAATCAGAAGGTATGTCCCATTTTTGATGTATCCCTATGGAAATTCTATGTTCTTAGGTCAAAATCCACTTGAATAGTGAAAAACCCAAAACCCTAAGATGTTTTCTAAGTCAAAATGCAAAAAAGCCCTAAAATGTCAATTGAGTTTCTATTTTTGCATTAGTTTTTTGAGAAACTTAAGTCATGTGCCTTTTTCAATAGTCACCGAGTCACTTAATCCTAAAAGCATATTCCATGTTGTCATGAGACATGACAAGTAACTATTGTCCGGATGTCTCAGAAAGAAAGAGAATAGTCCTTATAAGTTATGAGACTTAGCGAAGTCCTTTGGTCACGAAGTCTCCCAATGTAGAAACACGTCATCAAGAAACAAGGAAACAAGCAGTTAAGTCATGGTGTCGCGCAAAGTATCCTGCAGTTAGTAAATTTTCATGAGACTTAGTGATTACTTTAGTCATGGGGTCTCTAGATCATAACACAGTTAAGTGACATGTTAAATGCTTGTGTCGCGTAGTCTCCAATTAAAAAGTTAGTTAAGTAAAAGATACCGAGACTTGGTGACAAACCGCAAGGTGATTGATGTATATGGTAGTCGAGTAGTCACTGATTAAAAATGCTAAGTCAGATTTTCTTCAGCGATTTGTAGACAAATAGTTAGAATGAGACACGTGTCCATAGTGAATAGAATAAAGGTTATTCGTGTGGTCTCCAAATGATTTAAGGTTTTTAAAGTATATTCAGTGACTTAGTGGAGCCGTTAGATGCAGAATGAAAAAAGATCAACGGTAGTTGCTGAGTCTCTATCAAATTCGCATAAGAGTAAAAAGTTCTTGCGATAATGAGATTAGCTTTAGTCCCATAGTCTCTGAATTTTTTTAAAAGATAAAGCTTTGTCGCGTAGTCTCTGAAAGAAATATTAAAGAGCATGTTTAATCATCGATTGGGTGACTAAGGTTAGTCGCAGAGTCTCATAAAGTGAAATAAACATTCAGAGACTTAGCGATAAGAGTTTAAATGATGGAAAGTAGCCTTCAGTCGTGGGGTCTCCAAATAAACTCTGGGTTTGACATTTGATCTAGCAACTTAGATTCATACGGTTGCATGATCGCCAGAAGTTAACCATAGTTAAGCTAAGTGAAGCAATTTATACAGTCGCTAGATCTCTAGAAGAATTGAGAGTTAAGAAATTTGATCAGCGACAAGGAGGATACTGCATAGTCACGTGGTCACTAAATATGAAAAATGATAAAAGGTGGCAGTTACTGACATGACAACATAGAGATTCAGCATCCAATGAAAATCCAGGAGAGTAATTACTATCTGAAAAAGGTAGCTGAGATGTTTGGTGAAGAACCAATCATATGAAGACATGTCATTCTGTTCAAATTTTATAAGGGTTTTTTTGAAAATACACTCATATGAATTTGATTTCCTGTCACATTCATGAGCTACGGCTAGGATTTCAATTAATTTCATAGCATGTTAAGTTGAAAGCAAAATTGATTGTCTCTTCAACGATGAGCTAAGTACTTAGAAAAGTTACCATAAAGAGATGATTGCAGGTTCATTTTCATTTATCATACATCCAGAATTGTAGAGTGAAGAATTTCTAGGTCTTCTGTGTTCAAAAGATGAAATTGATCAATTTTGGGGTAATTCTCCAGTTTTTAAGGTTCTTGAATTATTAGTAGTGCACAGAGAAGAGTAGAGAGTTCTGAGAGGAGATTTGTCTCAATATCGGTGAAAGAGAAGTGGAAATAGAGCAAGATGAGTAAGGCAATTAGTGTGGCTTCTACTAGCGGGAAGAGTGATGAAGTAGATGATGATGCTAAGGGAAAGAGGAATTTCTTTGATGAATTTATGAAGTTATTTCCTGGGTCTACACAGAAAAAGAGGGCAAATGCCAACTTATTTGTAGATGATTACTATGAAATCAGAGATGTCTGCACTCCAGGTTCCACTGGTTTTTCTCTATACAACTATTTTTATAATAATGCTGATAAAGCCATCCCAGTATCAAACCCTTGGACTAGTGGTCTGGCTAGGTTAATTGTCCTTGATGTTTATGTAGATGTAAACTTGTTTCTAGGACTTGCCAGCCATTATGATGCTTTGTCTAGGACAATTAAGAAGAATGATGGTACTGCCCTGTTGATTTTGAATAGGAATTCATTCATGCAAGCCTTTGGCTTATATAGTACCATGTCTACCAAAATAAATATTACCAAGCAAGAAGAAAGGTATAGGTTACAACCTGGGGTTGCTAGAAACCAATTTCCGAAGCATATTCTTAAGGAGGTAAGGAATCATATTGCCCCTATACCTAGAAATGCACCCTACTATTTTAAAGATCTACATTTCTATATCAAGTACATTTCTTATGATTTGTGTAGAGTGTTGGGTATAGATGGAGGAGCAGAGAAAAAAACTCTCAAATTTTAATGATGGTACTATATTTGCAAGATGTGCATTCTAGTACTAGTTATGATTATATACAATATATCATTGACAAAATGCATGAGGGGTTTGTAGTTGTGCAGAAGAAGGATAAGAATCCTAAGGAAAATGAACCTAGTTTCTTTCATTATTCTATCTTGATGCATTTCTTATTGCATTTCAACTATGGAATCATGAATGTGAACAACTTGAACCCTCAAAGGATTTTTTAGGACCGACCTAATCCTATTTAGTTTTGGATTAGAATATGGAACTATACATACAAAGACTATGACTTTTGTGGATTTGAGAACTAGATTGTATATCCATTAATGTAGAGCATGGGTATTAGTAAGACTAGACTCCCAGTAAAGGTGCTGTAGTTGTTAAGAGCCTGTGAGTATGTGGATAAATGGGATGGTGACCACAACTGGGGAGATTTCTTTTTTGAGGAGAATTTTACCATGATAAGGGTATATGGATGCACACATCCTCCTCATGTCCTACCATATCATGTGCCATCCAGAGTTGTAGCTATGGATTTCATTTGGTAGCTATTGTTGACAGACAATGAGCATTTTGTGCCACACAGGAAGGGGACATTAACCCCTAGGAAATTTAAAATCTTTCAGTTTACTATTGGTAAGAGTGCCATTGATTTTGTGAGCACATGATTAGAGAGCTGCATGATGGGAGCAGGATCATACAGATACATTAACCCATAAGGATTCATTGCAGGAGATAGGAAGCTCCAAACTCCTACCATACCAAACACAAATGTACATGGTTTTTGTGTGGAGGAGGATGTTATAAGGAATATCCTTGATGAGGATGAAGTAAGAACAAGAAGGGAGAGAATTCAGGAAATAATGAATTTGGAGAAGCAAATAAGAAGAAATTGACTATCATTTGGAGGTTTTTGCCATGACCTACCCTATTTTGATAAGATTAAAGCTATGGTTGATAAATTTTATACACTCTGTGAGTAGTTGGACAGAGTTTTAGATACAAAGAAAGGGGGAAAAGATTTTGAGTATTCAGAATCTGAATATGAGAGTGATAGTGATGGAGAATATGCCCATCCATCTCAAATTGACCAACCACAACAGAATATTGCAGAGGTAGCATAGATATAGGGAGAGAAAGGGCATATTATAGACCTAACTAAGGTATCCTAGCCAGATGACATAGAGGAGCCTGCCACTAAGAGGAAAAAGGTTGACCCTGGTCAGACATCTTCTGTTAGAAAAGAGAAAAGAGGAGATAGAACAAGTGCTCTTATTCCTAGTCACCAATTGTATGATTACAATTTGAGGAAAGTAATTAGACAAGGAAAGAGACAATATCTTGATGAAGAGGAGAACATAGAATTGCCTCTTAAGGCATGTATTGATGAAAGGCTACTTCACCAGCATCATTTTTTGAGTGATGATAGTTTTATTGAAAATAACGAGTTTAAATATTTCTTGAGATGACACAAGAGATAAAAAATCACTGAACTGCTGAAGATAGATGGTGAAGAGCTAGTTACAAATGAGGCTTTGCTAGGTCTGCAAGCCTATGACCCTGATAGTGAAGATGTCTCTCCTGGTGAGGCAAGAAAAAGGGTTTTAAATAGTGGGATTTTTCTTGCTGAGGGCTGGGATTTAGTCTCAACATTCATAATTGACCAAATTAGAAAATAGCCAGATCTTAAGTTGGCAAGTGAGATTCAGATGGGAAACATGATTAAAGGATTTGGATATAGTCCAAAACCACAACCCTTTTCCATGTGGAACCTATGTCCAAGAGACCAAAAGCCTCAATTGGTAAACATTCAGGAGAGCATGGTTGGGAATTAGATGGTGTGGACTGTACAAAATACTGGAGATCTTGAGATTTCTCAGATCATGACACATTGAGCACACTTGAAAGAGGATAAGACAAAACAATTGTTTGAGAAGTGTGGTATTTTAATTGAGGAAACCAGTGCCCTAGAAAAGGATAGGGAGTTATGTCACATAAAGATACATCAACAGGACATGGTCATTGCTAAAATGACAAAGCAATTACAGGAGAAACCTAAAGTAGTTTATGTGCCCTCAGTATAGCCTTTGGAGATATAGGAAAAAGCTGAAGAAAAGGAAGTGGCTGAAACAAAGGATGTGGGAAAAAAGAATAATGAGCTGGCCCTGAATGCATTGAGATACATTATTCAACATAGGATAGATATACTCAAAGATAAAATAGATATCATCCTTAATGGCTATAATAAATTACCCATCTTACATGCTGAAGTGACAGGGTATATTACTATTTTGAACCCTTATTTTTTCACTTGGTCTCCTAGGGTACAAATGTTTGAGAAGCTTGCCTCTTTATAGCAGCATAGATCAGATTTACCTGAAATTGTTACAGAGGTAGAGGATGAAATAAAAAGGGTAAATATAGCCTTATCATTCTTTAAAGGAAAGCTAAATCAGATAGATGCTAAGTTAAGCCTGTTTTCACTAGATTTTAATAGGTTTGTTCCTCCTTTGAAAGGAGAAGATAATCAGGTCAAGGCGTTGGAGGCCTGAAGGAGTGAGTTTAATAGCATAATTCCAAGCAATGAGTTATTTATTTCAGAATCTAATTTAGATTTGGATGGCTTTAATAAGATTTTAGATGAGGCCTTTAAGGCAGAAACTGACATGAACAAGTTTTTAGTGGATGTTAAGAGCATCACTGATGTTAGATGGGAGAGATAGAAGAGACAACTACAGAGCATACAAAATTTTTAATTACCTACAAAGGATGAAGTGACAGCTTGGGACTTAATGACCAAGCCAAAGAAAAAGAAGCCTGTGGTAGAAGAGGAGGAGATCCAGGATGAAGAATAAAAAGGAACACTTGGTACCCGACCATTGAGCACAGGGAGGTTAGTTATTTTCAAAGACAAGTGTATGTTAGCCTGAAATAGTGGTCACTTGATCTCAATATGAATATCAGATGCTATGCTGGACATTGTTAGACAAAGCCACCAGATTCTAGATGAAGAAAAAGAAGATTAGATCTCATCCCCTATTTTTGTCTTCCCACCACTTCTACATTCCTATTTCTTGTCTTTTCTATACTTTTAGGGTTAGGTACCTTAAACCATTCAAAGCTGGTTGCATCCTATTGTTAAGGATTCCAAGATGGTTAAGGGCCTATAAATAGATCAAAAATTGTAATAGTAAAGAGAGATGAAATATATTGAAAATCAGACTTTTTAGGTTTCAGTCTGTGTGTTTGAGCTTTTTTGAGCTTTCTATGTATTGAAGTAGAAACATATGAATAAAATACAGTGCAACTTTACTCTATCTTATTGTTGTCTCTTTACTTCTTGTGTATGCTCTTTTATGTTTAAATCTGTAAGGCATTTTTAAGCATATTAGTTACAAGGTAGCTATCTAATTTCTTGTAAGTTTCTTTCAAGGGAAGAAGTAAGTTTTGTGAGTAGTTTCAGGGAGCATAACAATATCTAAGGATTTGATACAATATTATAGAGGTTACAGGATAGTTTGTAAGACATTTTATCTAAGTTTCATGTAGCTTGTAAGGCATCTCATAGTATTCTATTTTTATATTTTTGTGGATTTTCATTTATTAATTCTATAAGCCCAAGGATAGGCACTGGTCTAGGAATTTGTATTGGTAATCTATCATCATCCAAATATTCAATACTATTCAAAATCATTTTAGTCAAATATACTTCTATTATTAAGAACAAATGAGCTGAACTCATAAGGATTTGTATAAGTAGGATACCATTCAGTTTGATAATCCCTTAAAGAGTGGATCATTAGGTTACCCCTCCTAAAGTAAAAGGAAGAAGGATGAAAGTCCTTGTCTCATTGGTTTATGTTATTAAGACCATAGCCTAGCTTGTAGTACTCTATTTCAAACTAATTATTGCAACCTCCAAGGTATTTTACCAGTTATTACAGTGATTTTTGAAGTAAGTAACCAGTGAATGAATCAGTCCACCAAATACATAGGCTAAAGAATCAACAATCTTTCAATAGGTAATACCTACCTGAGTCTGTGGAACTCAAAAACAAAGGAGGTGATAATAGGTATCCGCAGTGTTATCAAATACCTCAGCAATTAGCCTTTCTCTTGTCAAAAGGGAGTTTGCATTCAAGTATAAACAGTATACTGTCATTTTAAGGTTGTGGTGCAAGAAAAAGAGCTAACAGGCTTAGCCTAACATGATACCAAAGTGGATTTGTGGAAATCTACTAATGTAGTAATTGAAGAAGAGCTAGAAGAGCTTAAAACAACAAAGGTACAACTTAAGGATGAAGTCAGTGAACTGACTAATTTCATCCGACAATTGGTTACTCCAATCGCTAGTATCCCCAGTACTCAGACCATATTCGATCCCAACTCCATGGACAATCAAGCCATAGTAGCCAAGTTGTAGGAGGATAGGTACTTGATGCAGATAAGCAAGGGATGGGTTGAGAGACTCAAATATGAGGGATTGGAAGTTGTTGAGCAGCTGCGAAATGCTCTCTTGAGATTGGAGACCGAAAGGAACAACATTGAGAAGAATCTGCAGACTCTTGCATCTTAGAAAGTGAAGTGTCAAGAGTATATAGTGATGCTCCATGTGGCAGTAAAAATGAAGACAGAAGAGGCATTGAAAGCCAAGATTCTGCAAGAGGGAGATGAACCCCTAATCGAGTGGGTTCAAAGCCTAGAGGTCAAAATCCAGATGATCATCCAGGCTGAGACGGGGTTGCAGCAAGTAGATGTTAAGGTCAAAGAAGAATAGAACAAAGACTTTAACATTCTTCAAGGTTTGCACACAAAATCACAGAAAAGTGGGCAAGGAAAAGAAATGATAGGATTAGCCAATATGAAAAAATCATTTTTTGATTATGTGCACAAGCTGTCAGAGCAATCTTCCACCCATTTGGACAAAGTGCCTGAAGTCGAGCAATTGAGTGGATGTATTTATAAAGCCATGGAAGAATTGAAGGACCAGATAGATGCAATTAAGGGCCTGGCTAAAGAGCATTCTAGGGGGCTCATCCGATATACCAATGTCCATGTTAATAGATATGAGGAGCTCATCAGAGTTATCATAGCTGTCACTGCCTATAGGGCTAAATTAGGCAAAGGGAATGAAACTCAAGCTTGAATAGATTCTCTCTTTGTACCAAATTTTGATTGATATTCTAACAGATAAACCCTTGGTTATCATTTCTGGTTCAGGAAGTTGAACTGTTTCGGTTACCCCCCTTTTTTGTAATGATCCAATCTGGGAATCTATATGTATTATTTCCAAAATCAATAAAAAGGTCGGCTAAATTTTGGTGTAAAAGATAGAATTTTGCTGAGTCAAATTTGTATGTCTGAATACCATTGCTTTAAATATTCCATTGCATTTCATTTATCTTTCTATTAAATTCAAATGTTTTTTTGAGGTTAGATTTGCAATCTATATTTAAACCTAAATTTTGTATTATGATTTGATACAACCAATCAAGGGGAAAATCCATTGTCATCCTAAGTTTGGGAAACATTTCTATGATATAGATCAATTCACTATCATTTCATCATTAATCTTTAGTCTTGCATCTTCATTTTTAGTATCTATTCATGCATTACCAATATTGGGGTTTAATCTGATTGATGAAATCTCAGAATCGGTTAGATTTAGAGTTGAATTTATCCTTCCTGAGCTATTTCCTATCTAGGTTTGGCTTGGTTTACCTCTTCTATTCTCAGGTCAAGAACATACCCCTGTCAGAGTAGGAAAGATCAAGATTTACTAAAAATATTCATATAAGGGATCTGTACCTTTAAATTCTGAGGGAAATTATTTCTTCAAAATAATAAATTTCCAATTGTTGTATTCATTTGTTTCTTCATAGTTGGGCATCTTAGAGTTATCAATTCAAAAGAACAATCTATTTACCAATAGATTTTTGGTGACTCTACTAGGGAGTCAAACAGTCATTATACTAGAAGCATATCATGGAGAAAAGATGGTGCTTTCCCATGAAAACATAATTCTTGTACTCCAACCGAATCTTAGATTCCAAGACGATCAAGGGGATCTGATTTCCTCACTAAATAATTTTGTTTGGAGATACAGAAGAAGTACCGAGCATTATAGAAATGCCAATCAAGTTCTAGAACAAGAAGAAGCTAGAGCAGAAGCACTTGAAGGAGCCATCCAGAGGAGAAATCTAAGAAGGGCACAATGCCAAGCAGAACGTGAAGCTAGGCCTCAAAATTAGGTGAAAACCTGGAGCCTAAAAGGTTTCTCAGGAGTACAAGGAAAGAAGGTAGCACATACCCAGTCTTTGAGAGACTTGTGGATATTAACTTTTCTCTTTTAGAAGTACCTCACTGAGGAAATAGAACCACAAGGAGCCAAAGTAGACCTTCTTCACCTCCTAAGAAAACTACTCAGTTTTCCACCACTTTCCAAGTGTGAACTTTACATGGAGTAGTTGTCCCTCCTATTATCAACCTAACACCCTATCTACCCCAAGTAGCTATGGCACTTCCTTGGGCTGCCGCAGTCTGACCTTTGCAACTAGCAGCATATAATCCTCTTCCTTCAGGATCTAGAAAGAACTTTCCAAAATTTTTTGGAGACGGGAAAGTATCCATAGACGAACACATTGCCATATTTTTTGCTTCAGTAAAAATCCTAGTAGTGTGAGAGTAGGATGTGGCCATTAGATTATTTGTTGAGACCCTGGTTGCGGGTGCTACTCATTGGTTTCACCATTTACCTAATTCTTCTATCACAGATTGGGCTTCCATGAGTGCTACCTTTGAAAGAATTTTTAAAACTGTTGAAGATGAGCATGCCCTATCGATGCAATTAACTTCCATCAAGCAGGAACCCTCTATCAGTATGAGGGATTTTATAGCCAAATTCAACAAGCTTGTAAATCATATTCCAGTAGCTGACAGACCTACAATGGGAAATTTGAAAACATTCTTCATAAGTGCTATGCCACTAGATATCAATTAAGATCTAAGAAGAGTTAACCCTGTAGATTTGGATGCCACACAAAGGACTACTATAGAACTTGAAGACCATATGATCTCATCTGGGAAATGGAAGAGAGAGATACAATCTAGAGCTAGTAGTAGTAATATTACCTTGTTAGATGAGATGATTCAAAAATTGTCCAATGAATTCATTGCCTTCAAGAGGAAACTTCCCATATTTAATAATCACTACCAGCGAAACTTTCAGGAACAACTTGAGAGAAACAACGAGGGGAGAAATACCGATGGAAAGGCATTACAGTTAACTTCTCCACCATAGAGGCTAGCTATAGAAGATCCTCCTAAAAAAGGAAACATGTGTGTCTTCCACCTAACTATAAATCATGATGGAGAAACCTACCCCAACGTAGATCATGCTTGGCAAATGCATTAGACTGATGAGTGGAATGTTGGGGTGTCCGGAGCTAAACTAGATTCATATTCACATGGCGACTTTGAAAACTTATATTTAGAGTATGAATCAGATTCAAAGAAAGAAGAAACATGTTATGATACCATAGAAGAGACCTCTTATACAGTCTTGACCCAGAGTCAGAAGGATATGTTAGGTTTTTTTCTTGCTGAACCTTCAACAAATGCTTGATCAACTCTATGACTCCCAATGTTTGAATATACTGACTCAAGCAAGAGAAAACTCTAATTGATGAGGGTTTATGATAATATCTGGGGAAACTGCTATCACGTCCTTCTTTTTAGGTTCCACAACACCCAAGAAGGTATTACCTATATATGATTTGTATCTTATAGTATTAGTAAATGTGGATACTGATTTGCTACTTGTTTACAGTATTATCTTATAAATTACTCTGCATGAAACTAATAACAACTTAACACAAGTTTTAACCATGAAAACTTTTGAAAGGATAACAAAAAATAATAGTGCTTTAAGGATATTAATCCTTCTTCCTTTTGATATTAGGAGGGATAACCTAATGATCCTATCTTCCAAGAATCAACAAACTGAACTGAATCCAATGAATACAATCACTTGAATGGAATTATCTATTTTGTATTGTGTATAATTAAGTAAATTGAAAGTATTGGATTGTGAATCAATTACGTATCAATTAAGAACCAATGCCTAATCCTTGGGCTATAGAGTCAATATCTTGTAAAATTCCATAGTAAGGTGATCAATATAACACTTGCAACAAAGATAAAATACCTTGTAGACTATCCTTTTCCTACAATTTTATCATCCAATCCTTAAACTTATGATATGTTCCCTGGGTTACTTGAAACCTTTTAATCCTTCCTTGAAGGAACTTACAAGTAAGTGCATAACCACCTTGTAATAAATATGCTTAACTACCTTACAGGTAAACATATAAGAACAATAATAAAAATGCAAAGAGACAATTAAGATGTAGAAAAGAGATTGAAAAATAATTATATTAATATCTCAAAAGCTTCAATTACATTTAGATGGACAAATAGTACAAAGGTTCATACACAAATTTTAGTTTGCCTTGTAAATATATTAAATCTTCCAACTCTCTCCTTAATATTAAAAATACATATATATAGGTCTCAAAAAATCTTGGAATCCTTAAGAAAAGGATGCAACAAGCTTCAAATGATTTGACAACCTAACCCTAAAAACAAGGAAAAAGACAAAAGACAGAAAGACTCCAAGAGATGGGAAGACAAAACTAGAGAATAAAATCTAATTTGCACTTTGTCTTCTTGTAGATGTCGGCATCTTTGGATTTTATGTGTGTTGCTTAAGTGCTAGGTGTCCTTTACTCTTCATCTATGATATCTAAATCCACTGTCACTAGCTTCTTCTTCTTGGGCTTTGTCAGAATGTCCCATGCAGTCACATCCTCCTTCTTTGGCCACTCAAAATTCTGAATATTTTCCAACTGAGTCTTTTGCCTCTCCCACCTAGCATCAGTTATGCTCTTAATATCAGATATGCATTTATTACAATCTAATTCCGTCTTAAATTCCTCATCTAAAAGTGCATTGAACATTTCGATATCCAATTCTCCCTTATTTGATACATAAAGGTCTTTATTGGGGAGTACACTGTCAAAATCTGATAACCATAACCCTAATGGTTTGATTTGACCATTCTCTGCTCTTATTGGGGGAACAAATCTACTATAATCTAGCCCAAACATCTTCAATTTGGCATCAATTTGATACCTTTGAAAAAGGATAAATTAGCACCAAATTATTCTATTTCATTCCCAACAAAAGTCACTATTTCAAGCAAATCTAATCTCAATGGTTGTACTGATGCTAGTCTTTCAAAAAGTGATGTTCTCCCAGATAAAGTTGCATAGTAGGGGTTCAAAATTGTCAAAAAACTTGCCACCTCTATTTGTAAGCCTGGAAACCTACCATATGCTCCATACACAACATCCACCTTTTCCTTGATAGTATCAATTTTGTGTTGTAAAATTGAAGCCAATGCTTCAAAAATTATACTATTATGCTCGTTAACTCTCTGCTCTGTTTCAAAAAATGTATAACCTATATCTTCTGTCTGGATCTCAGCATCCATAACCTCTTTGGGCTCAACATGGGAAGGCTTTGTTATCTCCATTAGCTATTTGGTAAGCTCATCTATAAGCTTATCTTTTTATTTGATCTTTATGAGTGCTAGCTCCCTATCTTTGACATTATCACTAGTGTCACTAGTGAGCTTCTATAATTTATCTAACAATTGAGTTGTCTTTGCCTCATTTAGGTGAGAAAAATGAGTCATAACTTGGGCTATCTCTAATTCCCCTATGTTATCCAGTGTCCATATGAATTTTTTTCCCTACATCTTCTCTTGAATGTATAGAATAGATGGCTTTTGATCTTTGGGAGCTAAGCTCCACATTGCAAGTGCCTGAGACTTGGGGTTATATACAAACCCTCTTATCATGTTTCCAACCTGAGTTTCTGATGATAATTTAATGTTAGGTTGTCTTATAATCTGATCTATAATAAAGGTAGAAGACAATACCCATCCTTCCACAAATAATATACCACTAGCCATAACCAGTTCTCTAGCTTGTTCTAGTGTTATTTCCTTATATTCGGGATCATATTCTTGTAATGTTTGTAAGGCTTCTTTAGTTAATTGATCACCTCCTTCCAGTTGCGACTTCTTAGCAACTTGTTGCTGCTTATTCCAAATAAGGAAATCTTTGAATTCCCTAGTCTTTATGAAATTTTCATCTTTGAGGAACTCCTCCTGATGCAATAATCTTTCATCAGTACAAGACCTAAGGGGTAATTCCTCCTCTTCCTCAATATCTTTCTACAATTTCTTCCCTACCCTAATCTACTTTCTCAGTTGATGACCACAGGGCCTATTCCCAGTTATTAGGGATCCAATCTTATTAGTTCTCTTTTTCTTAGAAGGCTCCCTGCTTCTACCTTCTATTCTTTAAGTGGGGTCTCATTTGTTACTTCTTTTTCTGGGACCTCTGTTAGGTCAATAATATTTTCACCCTCATCTGGCTGACCATACACAATTGCCTGATATTATGGATGGCTATTAGGAAGAGGGTAACCTTGGTCACTGTCATAATCATATTCAAATTTTGAGTGATCTTTGTGACCTTTCTCTAGTACCAATAGTGCATCCTCTAACTGATTACACAAAAGTGTGTGGTTGTCAATCATTGCATCTAGCCTTTTTAGATAAGGCATGTTTGGGTAAAATCCTCCAAAAAATTATTCCCTTTCTCCTCACCTGTCTCTCCAAATCCATGAGCTCATTGAATTTAGTTTCCCTTTTATTCACCTCCTCATCCTCTAAGATGTTTCTGATCGGGTCTTCTTCCATACATTCCTCATTTACCTTTGTGTAAGGGATGGTGGGTGTAAGCAACTTCTTTGCACTCAGAATGAACCCGTCTATGTCAATATGTCTGTGCAAGGCTACATTCATTCTGTAGTGATTCATCTAGGCATTCACTTGGTCTAGGGATCCTTTTCCAACCATAAAATTATAAACTCTGAACTGCCTTGGGGTGAAAGTACCCTTTCAATGTGAAGCAAGGTGCTCCTTGTCTGTTAAAATGAGCTGCCAAATGAACTCCATTGCAGCTATTCTTGGTGGTACATGATATGGAAAAATATGTGGAGGGTAGGGGCAACCATAAACCCTCATACTTGTGAAATTCCTTTCATAATAGAAATCACCCCAATTATGGTCTCCTGACCATTTATCCAAATACTGACATGACCTCAACAACTAAATTACGCTAATGGGCAATCTAGGCTTATAAACTCCTAAAGACTTAAGCAATGAATAGATTATCCAATTCTCAAATGTACAGAAGTCATGTTCTCTAGATGTGTAATTCCACACTCTGATCCTGAACTGAATAAGGTTGGCCTGATTATGATGAAATCTCTATGGTTGTAGAGAATGGCAATCCAAAATTGGGAAGTTGTAATAAAGGATCATATGCATAAGAATTGAATAATGCATGAACCTTGGGTGATCTTTCTTAGCTTGAATATCAAAAAATCCCTAGTGCATTTGATCTATAATATATTGAATGTAATCATAATTTGAAGTGGTGTGAAGATTCTGCATATCTAACACCATCATCAAAATATCAGAAGTGATCCTTTCTGCTCTGACATCTTTTCCAAGCACTCTACATAGTGCACATGCGATGTATTTAATGTAAAAATTTAGGTCCTTGTAGAATTATGGGGTTTCTCCTGCCATAGGGGTTATATAAGCCTTCATTTTCTTAGGGACATGATGCTCCCTGATCAACTTAGCAACAATCCCAGACTCCTTGGTATATCTGTTCTCAAGGCTCTTCAAAATTATCTCAGTGGCCATTGGGTAATACACATTGAAGGCTTTCATAAAGGTATTTCTGTAATGTCCCTCCAACCCTATCAAGTCCTGGCTATGCTCACTAGAAATTAAGAAGAGCTATATGCGAGAATGATCCTTCTCGAGATGGTAGCTTAAACCGAACCTCTTACAACTCACCATAACTTCTTATTTTAATAGGGGAAATAATAATATTTACACAAATATGTTCCTTTATATCTTCATATGTGTCAAAGATAGTTTAGGACCTTAATGCTAAAAGGACCACCTGATAGACTTATATGCTTGTATGTGAGATGCTCATTATTAATGTTTAAAATTATCTTAGGTTAAATTACTTAAAGAGATCAGATGTGTTATGTAATGCCCACCCTAGAATGTTTCTATGTTAGACTGACAGGACTATTGCTTGACGCCTTGGATTTTATGA
>MU225764.1:4134030-4149061 GCA_018584345.1 Thuja plicata
AAATCATCTTGGAATCCTTAAGAAAAGGATGCAACAAGCTTCAGATGATTTGAAAACCTAACCCTAAAAACAAGGAAAAAGACAAAAGATAGAAAGACTTGAAGCGGTGGGAAGACAAAACTAGAGAATAAAATCTAATTTGAACTTTGTCTTCTTGTAGATGTCAGCATCTTTGTCTTTTATGTGTGCTGCTTAAGTGCCAAGTGTCCTTTACTCTTCATCTATGATATCTAAATCCATTGTTACTGGCTTCTTCTTCTTGGGCTTTGTCAGAATATCCCATGCAGTCACATCCTCCTCCTTTGGCCACTCAAAATTCTAAATATTTTCCAGCTGAGTCTCTTGCCTCTCCCACCTAGCATCTATTATGCTCTTAATATCTGATATGAATTTATTGAAATCTGTTTCCACCTTAAATGCCTCATTCAAAAGTGCATTGAACCTTTCCATATCCAATTCTCCCATATCTGATACATAAAGGTCTTTATTAGGGAGTACACTTTCAAAATCTAATAACCATAACCCTAGTGGTTTGATTTGATGACCCTCTGCTCTTATTGGGGGAACAAATCAACTATAATCTAGCCCAAACATCTTCAATTTGGCATCAATTTGATTGGTTTTACCTTTGAAAAAGGATAAAGTAGCCCCAATTTGTTCTATTTGAGTCCCAACCAAAGTCTCTATTTTAGGCAAATCTGATCTCAATGGTTGTACGGATGCTAGTCTTTCAAAAAGTGATGTTCTCCCAGACCAAGTTGCATAGTAGGGGTTCAAAATTGTCAAAAAACTTGCCACCTCTATTTGCAGGCCTGGCAACCTACCATATGCTCCATAAACCACATCTACCTTGTCCTTGATAGTATCAATTCTATGCTGTAAAATTGAAGCCAATGCTTCCAAAACTATACTATTATGCTCAGTAACTCTCTGTTCTGTTTCAACCAATGTATCACCTATATCTTTTGTCAGGATCTTAGCATCCACAACGTCTTTGGGATCAATAGGGGAAAGCTCTGTTATCTCCATTAGCTGTTTGGTAAACTCATATATAAGATTATCTTTTTCATTGATCTTTATAAGTGCTAGCTCCCATTCTTTGACAATATCACTAGTGTCACTAGTGAGCTTCTGTAATTTATTTTACAATTGAGTTGTCTTTGCTTCTTTTAGGTGAGAAAACTGAGTCATCACTTGGGCTATCTCCAAGTTCCCTATGTTATCCAGTGTCCATATGATTTTGTTTTCCTCCATCTTCTCTTCAATGTTGAGAATAAATGGATTTTGATCTTTGGGAGCTAAGCTCCACATTGCAAGTTCCTGAGACTTGGGGTTATATCCAAACCCTCTTATCATATTTCCAACCTGAGTTTCTGATGATAATTTAATGTCCGATTGTATTCTAATCTAATCTATAATAAAGGCTGAAGACAAGTCCCATCCTTCCACAAATAATATACCACTGGCCTTAACCAGTTCTCTAGCTTGTTCTGGTGTTATTTCCTCAGATTTAGGATCATATTCCTATAATGTTTGTAAGGCTTCTTTAGTTATTGGATCACCTCCTGCCAGTTGCAACTGCTTCCCAAGTTGATGTTGGTTATTCCAAATAAATAAATATTTGAATTCCCTAGTCTTTATGAAATTTTCATCGTTGAAAAACTCCTCCTCATTCAATATTCTTTCATTAGTACAAGACCTAAGGAGTAATTCCTCCTCTTCCTCAACATCTTTCTGCACTTTCTTCCCTGCCTTGATCTTCTTTCTCAGTTGATGATCATAGGCCATATTATGAGTTATTAGGGCTCCAATCTTATTAGTTCTCTTTTTCTTAGAAGACTCCCCTGCTTCTACCTTTTGTTCTTTAAGTGGGGGCTTATTTGCTACTTCTTTTTCCGGGACCTCTGTTAGGTCAATAACATTTTCACCCTCATCTAGCTGAGCATATGCAATTTCATGATATTCTAGATGGGTAGTAGGTGAAGGGTAACCTTGGTCACTGTCATCATCATATTCAGATTTTGAGTGATCTTTGTGACATTTCTCTGGCACCACTAGTGCATCCTCTAATTGATAACACAAAAGTGTGTGGTTGTCAATCATTGCGTCTAGCCTTTTTAGATAAGGCATGTTTGGATAAAATCCTCCAAAACTTATTCCCCTTCTCCTCACCTGTCTCTCCAAATACATGAGCTCATTGAATTTAGTTTCCCTTTTATTCACCTCCTCATCCTCTAAGATGTTTCTGATAAGGTCTTCTTCCATACATTCATCATGTACTTTTGTGTAAGGGATGGTGGGTGTAAGCAACTTCTTCGCACTTAGAATGAACCCCTCTGTGTCAATATATCTGTGCAGGGCTACATTCATTCTGTAGTGATTCAACCAAGCATTCACTTGGTCTAGGGCTCCTTTTCCAACAATAAAATTATAAACACTGAACTTCCTAGGGGTGAAAGTACCCTTTCTATGTGAAGCAAGGTGCTCCTTGTCTGTTAAAATGAGCTGCCAAATGAACTCCATTGTAACTATTCTCAGTGGTACATAATATGGAAAAATATGTGGAGGGTAGGGGCAACCATAAACCCTCATAATTGTGAAATTTCTTTCATAATAGAAATCACCCCAATTTTCTTCTTCAAGGATCCTAATCTCCTCTAGGTCCTTATTAAGCTTACATCATTAACTAAGTCCTAATCCTACTCTTCTCTAAAAGTCTCCACTTGTGCTTCACCCTCTGAAAGACTAACACCCTATGATTACTTCACTTCTCCACTTCTCCTACTAAAACTTAGAAGAGTCTAAATGCCAATTTTCACTCTAACATTCTTGATACATTTTCAGGGGTGTCTATCAACATGTAGACATCACATTTGATCAATTTGGAATCCATCTTGAGGGATATCTTCACTCTTTGCAATTGAGTTCACACTTTTGGCATAAGGAGGCCTAATTCCTTGTAGCCTTTTCCAGGGTGTTTTTCCCAAGTAAGTTCAAACTTTCTGAAATAACTTTTAAATATAAGACCATATCCAGATATGCTTTATCACCTTACAAGACATTTTTAAGGTTTTAGGTTCATTATCCCTCCATACATATGGTTCCTACAAACTAGGTCTTATAGGGCTAACAGGCCTAAAAACTAGGACAGTCTGCAACACTATGCTAAACTTGCCCAAAACTTGTCTCCATTGATTGGTATGAACTCAACCAAATCAGTATGTCAAGTTAACACAAAACCCTAACTTATCATGTACTTATACCATACAGTTCTATATTCCCCTGCATATGAATGCTCACTATTTCTCCACCAAACCACTAACTGGACAATGCATGCTCACCTAGGGCTTGGTTCTAAAAATAGCTACTTGCCTTTTCTTGACTCCTAACTCTACAACTATGTACAATACTAACTCCCCTAACATTTCCATCTACCCTTGGAATTTTCCCATGGTTAGATTTCATGAGGGAGTCATATCTAGACTGACTGGTCAGGACAGGACAAGTGCACTAATTAAACACAAAAAAATTTAAACTAGACCTTAAACTACATCAAAGAAACTTTGTCACTGAATGAGAAACGTTCCAAACACTCCTAAGAAAACAAAACAACCATTACTTTGAAGCTTTCAATCCATAAAGTATGACTGTCACAAGGAAATGCTCAGGATTTCAGGAAACACAAAATTGCAGACTGTATTGCTCTTCTACAATGTTACAATGAATCCACTAACTTCATGATTTGAGTCTCCCATACACTAGATGCCTTCTTCCACCATTGTAGTTCCTTTTTGGTCGATTACCCACTCCTAGTTTCAAGGAGAATCCGATGTAACCATATTGCATGCAACATTTGCAATTATTCCAAATGTTGTCATGACAACAAAATAACAACTTTTGGCATTTTTCAATTATGCCTCCTCCCTACATTTTAGGACCTATATCATCTCTATTTCGAGGATCCAAGATCATTAAAGACCCTATGGCATCTCTATGTCCTCATTTATGAGATTAGGACACATTCAAGACTACAATCCATCAACTAACAACTAAGCCTAAGAATTTGAAAACTACAAACAATGGCTATTGATGTGACCTTAGTCCTAATGACTAACTCACTTAGCCTACATTGCTAAGACCTCCTAAGGTCAAAATACAACTAACCTATATTGACTTGGCTAATGTCAAGTACAAGCCAAAAATTAACAAACATGGAGGCTAGCCTAGGTGCTCCTGCACCATCCTGCCATAGGGGTTATATAAGCCTTCATTTTCTTAGGGACATGATGCTCCCTGATCAACTTAGAAACAATACCAGAATCCCTGGTATATCTGTTCTCCAAGCTCTTCAAATTTATCTTAGTGGCCATTGGGTAATAGACATTGAAGGCTTTCATAAAGGTATTTCTGTCTAGGGTGAGTAGAGGCTTCCATCATCCCTCTTAATGGTTTTTATCAAAGGATCATATCTACTGGCCAGTTCTAATATAAAATCTACATCAACAAAGACAACATGAACTAATAATCTGGCCAAACCACAAGTCCAAGGGTTTGAGATAGGCATGGTTCCATCACTATTATTAAAAAAGTAGTTGAAAAGTGAATATCCTGATGACCCTGGTGTATTTCACATCTCTAACAAATGACATATCATCAATCTAAACATCTGCACTAACCTTTCAATTCTGACTAGAACCAGGAAGCAGAGTGAGGAATTCATTTGAGAAGTTTATTTTCCCTTTTGAATCATCTTCAACATCTTTGCTTCTCCCACTGGTATATGCCATACTCTGGGCCTGATTCATACTCTTGTTCTATTCTAATCACAACCCTAGATACCGATATTGAAACAAATACTATCAAATGCTCACCACAACTGTTAATTATCTTGAATTTTGTAACTCTGAACTCTGGAACACTGTCAACTACAACCTTTACTAAATTCTAAATCAAGCAATCACCCTCATAATAACTTGCTACTAGAAATCTCAATTTCTCTCAAGAACACTTAAAACTCTGTAAACTCTTGACTTTGAGAAATAAAAGATTGGTAGAATGAAATGACAATGGAAAAGTATACTTATAATTGCTAATTGAATGTGGATTGTCACTTCTAGCTGGTAATTCCATCACTTCACCATGAGCTTCACATACTGTGACATCAATTTCTGGTATTAGCAGTGGCATTCACACTGTCAGACAATCAATTCCTGATGAGTGATTCACATAAAAAACCTTATAAAATTCAAATTATAATCAAAATCAAATCTGATTGGCTGCATTAACTCATACTATGACTATTTTTTCATCTATTATAATCCTTAAAATCTGATTGGTTAACAACTATTTATAATGGCGCCTTTGAAAAGTCCACTTTTAACTCTGATTCATTTCTAGCGACTTGGGGACTGAGTAATCTCCTTGTCGCTTAATATTTTGACTAACTGCAATTTCTTCAAGAGACTCATTGACCACCATCGGATTAACTCATTGATCCATAGTTGTCACAATGTCTCATGATATATTAACTTAACCTTTCATCTTATGGAGACCTCGCAACAAAGCACTTTTCTTAACTGCTTTTTACCTTTGGTTATATCTGGAGACTCAACGACTATGATATCTCTATGTCGCTGAATAAATTTATTAACTCTTGTTTAATCAAGAACCCCACGAATAAACAAATAAGTCTCTTAATCACTTAATCATGTCTAACTTTTCAACCTTATTAACCAACCACGTGACCGATGTTAGATTTTTCTTCATCGGATGGTTGTCATTGTGTCTCTTAATATTCAACTTAACTCACTATCTCTCATGAGACTACGTGACAATACCTTTGCTTAAAATCATATCAAAACCCTTAGTTTATCCAGAGACCTGGCGACCATGTAATCTCCATGTCGCTTAATAATTTCTTAACCATAGTTATAATCATGAGACCTCCTGACAACACTATATTTCTTAACTTTATAAAGTTAACTCAAAACCATGGGTTTATTAAGAGACAACGTGACTGAGTAAAACCAAAGTCACCAAATGAAATAACTAACCCCACTTTTATCAAGAGATAAAGCGACTATCATTGGATCTTTTCTCAGATGAACGGTCTGCATTAAGTCTCATATCCATTTTGGCATATTTTCTTTCATTAAGAGACAATGCGACCAAAGCTTTCCGCTAAGTCTCAAGACTATAAGGAATATTCTATTTTTCTAATGAGACTCAATGACAAGGTAATAAGCACATGTGAATAAATTCTAACTTAAAATATGAAAAAGGTAACACAAAAATAGAACTTGGACTGAGCATTTAGGGTTTTTCTGCATTTTGCGTACAAAATTAACCTTTTGCTTTAGGGGTTTTGCCATCTTGAACTAGGTTTTGGAAATAAAACATGAATTGAAGAGATATGTAAATGGTTTCAACCATAGATCTTTACCTTCTGGGCATAGTAAAATTAGAAACTTCAAGAATTTTAATGGTAAATTTCAAAAACAAAGAATACAACCAACAGGATAAAAGCCCTACTTCAACACCTCCACTTATAAATAACGAGGCATCTACCTCCTATTCTAAGGAGACCAATCAAGGGGTGAGAATCCTAGAGCCAGGTAAGGAGCAAAGCTCTTTTGACATTATTCAAATCTGTAGAGATTCCAAAATTCATATTTCCCATATAGACTACCTTAAGTCTAATCCAATAGAACTGCAAAAGCTAGTAGATTATTGTAAAGAATGGAATATGGAGTTAAACCAAAATGTCATGAATACTATAGAAAATGAGTCTATATTTGAAGAACCAAATAACGAAGGGGAACCTTCTATTTTGGCTACTTTCCCAGGCCAAAAACCTGACCTGTTCTATGTGTCATTATATATTAATGGTTGCAAGTTAAGCAATTGCATAATAGACTCTAGAGCCTCAGATAATGTCATGCCATCAATTGTAGCTAAATCTCTAGGACTCACCCTCACTAAATCCCATGGTAGATTTTACTCTATGGACTCCAAGCAAGTACCCCTAGTTGGACAAATTATAGATGCTGAAGTGGTCCTGGCAGCACACCCTGAGAAGAAGATGTTGCTAACAATCCTCGTTGTTGATATACCTACTAGTTAGGGTTTACTATTAAGTAGGAGTTTTGGTAGAGACCTTGGAGGGGAGATAAAGATGGATTGGTCTCAAGATTTAATCCTAGTGGGCAATAAAAATATTAAATTGGTCCTAGAGGAGAAAGCTAACTTTAAAGTGCTAAAATCTAATGACCGTAAATCCCAAATTCTGTATCAAGAGTTGGAATTTGGTAACTATATGTTGTTTACTGATGATCATGATAAGGAAATGGGACCGGGGGAAGAGGAAAAGCAGTTTTTCACTGAAGAAATGTCACCATAGATTTGGACTCTCAAATTTGATGGTAGTTGCACATCATCAGGATTCGGTGCAGGTTTGGTCTTGATATCACCAGATGGAATATGTGAGCCCATGGCTTATAAATTGGAGTTTGGGAACACCAAAAATACTACAGAGTATGAATCCCTCATGTTAGGGATTATTGCTGCAAAGGAAAAGGGTTTGAAGATCTTGAGAGCTCGTAGTGATTCTGAGCTAATCGTGCATCACGTCAAGCATCAATAATCTGTTAAAAATCACAAATTAAAAAATTACAAAAACAGATTATGGGATGAAATAGAGGCACTAGATGCATTCTTTATTGAATCTATGTTGAGATAATTAAACTCCAAAGCAAACTCTTTAGCCGTTTCTGCTTCTCTACTCCTCCCTCACCCATAATTCAAAGATAAGAAGTATGAAGTGGAGATTGTATATCAACCATCTGTGCCCGATAATGTAGAAGATTGGAAAGTGTTTGAAAATGATCAAAATCTCCTTCTCTTTCTAGAGAGTGGTGGTGACTTCCATAAATATGTCCCTAACAGAACTGAAAGAGATTATTAGGACAAGCAAAAGAAGAATAAGTTAGATGTCATCCAGTTACAAGGTAATATCATTCCTCCCCATTTGGTCACTCTTGAGAAGATTTTCAATAGGAATGACACCTTTGTAAAGATGAAAAGAATCAAAAGAGGTCCTACCACGGGTGAATATGAGGGAATGAACATCAAAACTGAGAAAGACCCCAAGATGGTCAACATTGGGAAATGTTGTAGTGAAGAAGAAAGGAACGAGGCCATGAAACTCTTCCTGAAATACCAAGATCATTTTGCTTGGAGTTATGAGGATTTGAAAAGTTTTATGAACAGGAAATTCAAACACCAGATTCCCTTAAAGCCAAAGCTAATTTGTTTAGGAAAAAGCAAATGAACTACAATGCCAAAGTTGTAGATGCAATTTTTAGGGAAGTTGATAAAATGCTCAAAGCATGGATCATATACCCCATCCATCATTCTACCTGGGTGGAAAACATAGTATCTGTGAGGAAGAAGAATGGAGAAATAAGAATCTCTGTAGACTTCAGAAACCTTAATCAACCTTCTTTGAAAGACAATTACGTTGTTCCCAACATGGATCATCTCTTGCAAATCGTGGCTGGAGCTGAAATGATTTCTATGTTAGATGAATTCTCAGGGTATAATCAGATAGAAGTTGAGAACGTAGACCAACATAAAACGGCCTTCACTACTCCATGGGGCACCTTCGCATATCACAGAATGCCATTCAGATTAATCAACATTGGGGATACCTTTCAGAGAGGCATGGACCTTTCTTTCAGTGATATGAAGAAAAAAATCATTGGTATATATCTGGACAATATTACTGGATTCTCCAGGAAAAGAGTAGCTCACATAAATGACTTAAGGAGAGTATTGCAAAGGTGTTGGGAAGATGGGATTTCATTGAATCCTAAGAAGTCAGTTTTCTGTGTGACTGAGTGGAAATTGTTGGGTCACATTTTCTCCCAAGAAGGCATAAGGATTGACCTAGAAAGAGTAAAAGCCATCCAATAATTGAGTTTACCTGTGAATAAAATTGGAGTGAAATCATTTTTCGATTAGGTAAACTTTCTCAGGAGATTCGTTCCAGATTTCTCTCAGATTACCAAATGCTTAGTTGACATGATGAAAGGAAATGTGAGTTTCAAGTGGAATGACCTTGGTAAACAAGCTTTCAAAAGCATAAAGAGCACCATAGCCAATGCTCCTGTGTTATGCCACCCTGATTATAAGAAAGATTTCATAATCTATTGTTACGCTTCTGAACATACTCTATCAGCTATTCTCATGCAGAAGAACGAAGAGGGAATTCAAGCCCCCATTGCCTTTATGAGCACACCTCTTAAAAATCATGAGTTGAGATACTCCCAGACTGAAAAGAATACTTTCACAGTTGTAAAGGCTTTAAAGAATTTTAGATTCTATATCCTACACTTACACTCTCTTGTGTATGTGCCTGATATTGCAGTGAAAAGCATCTTGACTCAATAGGATGTAGGATGTAACAATAGAGGAGCATGGGTAGCTAAAACCCAAGAATATGACATAGAGATCAAGCCCACCAATCTGGTGAGGGGAGATGCACTATGCAAGGCAATGGCGGAAAATCAAATAGACGAAGACCTAGAAGCGGTACACTTAGTGTTGGCAGTAAGTATGCAAGACCCTTGGTTTGAAAATATCATGTATTTCCTAACATATGGTGAATGCCCTAAAGGGTTAACTCTGAAGCAAAGAAGGGACCTGAAACCAAATGACTCTAAATATGTAATCTAGGAGGATAGATTGTATAAAAGATATATATATGGAACCTTCCTCCGGTGTGTCAATAGACAACAACAGGAGAAGTTGTTAAAGGTGTTTCATGATGAAGCTTGTGGGGGAAACTTCTGCTCATCAGTCACCACATTCAAGATTTTAAGATAGTGTTATTACTGGCTAGGAATATTTAGAGATGCATACCATTAGGTATCAAGGTGTGAGAAATGCAAAATGTTTACCAGAAAGCCACAGTTGGTAGCACTACCTTTGAGACTAGTGATAATTAAAGGTCCTTTTCAGCAACGGGGTCTTGATTTTATTAGTCCTATAAACCCCACGTCCAGTGCAGGTCATACCTACATAATCACTGCAACTAATTACTTCATGAAATGGGTGGAGGAAAAATAAACCAAGAGAACTACTTCATAAGTAGTATGTGATTTTATCAAAGAAAACATTCTGGTAAGATTCAGTGTGCCTATTAAGTTAGTTATGGATAATGCCGCATACTTTTCTTCTCAAGAAATTACATAATTTTTCTTTCAGTACAGAATCATGATCAGTCACTCATCTGATTATTTCCCTCAAGGGAACGGTCAAGCTGAATCTAGCAATAAAAATTTGGTAATCATCATGAAAAAGCTTGTATCAGACAACCAAAAAACTTGGCATAAGAAGATCTATGAAGGCCTCTGGGTGGATAGAGTGACCCCCAAAAAGAGCCATTGGTCTATCTCCTTTTCAAATCATTTACAGGGTAGAAGCCATTCTTCCATTAACATTAGAGTTAGTGACTTGCAAACTGAGAACAACAGTAGAGGATGGCATATACGAAGATGGTTTAGAAAAAAATATTTTGCACCTGAACAAACTGGAAGAAAAAATGGAAAAAATGGTTGATCACATCACATTGCACCAGATGTGTGTGAATAACTTATTTGAAAAAAGTAGCAAACCCTAGAAGTTTATGGAGGGAGACATGGTGTTGTTATGGGACAAGCGCAGAGCACCCAAAGGCATGCACGGGAAATTTGAAAATTTATTGAAAGGACCTTTTAAGATCCATCAGGTGTTTGAAAAAAATTCCTTTAAACTTACTTATCCAAATGGTGAAGCACTGCCCCTGATGTATAATGGTTAGGATTTGAAGCTCTACCAGATCTAAATTTAAAATAGGTAACCCTTGTATTGTATTATAGTTACGTTTAGTTCCTATTCTTGTTTTCTTGGTTAGGTTTCCTTTATGCTTTCCTTTTCATGTCTTTCTTTAGTTTTTTTGTGAGCCACCTTTTATTGACCTTTGCAAAACTAGAGACTTGAGTTTCTTGCTTGGACATGTGAATTTTGAAGTCCCCAGACAAAGCCAGCTGTTTCCCCACTTTTTGTTTGCATACCTTTAGACAAAAGTGGATGTTCAATGTATAGTAGTGGGATTAAAAGCTTCATGTAAGTCCTGAGTCTAAGTCTAGATATCCCCTTAAGCTAGGAGACCTTTATGAGATTTCACATATTTGAATTCTCTTTTGTGAGCTGGAGGGAATCTTTATTTGAGATCATATTTTCATTGGGTAGGTGAGGTTCCTAATCTGGTAAAGGCCACAGTTTTAAAAATTCTATCAACAGTCTTATATGTAGTTGAAGTACTTAGCCATAACTCTTGATATTGTAGCATTGGTGGGAAATTGATTTTGAGCTTCACCATAGTGAAAAATCACCTGCAAAGTGCATTTTGTACACTTAACAGACCTAAGGGTATCAGATGTCAATGAAGGTTGAAAATGAGAAATTTGGGAATAAGAGAGCTTTGGGCATTCAGATAAAACCTATTTCAAGCAAAGAGAATGATTGAGTTAGGAAAAATCTAAGGTGTAAGCTTATAGGTGGAAAAGCGGAAAATGGCTTCTCTAGTACTCCAACAAGCGGGTTTTGACCTGCGGAGTGTGCTTTTTGCCAAACCTTTAAAATGAAGGAATTTTGTGGAAGAATCTATCTCATAAGGAATCCAAGATACAAAGTAGGCTGATGAGATCAAACCATGTCATTTTGGCACCCCGATAGGCCAAATCTCTCCCTCAGTGGATTTTCGAATAGAGAGCACTCCAAAAGAATTTCTCCGCCCAAAGGAGAAGATGAAAGGTAATTTTCTTCTACCTCAATAAATTTACCATTGTGGTTACTACGGTGAAAATACATTTCTTAACGGCTCGTAAGAGAAAATTAATTAATTCAAATAAAGCCATTTTACTTCATAATGGACTGTTTCATTAATGTTGAGGTCTTTTCATTCGTGTGGCATGGGAAGTTAGCCGTTAAATGGTAAGAATTCAAAATTTATAAGATCAGTTGAAGGTTGCCAACATGAACTACTATTTTTTTAACAAATTGTTTGAATTCAAAGCCTTTCATACTAGTTGTTCTTTTCCCCTGCATTCTTGAAAGATATTCTTCATTCCCAAATCAAATCATTTGAAGTATGGTTTCCAGATTTATGGGATTCGATGGAATGAATGGCATTACCTCTTAATGGCATAGGATCTTGGATATGTATATGAAGTTATTTGATATGAAGAACTTCCGGAGTAGGCTAAAAGATGACCAGATGCATCCCATCATTGAGAAACAAAAAGAGAGCGGATTAGTTGAAGCCGCCAATTTTCCCATAGTTGTTCAAGCCCCAAAATTAATCCAGGAATGTATAGCTCGATACAACCCAGATACCAAGCAAATCCTTTTGCCCAATGATATGATGTTACTATCTATCAATAGAGAATCAGTCCAAAACTTGCTTCACATCCCAGAGAAAGCTGAGTATTTAAAAATGACATACAGTCAGGTAGTGACTGAATATATAGCCATGAAGTCAGTTTGGAAGAAGGAGATAATGAAAGCATGGTTTCAAGATCCTAGAAGTGCCAAAGGGAAGCTGCCAAAAACACTATATGGCACTAATATAAAGCCGGATATCATAGACATCCTGGTGCTAATCCACAGCATCAGAGGTGAGAGTGAGGTGCTCAATTTTGTTGACCATCACTTCTTCCTGGTTCAGGTAATTTTTTCCCAACATCAATTCATTGATTGGGCCCTTATGGTAAGTGAGAACCTCTCAGAGGCCCTAGATAGAGCTAAGCACCAAATTGAATTTTATGTCTTCAGTCCTTTTATATATACTAGCTACAATCCAAATTTGGCCAGGGCTTCCTAGATTAGAGGAATTTCCTGATGATGTTAAGAGTTACAAATTTTTTCCCTCTTTGCAATTGCACAATAGTTATGCTGAATATCTTCAGGTTAATGATGCATTTATAATGAGATTGTGTAGGGAGATACAAGGATGTATAGAAAGGAGATTCTCTCCCGAAGCCATGGCTTTCATCAGGTACTTTGGATTTTATTTCATTCAATTTGGGGATTTCTCATATCTTCATCTTGTAGGATTCGACGACTTCCCTTTGAAGTTGCCTAGATACCTTACAGATATGATCGTGTTGGTGGAGGTGATGAGGCAAGTGCTTCAAGTGAATTTGATTTTTTCTGATGCCAAAAAGAAAGGATATGACTTCCCTATGACTATCGGAGCCTACAGTTGTGCATCCCAGTCTGAGGCAAAGAATGTTCTAAAGGCATTCTCAAAGAGGTTTTCATTGGAAAGCTATGATGTTTTGAGGCCACAATATGATCTAGTTAATTATTCTCATGAGTACCTACAAATGAGCTAAGATATCCACCATGTATATGACATTGAAGACTACTAGACCAATTGTAGAGATGATCTCGAGAGTAGAGATAGATTTTATGCCAGGTTAACCATTGAACAAATTAAAAATTTTAAGGTCAATTTTGCAATTGAGGGGCTAGAAGATGAGGGCCATCACATGCATGATAATACATATCTTGAGAAGATTGAATCCCTCTCCCTCATCTCTGAGCCCATGTTGGAGAAAACCATTAATGATTTGTAGACTTTCATGAGTGGGATATACAAAAGAATGAAGCAATGGGTTGAATGGATTGCAGGAAGAAGGAAGAGGTCAGAAAAGAAGCCTCCTACTCAAAGGACCCTGGAAAAGGATACTTCTAACATTGCAATGAATTCCTTGGTGATACTACCAACTATGACCAAAATCTCATCTTAGCCAGCCGGGGGAGGTGATGAACCTCCCGAAAAAGAATTTCAACCACACAAGACTTGTGGAGAAGGCCCTCTTCTAGATATTGGGTCGACAGAGGAACCTACAAAAGATGCAGAATTAGAGAAGCCAGCTAAAGAAGTCACTATAGATGTACCGGTTGGCACTTCAACTTAAGACTCTCCAAGGCGAGGTTCCCCTATCATATTAGAAGTGGGTGAAGATACTCCTTCAACCATAGAATCAGAAGAAGAGGCCAGGAAATAGTAGAAGGTTGCTTTAGTAGCCAAATTGGTGTTGTCTTCTCCTACCTCGATAAATCCATTTTCTTCAAGGCCAAAGTCTACTCCTCCAATCATTAGGAAACTATTTATAGAGGATTTGGTCTCTTCCACTAAGGTCACCAGTGCCGAATCATGGAGAGAGAACACTCTGGAGTGCAAAAGAAAGAGAGTGGAAGAAGGGGCTCCCAAAAAAGATACTTTAGCTCAAGCCATGCAACCCAGTGCCACTGCAATAAAGACTAAGAAAGTGAAGACATTGTCCACATTGGGTAGAGACCCAGAGACAAGGCAGTTCACTATGGAGGTAGCAAAGCCCACGAAGGAGGGTCATTTTGAAGATCTAACCCCTTCAGATTTTGAGCTACACTTATTTGACATGGGCTTCGCTTGACATGATACCTGTTAGAGTAATTTAGCAATTGCTCTTTAGTGCTTAAGTTTCACTTAGGCAGTTTCTTTAGTCTTAGGAAAGTTTCTATTTCCTAGCAGTTGCCCGTTTAGGGTTTCGACATCCTTTATAAGGATTGTCCTCTTTGTATTTCGATAAGGAGATTTGTATTATTTTCATCATTGTGTTAATAGATAATAATTTCTTTCACAATGGGTTTGCAGTCTCTGGCCTATCGGCCGCCATAGTTCTTCTGAATCCTTCTCTCTTCTGTCTGTTTCATTCTGTGTAATAGTCTTTGCATGCAGGTGATCTTGGTTGCATTGCGTTTCAGCAATCTCAACATGGTATCAGAGCCACTCTGCAGCTGGCTGTTCATTCTTGGTTGAAGCAGCGAGGGTTTCAGAAGCTTCTTCGGCTCCTCTTAGTGATTCTGGGGGGTCTCTATTTTTGGAGGCACTTTGGGCCAAAACGGACACCACCATTGTGTCCGGAAGGCCCAAAAACCC
>MU225764.1:4151085-4198735 GCA_018584345.1 Thuja plicata
TTATAAGGATTGTCCTCTTTGTATTTCGATGAGGAGTTTTGTAATCTTTATTGTGTTAATAGAAATTATTTCTGTCACAATGGATTTGGGTTCTCTTTCATTTTGGCCGCCATAGCTGTCTGATCCTTCTCTCTTCTGTCTGTTTCATTCTGTGTAATAGTCTTTGCATGCAGGTGATCTTGGTTGCATTGCGTTTTAGCAATCTCAACAATACCAATGTGGATTGGTGGAAATCCACTAATGTAGTAATTGAAGAAGAGCTAGAAGAACCTAAAATGGCAAAGGTACAGCTTAAGGTAGAAGTTAGTGAACTGACTAATTTCATCTGGCAATTGGTTACTCTAGTTGCTAGTATTCCCAGTACTCAAACCACATTTGATCCCAATGCCATAGAGAATCAAGCCATAATAGCCAAGTTGTAGGAGGATAGGCACTTAGTGAAGATCCGCAAGGGATGGGTTGAGAGACTCAAATTTGAGGGATTGGTAGTTGTCGAGCAGCTGGGAAATTCTCTCTTGGGATTGGAGACCGAAAGGAACAACATTGAGAAGAATCTATAGACTCTTGCATCTGAGAAAGTGAAGTGTCAAGAGTGTATAGTGACGCTCCATATGTCAGTAAAAATGAAGACCAAAGTGGCATTGAAAGCCAAGATTCTACAAAAGGGAAATGAACCACTAATTGAGTGGCTTCAAAGCCTAGAGTTCAAAATCAAGATGATCCTCTAGGCTGAGATGGGGTTGCAACATCTAGATGTTAAGGTCAAATAAGAACAGAACAAAGACTTTAAGATTCTTCAAGGTTTGCACATAGAATCACAGACAAGTGGTCAAGGCAAAGAAATGATAGGATTAGCTAATACATAAAATCATTTTCTAATTATGTCCACAAGCTATCAGAGAAATTTCCCACCCATTTGGACAAAGTGCCAAAACTCTAGTAGTTGAGTGGATGTATTTATAAAGCCATGGAAGAATTCAAGGACTGAACAGATACAATTAAGAGCCTGGCTAAAGGGAATTCCATGTGGCTCATCTGATATACCTATGTCCATGTCAACAGATATGAGGATCTCATCAGAGTTATCACAACTGTCACTTCCTATAGGGCTAAATTAAGCAAAGGGAATTAAACTAAAGCTTGAATAGATTTTCTCTTTGTACCAAATTTTTATTGATATTGTAATGGATAAACCTTTGGTTATCATTTCTGGTTGGGGAAGTTGAACCATTTTGGTTACCCCCCCCCTTTTTTGTAACAGTCCAATCTGTTACTCTATATGTATTATTTCCAAAATCAATAAAAAGGTCGGCTAAATTTTGGTATAAAAGATAGCATTTTGCTGAGTCAAATTTGTATGTTTGAATACCATTACTTTAACTGTTCCACTGCATTGCATTTATCTTTCTATTAAATTGAAATATTTCTTTGAGGTTAGATTTGCAATCTATATTTAAACCCAAATTATGTATTATGATTTGATACAGTCAATCAAGGGGAAAATCCATTGTCATCCTAAGTTTGGGAAACATTTCTGTGATATAGATAAATTCACTATCATTTCATCTTTAATCTTTAGTCTTGCATCTGCATTTTCAGTAGCTATTCATGCATTACCGATATTGGGGTTTAATCTGATTGATGAAATCTCAGAATCGGTTAGATTTAGAGTTGAATTTATCCTACTTGAGCTATTTCCTATCTAGGTTTAGCTTGGTTTACCTCTTCTATTCTCGGGTCAAGAACATACCCTTGTTAGATTAGGAAAGATTAAGATTCACTGAAAATCATTCATATAAGGGAGTCATACATTTAAATTTAGAGGGAAATTAGTTTTTCAAAATAACAATTTCCAACTGTTGTATTCAATTGTTTCTTCATATTTGGGCATCTTAGAGTTATAAATTCAAAAGAAAAATCTATTTACCAACACTATTATTGAGGGAATGCAACAGATAGCGGGAAAAAGAAACATACATTTTATGCCTAAAATAGTTTAATAGAACAAAATGATAACTATGAGCCCTAGTGTAATGACCATAAACAATGATATACTCCATAAGGGAAATGAGAACCTTCCTCTATATCATCTTTATGTGATCCACATCATCGAAGCCAGAAGAATCAACAAGATTTTCCTTCCCAGCTTCTTCTTTGGGAAACAAACTAATAGCTCTTTTAGAAACCTTTCTATCCCTAAAGAAGTTCATACCTCTAAGTGGAATACTAGTAACTTTTGTGATGAGATCTTCATTTAGCGCAATTTCTTTTCTGAAAAGGACCACATAGTCTTCCTTCCACCCGCCCACAAACTTCTTCATGATGATACACTCAAAGTGATGGAGCCTTCCTAGAAATGACATAATACCTCCTTTCTTTATTTGTTTTACAAATTTTTGGTTTCTTCCTCTATTTTTCGCAGCTCAGAGGTTCTTTACGCTTTAACCCTCCTCCCATTTTGACAGTTTCAAAATGCAAAGAATAAAATATGAGATTGTTGGAAGAAGCTCTAAGAGACCACCACAAAAATAATCACCCACAACATTTAACAGTAGTTAATTGCCTTCATTACTTTAACTATTTTGAGGCAATTAAATAACCTTTGCTATACCCTAAATGTTTATCTGTCATTATTTTAATTAGTTAATATTACTCCCACTTTTCTTTTAGTCATATCAAACCTAATGAAGGACAAGGTGTCATCACTTAAATCCTTTTCCCCATGCCAAGTGATGATATCTAGAGATTCGAGACCCAAGTTAGCAAAAGCATCTACAACCAAGTTGGCCTCTCTCTACACATGGGAAATGAAGTGATTATTAAAGGAATTAATTATTCCTCTAGCTTCTGTAATGATATGATTGATCGACCAGGAAGCCTTAAATTCTCCTTTTAGACATTTAATAATTTTTTTTGAGTCACCTTTGACCCACACAAATCTGTACTAAATATTTTGCATCATTTTAAGAGACTGTAGAACTCCCATGGCCTCAGCAACATGGTTAGTTTTGACTCCCAAAGGAAGAACAATATCCCCCAGATAGTTACTATAACTATCCCGCACAACACCCCCACATCCAGCTTGACGAAGGTTCCCCTTTACCGCACCGTCAAAGCTAACTTTTACCCAACCTAGAGGAGGAGAAAACCAAACAACACCATCTCTTCTACTTTGTTTAGATCTTTCCCAAGCCATGGATACCCAATCCTTGGAAGTGCTATGATCAAAATCAAGAGCATAAAGATTTTTAGAGTTCTGAAAACATAAAAAAAATTCTTGAATGCATGTAATTGTTTTTCAAAAACTACAAGGGATGAAGAATATATATTTACTTAAATATTTTTTTGTTGTGCTCTTTCTATATATTCCAAATAGCATGAGGAGAAATATTTAGCCACAAGGTTTTGTTTATAAGAATATCATCTAAAATTAACTGAATGAAATAATCTTGCATGATCCTGGGAAAATCTAGCATAAACCACCTCAAGAGAAGCTTTGTCCAAACTTCCAAAGAAAATGGGAATTCAAATATAATATGATATGTTGATTCCTCAGCATCTCTACACAGATAGGATTTGTTAGGCATAATAAAACCTATTTTTCAAAGGTTATCAGCAGGTAAAACTTTGTTTTGAATAAAAATCCAGTAGAACATGAGAATTTTAGGAATCAGAGGATTCACCCAGGACTTAGACTAGAAGGGTGGTTTATCAACATAGCGATTCAAAAGAGCACATGCTAAAGAGATAGATTAATTTATTAAAGAGGTATCAGACCACACCAAGAAGTCATTTATATCTATTATTATAGACCATCCCTAAAGACATATCATAATAGGATCAAGTGAGTTTTCTATCTCATTTAAATTTATCAAAGATTGGTTCTACTAGTAGTCACTAACAAGAAGGCAAAAGGAAGGAGGTATAGACAACAATATAATCATAAGAACCTTTCAAAAGAACATATAAATAGATTTATAGACCTAAATAAATCCATGGTGTCAACCCTTGGTTTTTAAGGAAAAAGAACCAAGAAGGTTGCATTTAGTTCATTAAGAAGAGATCTTGATATGAAGAACTGCTTAACAACATGAGAAATATAATTTTCCACAATACACCAGTATTTATGGAAGAAGAACATATGGAACCCATTAGGTCCAGGAGATTTTTCCCATTCAAAAGAAAAAATAGCAGTTTTTATTTCCTTGATTGAAGGGATAGCTGAAAGAAAGATATTATGCTCCATTTTTAAGATTAAGGGAATAACAGATAGGATATTCTCATGATCCTCCCTTATAAGATTCCTTTTGGAAGAGAGGAGAGAGGATAATAATTCAGCCATATTAGATATTATATTTTTTCAATTATCAATTCTCCCATTATCAATCTGGATATAGGATATTCTTCTAGTTGCCCGATGCTTCAAAGAAGTCATGTGAAACAACATTGTATTTCTATCTCCTTCTTGAAGCCATAGAGATCTAGATATTTTCCTCTAGAAAATCTCTTCCTTAGAAATTATGTCATGATATTTATCCATAATTTCAATCTCCCTATCCATTTATTCTTTGGAATTGCATTCCTATTGGATACTATCCATAACATCTTAGAGATCTTGTTTAATAGAGTTCTTCGCTTGGAAAATATCTCCAAAAGCATCTTTATTCCATGCCTTCAATTTTACCTTAATTTTTCTCATTTTTTAAACTACTTTAAACATAGTAGTACCATCAACATCTATGTTCCACCATTCCTTGATTCTTTTCACCAGATTTGGATGGGCTAGCGACATTTTTACAAAGCAAAAAGGAAAATTTCTTTTAACGAAGATACGACCAACAATAAAAGATATAGGAAAGTGATTCAATCCAATTCTAGCAATATAGGTAAGAGATTAGAAAAATCTATTTAAGAAGTAGTTAGAAATTAAATTTATATTAAGATAGACTTGAATTAAATCTTTACCTACCCTTCTATTTGACCTGGTATAGTTGATACCTTGTAAATAAACTTTCATAAAGGCTTATTGACTAAGAAAGTCCATCAGGTGCAATCTACCATAAAGATAATTCAAAGATCCCCCATATTTCTCATTATCTCTAAGAACATATTTAAATCCCCCCATGATAATTCATGCACTATCCAAAAACCTATGCCTGTAGTCTGCCATCTTTTTTTCAAAACTTAGCTCTACCAGTTTATCATTCTCTAACCAGGAGAAGTCATCTCTAACATGATTGAATTTAACATTCAAATGATTTTATTTAGAGGATAAATGATCTCCTTGAATAAAATTTTGGTTCCAGAAGATAGCATTCCCTCCCTATCCACCATCAGAGGTACTTCTAGCCACACCACAGTTTTTGAAAAGATTGACGTTTTCAATTGTATCTTTAGCCAGTTTAGTTTCTTGAAGAGACATGTACTAGGTTATGGGTTTGAATAATTTTTTTAGGTGATGGATTGAGTAGGAAATATTTCATTGTCATTAATTTTCTTTCTTTCTTACATTGTAATAAAGTTATATTGTGTCAAAAGTAATAAATTATAGAGTGGAGTGATGCTTCAACTATTAGTAATAACTGAGAGGGGGGGCGGGTGAATCTGTAGCCTCAAAAAATTATCCTTAATCTAACCACAAATCAATTACTCATATTATTATGTCCCTACAAGATGCATGCCATGAAATTATTATTATGATTAACTATCTTTCGATTTTCCTTGTCTACCCTTATTCTCCTTGATTATCGATAAGCAACATAACTATTTACCAAAATATAGTAAATATGCAGAGTATATTGATAAATCCATAAATGCACATGTGAAATGTAAAATAGTAAAGTAATAAACCATACACACATAATACATGGATTTTAACGTGGAAACCCTGTTAAGGGAAAAACCACTGGGACCAGTACCCCAAATTTTCACTCTTTTGAAGTGAACCCTATTAGGAGCCAACCCTGTTAAAGGTTACAAACACACTGTTAAGTGTGACCTTGTTAGAGGATTATACACATATAGGTTGTCACTTAGTATTGGGCATCTAATGCTTCCATCCTTTAATCAGCCTCTCTCTTAGACTTTCAATAGGCAACGGGCATATCCAATGCTACTTTCATGAATCAACCTTTTTGGCACTCCTGCAGATGTACCTCAATATATAGAAGACTATTAAGTCCTACTCTATTAAGAGACTTGATGCTTCAATGGTTAAACTGAAACAAAATTACCTGTTTCTAATGCAACTTGAGTTGCAGATTTTCAGATCTATTTAAGTACATTACCTCTCTGATTAATGTATCAATTCAATTCTTTTCTGCTCCATACTTTCTACTATGTGATGCTGTAATCACTGTTCTTTGGTGTCTATAGAATTCCTTAGCTCTCCTTCAACTTGATTGATTAGTACTACATGAAGTTGTTCTTCATTAGTTTCTTTTTAGCATCCTCTTTATTTTCACTCCCCTTAATCCCTTTTCATGTGTTTTGGAAAAGAATTAAGATTGTCTCTTATATAGACATAATATTCATTGATTCTTGATTCTTGATTCTTGATTCTTGGTGTGAAAAATAATCCAACCAATCTGATTTAAAGCATAACTCCAGATTTATCTCGTAGTTATCTTCTTGCCAACTGTACAAATATTATTTAAATTAATCACTTATCTCTAGTCGAATAAAACAAATAAAACAACCAGTTAAGTCTATCTTTAGCTCTTTCCATCTAGATATTTTGTCATTTTCTGAACTCTCTATTATGTCGGTCAAATCTTCAGCTAGTTGTCAGTGACAACTGCCAGTTCCATCGGTGTGACTCTAGTTAGCTTTGGGATCTCTGTCTGTCAGGCATCCTATGGTTTTTATTTGTCGGGCAATGCTGTCTTCTACTCATCAGGTATCACTGTCAATTTTCTTCTTTGTCTTTACTGATGGTGTGCACTTCATCAGTGTTATCTGTCACTTAGTGAATACTTGACTTGTATGCATTGCTGAAAGCATAACCTTCGTTCCACTGATTCTTTGAAATCTTTGGCATTTTATACATGACCATACAAATGATATCAAGTTGACATCAATGACAATACAAATCATTAACTGATTTAATGCCTTGCATTATCTTCAACTTAACATTATCAAACATTTAATCAATTACATGGCATCAATCTCTCCCTTTGGCATTGATGGCAACAAAATTATATTATCACACTATACTATTTCTAATACAATATGAAATAAAATTGTTGAGATTCATCAAACTACCAATCTTTGTTTGATAACCAATAAATGTTTGAACTTTGATAAGCTCTATTTTAGCTTAGATTTGACTCTTACAGCTTTCTGTGTTTCTTGTTCTGATGTGTTGCATCCTCTCCTTGTGTCAATATCTTTCTTTTGACTATTCTTCACATTTGATGTCTTTCTCTCTTGTCATCAACTCTTCCTTTGTATTAACTCCTTCATACAAACTCTCTCCCTATGAATATGATCTCTCCCTCTTGGAGTAATCTAATAATGGATAATCTCTCTCCCTTTTCTCTTAGAAAAATGTGATAATATGGATACTTCTCTCCCTTTGACAGCTATGTCGAACAAATATTTTACAAGTATCTGACATTCATGTCAAGAAATCTTTTTCCTCCTATCCATAATATATTCCTTGAATTTCCCTTTATCCATCAACAATACAACAATATGCTCCAGTGCTCCATTCTGATATATACCTGTCTATGTATAGATGTAGATTTGAAGTTTTTCTCTTTGCTTGCATCAATATGAATGATATTTTGATAATAAGTAGGCTTATATAGCCTTCAGTATTTTACTGATTGGTAGACAAGGGTTTGACCCCTAATCTCTTTCTCAAGTACTCAAACGTATCCTTGGGTAGTGGCTTGGTGAAGATATCAACCAATTATTCTTTTGATTGCACATACTCAAGTATCACCTCTTTTTCTTGAACTTGTTCTCTTAAGTAATGATACTTGATGGAAATGTGTTTAGTTATTGCATGCATGACTAGATTCTTGGAAATGTTTAGTGCACTAGTTTTATCACAATAGATAGTCACCAGTTCTAAGATCTTCATATGCATACCTTCCAGCAACTGTTTGATCCATACAATATTTGATCAATTTTCAGCAGCAACAACATATTTTGCTTCTGCAGTAGACTGTGAGATGCATCCCTACTTCATGCTAGTCCATGTGACAAGTTTGTCACCCATAAATAATGCTCCTCTAGTTGTGCTCTTCCGGTCAACAAGATTTCCAGCCCAGTCAGCATCAGTAAACACCTTTAGTTCAAATTTGCCTTCTCTTCTATACCATAAGCCAAATTCCTCAGTATTCTTTAGATATCTTAGGATTCATTTCATAGTAGTCATATGTGATTCCCTAGGATTAGCAGAAAATCTAGAAACAATTCCCACTAATGTGCAATATCTGGTCTAGTGTGTAAAACATACATGAGTTTTCCAATCATTGATCTGTACAATTTCTGATTTACCTCTCTTGTCTTGTCCTCCATTTTCAAATTACATCCAGTAGCCATCGATGTTCCAACTTTTTTGGATTCTTCCATTTTGAATATTTTCAGGACCTCTTTGATGTACTTGGACTATGTAATGAAAATACCTTCTCCTTGTTGCATGATCTGGAGACCAAGAAAGAACTTGATCTCACCAAACATAGACATCTCAATTTCTTTTCTTATCTCACTAGAAAATGATTTGCATAGCATAGCATTGCCTCTAAATATGATGTCATCAACAAATATTTCAGCAATCAAGGTGTTAGCATCAGTATCTTCCTTCAAATAAAGATTACTATTTTCACTGTTCCTTACAAATCCAATACTTATTAGATAGGAATGAATTCATTCATACCAAGATCTTGGAGCTTGTTTCAGTCCATACAAGGCTTTGTGAAGTGTACATACCATCTCCTTCTTGTCTGGATCAACAAACCCTTTTGGTTGTTCAATGTATACCTCTTCTTCAAGTATTCCATTTAGGAATGCTGGCTTGACATCCATTTGGTATACCTTGACTCCTTTGAATGCAACATAAGAAAGTAATATTCTTACTCCTTCTAGCCTAGAAATGGGTGCAAAGGTCTCTCCATAGTCTATACCTTCCTCTTGTGCAAACCATTTGCATACTAGCCTTCTTTGTTCCTTGTGACTTCTCCATTCTCATTCAGCTTATTCCTGAATATCCATTTTGTACCGATGACATTCTTGTTATCTGGTCTTTGCACAAGTGACCATGTTTTTTTCTTCTCAATATGCTCAATCTCATCATTCATAGCACTTATCCATTCCTCATTATCTAGTGCAACATTGACAGATTTTGGCTCAAACTCACAAATTAAACAATTTGAGTTTAAAGACATACTTCTTATTCTTGTACCAGCTTTCTTATCTCCTATGATCTAGACCTCTGGATGGTTCCTTCTTACATATCTTGCAAGTACATGTACATTTATTTTTCTATCAGCTTGATCATTATTTTGATCTTCATTTTGTTCTTCATCACCTTGCACATTATCTTGATCATTATCATGACCGTCGGTATCTGCAGCCTGATGCTCTGGATTAATGATTTGTAGCTCAGGGGCTCTACATTTTTGGTAGGGTAGAGTGTCAGGTTCTTCGTAGTAAGTGAACTTATTGTAGTCCTCTAGTTCTTTAGTGATTTCTTATACATTATTCTTTGAAAATTCATCTATATTTACATTTTCACTTTCAATAATTTTGTTAGAGGCTTTGTTTAGACATTTGTAAGCCTTTCTCTTGGTAGAATACCTTAGAAAAATTCCTTCATCACTCTTGGAGTCAAGTTTTCCATTTCTATCTTCTTTTAAGATATAACATTGACTACCAAAATTTTTGAAATAACTCACATTGGGTGTGTATCCATACCATAGCTCATAAGGTGTCTTCTTGGTGTCTTTCTTCTATTGTACTTTGTTTAGTGTGTAGACAATAGTTTTGACAACTTCCCTCTGGAATATTTGGGTGATTCCTTTTTCTATCATCGGTGTTCTAGCAAAATCAATTATTGATCTATTCCTTCTCTCAGCAATCCCATTTTGTTGTGGTGTTCTTGGTGCATAAACCTGTCTTTTTATACCATGCTCATTACAAAAGTTAGTGAATTCATATGATATAAACTCACCTCCTCTATCTGATCTCAAACATTTTTAGATCCTTACCACTTTGTTTCTCTACCAAATCCTTATACCATTTAAACATCTTGAATGCTTCTGATTTATCTTTTAGAAACATAACTGTCATCATTCTAGAGTAATCATCAACAAAGATAATAAAATATCTATCTCCACAATAACTCTTTGTCCTCATAGCTCCACATAAATCAGTATGGACTAATTCTAGAATTGTATTAGATGTATGGGTTTTGCTTTTGAAACTAGACTTTGTCATTTTACCTTTTTGATAGTTTTTTACACATGATGTTGTCGGGATTGGTCATTGTCAGTAAGCCTCTCACATTTTTCTTTTTGCTAATTTTTATCATGTTGTCAAAGTTCACACTACACAGTCTTTTGTGCCACAACCATATGTCTTTGTTTGTAGAAATCAAACAAGTGGAGTCAGTATCATTCAGATAGAATAAGTTACCTTTTGTCTGCTCACCGGTACCAATCATATTTCTAGATTTGTTGAAGATCTTTGCCTTCTTATTTTCAAATGCTACTTTGTGACCTAAATTATTCAACTGAGAAACACTTAATAGATTATAATTCAATCCATTTACCCAATAAGAATTTTCACATTTTATCTGGTTATTCAACATTATTGTTCCTCTACCTTCAACTTGACAAGGTGTGTCATTTCCCATTCTTACTGATCCACCCTTGTAGTATTCAAAAGTCTCAAAATTTTGCTTATCACCTGTCATATGATGAGTGCAACCACTATCTATGATCCAAACATCATTTTTACTAATTTTAGATATGAGAATTGTTTCTACATACCTTTCTTCATCATCATCTGAATCATCCTTTATAGCCACAAACACCATCTCGATGTCTTCATTAGAATCGGTGTCAGTATCATCATCCTTCCATTTCTCTAGGTAGCATACCTTCTTTCCTTTGTCCTTACAGTCTCAGGTATCTCTTCTTTCTGATTGTTGGTAGCTTTTGTAATCACCTCTCTTAGACTTCTTCTCAAAAGACCTATCATTACTTCTATCATTTTTCTTATGTTACTACATTTTGTAGCAAAATGTCCAATCTCTTTGCAATTAAAACAAACAAGTGGTAATTTACCTTTGTATTTACCTTTGCCTCTCTACATTCTTCTGGCCATAAGTGCTTCAATTTCATCAAGATCATCTTCTTCATTTTCACTATCACTATGTTTTCTCATAGTGTTTTTGTGACTTGATTTACTTATTCTCATAGAAGTTTTAAATACAGACTCTATGTTTGGTATGAAACTATTATCAAAGTTATTCATCTCAAATGAAATCAGTCTTCCAATTAAACTATCTAGAGTAACATTGCTATTTACTACCACTATATCTTCTTTTAGTACACCTCCAACTCCTCGGATAGCATTGACTACTTCTTTAATTCTTATGTTGTACTAAGTGATGTTTTCTCCTTTTTTCATTTTGATATCATCAAAATTTCCTCTAAGGCTTTCTGCCTTGGCTCTCAAAACATTTTTTTCACCACCATGTACAAGTTTCAATTTGTCCCACATCTGCTTTGCAGTTTTTCATTCTTTGACATCTTCAAATTCAGCATCAGAGAGCAAGGAAGCAAGCTCTATCATCATGCCATTATGTTCATTCTTCTCTCTCATTTGTTCAACTGTTGGTGCTCTTGTGGGCAACACATATTCAGTTTCAAGGAACTGAGTAACATCATTACCAATACCTGATAAGTGGAGTTTTATCCTGCTTTGCCGTGAAGCAAAATTATCTTTGTTCAACTTGGGCACATCTCATCTATTCATCTTGTCATCTTTGAATTAGGTCTTGAAACCTCCCTTCTAAGCACACAAGATCTGATACCAGTTGTTAGTAATAACTGAGAGGGTGCATTGAATCAATGGCCTCAAAAACTTATCCTTAATCTAACCACCAATCAAATAAACCTCAAATCATTATATCCCTTAAAGATGCATGCCATGAAATACTTATGATGATTAACTATTTCTCAATTTTCCTTGTATGTCCTTATTCTCCTTGATTATCGATAAATAGTATAACTATTTATCAAAATATAGTAAATATGCAGAGTATACCGATAAATCCAGAAATGCATATGTGAAATGTAAAACACTAAAGTAATAAACCATACACACATAACACATGGATTTTAATGTGGAAACCCTATTAAGGGAAAACCCACTAGGACCAATACTCCAAATTTTCAATCTTCTAAAGTGATCCCTATTAGAAGCCAACCCTGTTAAAGGTTACAAACACATTGTTAAGTGTAACCTTGTTAGAGGATTTTACACATATAGGTTGTCACTTAGTATCGGGCATCTAATGTTGCCATCCTTAAATCAGCCTCTCTCTTAGACTGTCAATAGGCATCGGGCATATCCAATGCTACTTTCATGAATCAACCTTTTTGGCACTCCTTGGGATGTACCTCAATATATATAAGACTGTTAAGTCTTGCTCTGTTAAGAGACTTGATACTTCAATGGTTAAACTGAAACAAAATCACCTATTTCTAATACAACTTGAATTGCAGATTTTCAGATCTATTTAAGTACATTACCTCTTTGATCAATGTATCAATTCAATTCTTTTATGCTCCATACATTCTACTCTGTGATGTTGTGCTTAGTGTTCGTCGCTGTCTACAGAATTCCTTAGCTCTTCTTCAGCTTGATTGATTAGTACTACGTGAAGTTATTCTTCATCAATTTCTTTTTAGCATCCTCTTTCTTTTCACTCCCCTTAAGCCCTTTTCATGTGTTTTGGAAATGAATTAAGCTTGTCTTATATAGACATAATATTCATTGATTCTTGATTCTTGGCGTGAAAAAAAATCTAGCCAATCTGATTTAAAGCATAACTCTAGATTTATCTCATAGTTATCTTCTTGCAAACTATACAAATCTTCTTTAAATCAATCACTTAACTCTTGTTGAATAAAAAAAAGAAAGCAACCAGTTAAGTCTATCTTTATCTCTTGCCAGCTAGATATTTTGTCATTTTCTAAACTCTTTGTTCTGTCGGTCAAATCTTCAGCTAGTTTTCGGTGACAACTGCCAGTTCTGTCGGTGTGACTCTAGTTAGCTTCAAGATCTTTGTCCATCAGGCATCCTTTGGTTTTTCTTCATCGGGAAATGATGTCTTCTTCTTGTCGGGTATCACTGTGAATTTTCTTCTTTGTCTTTACCTTTGGTGTGCACTCCATCAGTGTTATCTGTCACTTAGTGAATACTTGACTTTTATGCATTGCTGAAAGCATAACCTTTGTTCCATTGATTCTCTGAATTCTTTGGCATTTTATACATGACCATACATATGATATCAAGTTGACATCAATGACAATAAAAATCATTAACTGATTTAATTCCTTGCATTATCTTCAACTTAACATTATCAAACATTTAATCAGTTAAATGTCATCATCAACTACATGTTTTCTAAGTCACTTTTGATGATCATGGAAAGAATGATGCCCTTTTAAGAGAACTATTGGGTGAAATGGAGAAATCTCTTAAAGAGAGAAATACTAAACAAATATGCATAATTATGTATGAGATATTATTTGAAAGTGATCACATGTTATCATCCACACATCATCAGTATATAATAGTTGATGGATTTGATCTAAGGATATTGATTGATGCCACAATGATGATTGGAAGAGAAGCTTCCAGATGATATGAATGTCAGTGATAGATGGTGAAATATCACGAGGATTTAATCCAAAAATGAGACATAATATTAGACAATGGATAAATAATAATGAATAATTAAATGGATAATGGATAAATCCTATCATATTAACTTCAATCGTATGAATGATTATTTATTTTACCATTTCCCTTACTTTAATACACCATAGTACAAGGGATCACAATGATTAAAGTGATGGAAAAATATATTTGTAAGTCAATTGAACTTGGGACATCTAAATTCCTCGATGACATTGTTAGGATTAAGGTACCATCTACATTTTAAACCTTATTCTATTCTTCCAAAATGTATAACAATATTGTAATATTTAACTCTCACTATTCATGTAATACATTCACAAGGGGTCATGGGTTCCACTAATAGCAGAAAAAGCGAGTTGGGAACATAAATATTTTGTATTTTTCCCTGATTATAGACATATCAAATAAGATCTTTTATAATTTGGGAAGTGAAGAGGTAGTGACCTATTTTCTTATTCTATTGGGGGAATGAAAGAGGTGAGATGCATTTCTTTTAATTTTATAATTTATTGTATTTAATATTCTTTTATGAATGCACACCTAACTTAGAGGGAAAGTACTGGAGCCCAGACCAATCTATTTTTGAGTTATGTAGAGGAATTCCAAGGGTTCAGGTTACGAGGAATAAAGAATATTATTTTTTTTGGAAACTACAATAGAAAAAATTGTTATATTGGCACTAATGTAAAACCTTAACGGGTAAGACATTTGCTATCTTATAAAGTGCCATATAAATTGATTGATGAAGAAGATTTGAAAAGGAGAAATAACAAGAAGACCCGATGAATGGTTGAGTTATATGAAACTAAAATGGGTACTTGATGAGATCTCACCTTGATGAGGTAATATATTGTTTATCTTAAGTATAAGTGATGTTTGGATGACTACAAGTTTAGTCTTGACCTAGTTACAAAGCAGAATATTATGGAACTTAAGTATGTGTCGAGTAATGCCGAGCTATATGAATGTCAACAGGGCGCCAGTATATGCCAAGAAAATTTTAGTGTCAACCAAGTATCATCCTATGCCGAGTGTTAAAGAATTACCAAGTTACACAGAGATGACCAAGCGACATAACACAATATTGACCGAGTGTTAGGATTATGACAGTTTGAGAGAGATTTGAGAGCCTAGCTGATATATTTGATTTTCTTGGGATATGTGAAGCATATTTAAGACAAGGATAATTATTGTTGAGAATTAGATGATCATTTAATATATGTTTAACCATTTTATGTATGGATTCAAGAAGGGGTTTAGGATGCATTCTACAATGTAGATAGAAATGAAATGATGGAAGAATTCGTTGGATTTGACCTAAACCTAAGATCTACGGTGATGATTAAGTGACAATATATTGACCTACTTGATTAGAGAGATATAAATTTAACCTAATTGTAGGTTATGATGTGGTGGTATGTGGTTAATTGAGTTGATTGGAAAAATCTAAGAATAAGGAAGAGAAGGCTGAAGAAAGCAGTATAGGAATGCATAGTGGTGATTGCTTGAAGAATTTCTGAGCAGATTAGAATGATGGAGATGAAAATGAAGGCCATTCAATGAATTATTATTTGAGCTATAATTGGATCTATGTTTACAAAGTGATATGTATGTTTGAGATCACAATTTGTTGTTACTTTCTAACTGTTTTATGAGTTGCAAAATCATTTTAAACAAGGTTGACCTAATAGTCATGTTGTTAAATCCTTTAATCAAGGTGAAATTATAATGGAATGGTCTAATCCATCCAACAAGGCCCACTTATAACAAAGTAATTAAATCCTTTAACCAGGTCACATTTAACAGTGTGTATTGTAACCTTTAACTGGGTTGGCTTTTCAAGGAGCTCACTTTAGAAGAGTGAAAGATTGGTAGCATATTACTGATGATTTTTCCCATATTGGATTTCCACATTAAGTCCTTGTGTCATATTTGTGTGAATGATTTTTTTATTTTTTGTACTATTAAGAGTTTTATATTCTGGAAATTGATTACAGTAGGACAATAGACTAAAAGTTTATATTGTTGATCATATGCTATAGAGACCGAATGGATTACTGAGATGATCTGAGTTGGTTTAAGTATTTGAATTTTCAATTGGTACATCTGGACCTTGGATAACTGATTCAACTGCATATCAGTTATTCTAAATCATTATAACAATTGGTATCAGATTTTTTGTGGTGCTTGTAGAGAAATGTTTGAAGGTACTTGAAGCTAAAGATCAAGATGTATAAAAAGGAGGTACCAAGGTTGAACAAGAAGAACTTCCCTACATGGAAAAGTTTGATGAAGCTACACCTAGCTAGTATTGGAGATTAAGAAAAATACTTTATGGAAAATGATTACATTATAGTGCCTGCACCTATGAGAGCCGAGCAATTGATATAAAAATAAGAACACAACCAAGCAATGATGGAGATTGCATCACCCCTAAGCTATCCTGAATTTGAAGAGATAAAATATTGCAAAAATACAAAATAGGTGTGGGATACATTGACAAGTATCTATGGAGTTGATACAAATATACTGAGAGCCCAATCTGAAAGCTTGAGAGGTAAGTTTGATGAAATGAGAATGTAAGATCCTGAAATTATTGTTCAGTATTGTAGTTGAGTTAAGGAGGTTGTAAATGATATTAGAGGAGCCAATGGAAGGTACTGAGAAGCTTACTTCCTATATATGTTATTATAGTATGTGCTATACAAGAACTGAGATGTACTCCTCATAAACAAATTAACTCTGAAAGTTCTAGTTGGTAGACTTACTACTTTTGAGATGTCAAATTTTGATAATTTCACTCCTAACCATGTTGATTCTGCATTCAAATCATAATTGACTCTTCCTAAATAAAGAAAAGGAAAAAAAAAAAAAAGAAGACATGTGAATAGAGAAAATGACACTTTTGATGAAGATCTTGATGAAATTGAAGCACTTGTGGATAGAAGACTACCGAGAGGAAGAGGAAAATTTAAAGGTAAATTTCCTATATTTTGTTTTTCATGTAACAAAGTTTTCCATATTGCTGCAAGATGTCCTGACAGGAATGACAAGGATGAGAGAAGAGAAAGCAAGTACAAAGAAAAAAGGGATGACAAAAATTTCGAGATGTATAAGGACTATAAGGACAAAGGTAAGAAATTATGCTATATTGTTCTGGAAGAAATTGATAGTGAATCTGATAAATCTAATAACAGTGATATAGAAGTTGTTTATGTAGCTATGAAAGATGATTCTGATGAAGATGAGAAAAATGCACTTATTTATTATATGAGTAAAGGTGATAGATGGATAATTGATAATGGTTTTTCACATCATATGACTGGGGATAAAAGTAAATTTGAAACCTTAAAATATTGCAAAGGTGGTAGTATTAATTTTGTTAATGACAAACCATGTCCTATGAAAGGAAAAGGGTCAATAAAATTGACTGATAATATCATATGTGACAATGCTTATTGGGTGGAAGAACTATTTAACTATAACTTGTATAGTGTTTCTCAATTGAATACTTATGGATACCGAGATGAGTTTCGTAAGATAAAAGATAAGGTTTTTTATGCTACTGGTGAACTAATTGGAAGGGGAGAACAAACAAGAGGTAAATTTTTCCATCTAGATTTATCTGACGAGACATGTTTGTTTGCACAATATGATGATATATGGTTATGGCATAAGAGGTTATGTCATGTGAACTTTGATAATTGGGTAAGCATTAGTAAGATGAAAAGAGTAAGAGGGTTACAAAGATTGAAGAAACCTGATATTGTTATGTGTAAGCAATGTCAGTTGGGAAAAATGACAAAGTCTAGTTTCAAGAGAAAAACCTATACTTCTGATGATGTTTCGGTATTGGTTCATACTGACCTTTGTGGACCTATTGGTGTACAAAGCTATAGAGGTGATAAATATTTCATACTATTTGTTGATGATTACTCTAGAATGATGACTATGATGTTTCTGAAAGAAAAATTTGATGTCTTTCAATTGTTTAAGTGGTATTTGGCAAAAGTTGAAAAAGAGAGAGGTCAAAACTTGAGATGTCTAAGACCTGATAGAGGAGGAGAGTACATATCTAATGATTTCAACTTATTTTGCAATGATAAAGGAATTAAAAGATATATTTATGCTCCAAGGAATCCCCCACAGAATGGCATAGAAGAGAGACGGAATAAATGAATAATAGATTGTGCTAGAACACTCATGATAGAAAATAATGTTGCACAAAAGTATTGGAGAGAACTTGTAAGTACAACTGTCTATACCTTGTACCGAGAACAAGTCAAGAAAGGTACTGATATTACACCTTATGAGTTATGGTATGTTTATCCACCTAATGTAAAATATTTTTAAGTTTTTGGGAAAAAAATTTATATACTGGAGGACAATTGAAATGGAAAACTTGATGCTAAAAGTGATGAATGCATATTCATAGGTTATTCCACTAAGAGAAAAGCGCACAAGTATTTGAATTATAACACTAACAAAGTTGTGGAAAGTGAAAATGTTAGAATTGATGAATATGTAGAAAAGAATGTAGTAGAATGCAAGAAAGAACCTGAAGAACACAAATCTTACATTTACATGAACAAACTAGATCCCAACAGTGTGTGTGAACCTAAAAAAGAAGTTGTCAAACAACATAATGATGATTCTGAGAAACAACAAGAAAATGTTGAGATAAAAAAAGACCTTGCCGAACATCAGGAGGAGACTGTCGAGGAAGAAGCAGAGATACATAATGAATCGATTAGATTTCCACAATCCATAAGAATTTTCAACTTGATTTCTAGTTTTGATTGTGTGTAATTTTTACCATCAATGTTTTGGATCACACTCCGTGATCCATTATTAGGATAAGAGCAAAGAGCATGAAGGAATGTAAAAATAAGATGTAGACCAGGCCTCACTCAGAAGATAAAAGAGAAAGGGGGGTTGGTGAGAGAAAGGGGCATGCAAAACAAGGGGGCTAGGGAAGAAACTAAGAGAAATAGCTGCACCTTGTTTTGCGTGCCCTTTTCTCTCACCAACCCCCTTTCTCTTTTATCTTCTGAGTGAGGCCTGGTCTGCATCTTATTTTTACATTCCTTCATTCTCTTTTCTCTTATCCTGATGATGGATCACAGAATATGATCTGAAATATTGATGCTAAAAATTACACACAATCAAAACTAGAAATCAAGTTTAAAATTCTTATGGATTGTGGAAATTTGATCGATTCATTATGTGTCTCTACTTCTTCCTCGATAGCATCCTCCTGATGTTCGGCAAGGTCTTTTTGTATCTCAACATTTTCTTGTTGTTTCTTAGAATCATTGCCCCCCCCTCATTTTGCGTGCCCCTTGCTCTCACCAACCCCACCTTTCTCTTTTATCTTCTGAGTGAGGTTTGGTATGCATCTTATTTTTACATTCCTTCATTCTCTTTGCTCTTATCCTGATGATGGATCACAGAGTGTGATCCGAAATGTTGATCCTAAAAGTTACACAAAATCAAAACCAAAAATCAAGTTGAAAACACATAATGATCCTGAAATTAACTTTGATGATGAATCTAAGGATGAACAAAAAGAGAAACTAAGACCAAAACCTACACTATAAAAATATTTAAGAAGACATAAAAAACCAGATCAACTTATTGGAGATAAAGATTCAGAGGTCATGACAAGAAGAAAATTGAAAAAATAGACATGTTTATTTTGTGAATTCAAACTGAAAATAGTGAAAGATGATTTAGGTAATGAAGATTGGATACATGCCATGAATGAAGAAATTGAACAAATTGAGAAAAACAAAACCTAGACACTAGTACCTAGACCAAAGGACAAGAATGTTATTGGAACCAAGTGGGTATATAGAAATAATCTGAATGAACATTGAGAAGTTATAAGAAATAAGGCCATACTAGTATGCAAAGGTTATGAACAAGAAGAAGGTGTTGACTATGGTGAGATGTTTGCCCCAATTGCTAGATTGGAAGGAGTTAGAACTCTACTTTCTTATGTAGCTTAAAAAGGATTCAAAGTATATAAAATGGATGTCAAATCAACATTTCTGAATGAAATACTGGAAGAAGAGTTATACATTGAGCAATTTGAAGGATTTTTTGATTCAAGGAAGAAGAATATGGTTTTCAAGTTACATAAAGAATTGTATGGATTGAAGCGAGCCCCAAGAGCATGGTATGAGAGATTGCACAATTACTTAGTCAAGATTGGATTTACAAGGACAAATGACAACAATAATATGTACTTAAAGTCTAAGAAAGTTAAAGGGATATTGTTAGCTGAAATATTTTTTGATGATATCATATTTGGAGGATAAGGTGTTTTATGCCAAATATTTGTAAAAGAGATGCAAATTGAATTTTAGATGTCTACGTTTGGAGAGTTCAAATAGTTTGTTGGTTTGCAAGTACATCAAATGAAGAAAGGTATCTACATTACTCAATCTAAGTATATCAAGGAGATACTGAAGACTTTTGGCATGGAGGACTCCAGGCATGTAAGTACACTTATCGCTACTAGACAAAAACTATCATAGACTGATGAGACTACTGAAGTGAATCAAACGGGTTGTATAGATCAATGATTGGAAAAATACAATATGTTGTCCATAGTAGACCAAATATTGCATTAGAAGTTGGGATTGTTGCAAGATTTCCTGCAAATCCTAAAGATAGTTACTTACTGGCAGTGAATAGGATTCTAAGATATTTGAAGGGAAGATAGGATTTTGAATTATATTAGAAGAAGCATGAGAAGTTTGAACTGAAAGTTTACATAGATGCAGATTAGGCAGGTAATGTTGATGCCAGAAAGAGAACAAGTGGTGGTGCATTATTTTTAGTAAAGAGATTAGTCTCTTGGACAAGCAAGAAATATAACATAATTCCGAATCCACAACAGAGCGGAATATGTTGCCACAACTGTAAATTGTTCGAGCATAGTGTGGATTAAAAAATTGTTGAAAGGTATGAATGAGGAGATCATAGACCTAGTTTTTATTTTTTATTATAACACCAGTGATATTAACATTTCAAAGAACCCTATGATGCATACAAATACCAAGCATATTTCTATCAAGTTATATTTCTTTAGAGAGATGGTACAAGACAAATAAGTAAGACTTGAGTATGTTAATACAAAGGAACAGTTGGGAGATATATTTACTAAATATTTACCTAAGGATGCTCAAGAGTATCTAAGAGTCAAATTAGGGGTGATTACCCTATCTGAGGCTAATTGAGATCATATAGAGTGGTTTCATCGAATGTATTACATAGATTATTTGATAGATTGACGCAAAATGTGGTCACACTTTATGAGTCGCCTGAAGTTGTGAAGTAGTAATAAAAAGATGTTTATAAGTCATAAGAAAGATGATAGAGGAAGCATAAAATTCAAAAAGGTGAGACAAATATATCTACATGTTGAATATGTATGTCTTTGGCATTGTTGTCAAAGAGGGTGAATAAGACATGAAATCAATATGGGAGATAAGCTACACAGAGAAATGTATCCAAGAGGGAGACAATATTTGTATTGGAGAGAATCTGAATGAAGCTAAGTAAATTAATAAAAATCTATTTACAGAACATAATTTTTGGATTATTAAGGATCCTTACATATGTTATTTGTTTGCATGTATTTGTAATCAATGCCAAAGAGGGAGATTGTTGGAAACTACAATTGAAACAATTGTTATATTTCCATTGATGTCAGACCTTAATTGGTAAGAAAGTTGTTATCCTAGAAAGTTCCATATCAATTGATTGATGACGAATATTTGAAAAGGAGAGATAATAAGAAGACTTAGTGAATGGTTGAGTTATGTGAAACTACAAATGGGTACTTGATGAGATCGCACATTGACAAGGTAATATATTTTTTATATTAATTCTAAGTGAATTTTTAATGACTAAAAGTTTAGTCTTGACCGAGTTACAGAGAAGAATATTAAGGAACTTAAGTATGTGTCGAGTAATGCCGAGTGATGTGAATTTTGACCGAGCACCACTATATATGCCGAGAAAATTTTAGATTTGACCCAGCATCAGCATGTGTCAAGTGTCAGATAATTACCAAGTTACACAGAGATGACCTAGTGGTAGAACACAGTATTGACTGAGTGTCAGTACTATGAAATTTTGAGAGAGATTTGAGATCCCAGCTGACATAGTTGATTTTATTGGGATATGTGAAGCATTTTTAAGACAAGGATAATTGTTGTAGAGAATTAAATGAGAATTTTATATATGTTTAACTATTATATGTATGGATACAAGAAGAATTTTTAGGATGTATTCTAAAATGTAGATGGAAATGAAATGATGAAAGGATTCGTTGGATCTGACCTAAACCTAAGAAATACGGTTATGATTAAGCAGAAATGGATCGAGCTACCTGATCAGAGAGGTATAAGTTTAACCTAATTGAAAGTTGTTATTTGGTGGTATGTGGTTAATTCAGTTGATAGGGAAAATCTAAGAAGAAGGAAGAGAAGTCTGAAGAGAGCAGTACAAGGCTGCATAGTGGTGATTTCTTGAAGGATTTTCGAGAAGATAAAAATGACGGAGATGACAATGAAGGCCATTCAGTGAATTATCATTTGAGCTATAGTTGGATCTGTATTTTCAATGTGAATTGTATGTTTTAGTTGAAAATTTTATGTTACTTTCTAACCATTGTATGATTTGCAAAATCCTTTTAAATAAGTTTGACCTAACAGTCATTTTGTTAAATCCTTGAATCAAGGTGACATTCTAATGGAATGGTATAATACCTCTAACAAGTCCAACTTCTAACATAGTGATTAAATCCTTTAACCGAGTCACATTTAATAGTGTGTATGTAACCTTTAACCGGGTTGGCTTTTCACATAGGTCACGTCATAAAAGTGAAAGATTGGTAGCATGTTACTGGTGGTTTTTTCCCATATTGGGTTTCAACGTTAAATCCTGGTGTCATGTTTGTGTGAATTATTTTTGATGTGTTGTACTATTAAGAGTTTTATATTCTACAAATTGAATATAGTAGGACAGTAGACTGTAACTTTATATTGTTGATCATATGCTATAGAGATTGAATAATTTATTGAGTGGATCTAAGTTGGTTGAATTATTTGAAATTTCAATTATACATTTGGACCTTGGATAACTGATTCACCCCCCTCTCAGTTGTTCTAAATCATTATAATAATTTTCACATAATTATTTTTTGTTTTGGAGCTCTTACTATTCAATAAATTTAACCTTTCAATTGTAGAAGAAGTCAAATAGTTGAATGTAGATTTCTATGCAGAAACAAATGATGGGTGGGATGCATAAGGAGGTTTTTGATGTGTATAAGGTTTCTAGTATGGTGTATAAAATAAGGATAACTTATTTTCTTGTACTTTAAGAATATACATTATTGATAATACAAGCATTAGCTCTCTTCTTAGCGGAGTTTCTTTCCTACTAAATTTTCTCTAAAAGCGTAGAAGAGATATTCCATTGATTCAAAATGAGATAATATTAAATTCATCAAAATTAGATTATAAATCTATATGTTTCCCATAAAACTACAAAAAATCTCTTATGGGAATGTAACCTCGAAGTGACTAACAATTTATTTCATTCAACTACTAATCTAAAGATGCTCTACTTAATGTAAAATTTCAACATACCTACCCACTTTCCATATTAAATTAATTTTAACTTGAGTGGAATATTTCAAGAGTTTTTAACCCAACCCTTTTTAATACTTTGATGAAGCACATTCACTAATAATCCTCACTCACCTAGGAAATACTAAAATGACTGCACTTGTTGACCTCCTGACCATGGACCCTAACACCATTTCCAAAACATGACAGAACATGAAAGTGTTCTCACCATTCCATGCGTAAGTAGACATATTTCCTCAAAAATTTTGCATCTCCTCTAAGTATAAAAACTTCCTCAAATCTTTACCATAGTTATAAAAATGTAATATAAATAAAAATTAAAATAACATGGGTACTACAACATAGTTATTTATGTGGGGAAAATCCTTTTTGGAGGAAAACCCCACACTCCCAAATCTTCCCAATAGATTATTCAAAAATAAATAATAGATTACAATATACTTTCAAAGAAATCATCTCTTAGGAGTATAAAAAATCAAATATCTAGGGATAATTGAGTAGCTTATGAATCTTATAGCTACCCTTAATCTCATGCACATAATATATAGGAGATACAATATATGAAACCATCAAATAATATCACAAAATCATGAGATAAAAAATTACTTGTAAAGCAGTGCCCATATTATCCGTAATCAAAGATGTCGTATGATATGTCAAAGTTAATGCTAATATGTGGGGCTCAAATTTACAGTTCATTATGTGATCAACATATTTTTAAATTTGCTATTTCAAGAAGCCAAACTTCAAGAGGCCATAACTTTTGAATCAAGAGCCTCAATGATGAACTCTTTGAACTATTTTAGAGCATCTAAAGAATTAAGATTTAAATTTCTAAAATTTCCTTGGCAACTTCAAAAATGGAAAATTTTAATATCTTTAAAAGTAGAGATGATCTTACAACAAAAAAATTCCAGCATCCTTATCTAGCCCTTCCTATGCTTTCGGAAAAGTTTAGGGAAAATATGTGCTCAAATGAAAACTTACAATAAATAATAATTATATTAAAGTATAAGGATGAGACAATATTTTCTAAAAAACAAAAGGAGGGATAAACAATGGTAGGGATTAACTCACAATGTATGAAACAAATTTACAAATTTTATTTTAGGGTCACTACCTACGAAACACACTAGTCCCTATACTTGAAGTCTAAGGCACATAGTCTTACAGAAAGATAAATGGACTTGAGAACTAAAGATAACTTATTCAAGGGAAGAAACAAAGATATTAAAATAAAACAATATAGCATAGAATACTATTGTTCAATCCTAAATTATAAAAACCTTTGATTATATGCTAAGTAAGGTCCCATTTTAGTGTTCTTGAGATTTCATGTCCATTATGCTTGAACCAGTTTTTGGCTAAGTGAAAAACTGGTTGAGGAATGAAACTTGACCAAGAAAACCTATTCCCTAGCATTTTCCCCAAGATTCAATCTGGATACCCATCTCATTGGTTTAGTGGGATTTCTAGACTCTTGTCATGTTCTTTTCATTGAGCTTCAAAATATTGAGAGGTATAAAAGAAACATTTTTCTCTTCATTTTGATATAATAATAATTATAAGAAGAATTTGAATTCAAGAATTTCCCTATTATTTAACATTTAAGAAATTTCATCAAATATTTCCAGCATCCAAGCATCTTTGAAGGAAATATTATCCATTATAAAAATATTATCTCTCATTATACCCAAGTAGAGGAGACTTAAATCAAGAAATAATATCATTTATCCATTTGCATTTATCCATCCATTCTTGAAGGAAATAATCATTCAAGCATAACAATTTGAAAGATATTTCAAGAGTATTTGCAAATCTATATATATTTTTAACGAAATTATTAATTCTTCTCCTCATTCCAATATTCAAAAACTACATATAACTACATTCAAGAAACATACAAGCACATTTATAGACAACATGATGTCAATATTCATTTATGCAAGTATATGCTTTTACATTGTAGATATAATATCTAATTTATATTTAAAAGATTTTATTTCATACACATTTCATTCATTTTTCAAGTTTCATTCCTCAACAAGTTTTTGGCTAAGTGAAAAACTGTTCTACACAACATTTTACTCATTTTTTTGTGCATCTGCACATGAAATTCACATCAGATTAATCTAGGAATTTTAGGACCTCACAAATAGTCTACAACCAAGAATGGTCAAAAGTGTAAGGAATAGTTTGACTCAAGTAACCTTCTCTAGCGAGGACAGTATCCGATCTTCTCTTCCACTTTCTACTCCACCATGGATGCTTTGGGTGCTAGACACACCATGCCTTCTTTTGAGACATTCTATGATCGGTTGACACGGGAACAGGAAAAGATCCAATAGATGGATGCTTCTGGATCTTCTAGCCAAGCATTGGTTTCTCAGTCTTCATAGGGGAAACCAAAATAGAAAGGAAAACCAAAGAAATATTCCGCAGGCAATGAGTCTTCCTCCAAACCTACACAGAAAAATGATTCAAAACCTCCAGCTAACCCTTCCAAGGGTAAATCTTCTTCAAAATCTACTGATTCTACCTCCAAGACTAAAAGAAATTAGTTGAGACCTGTAGCTTTTGTGGAAAGAATGGACATCCTATTTCTAGGTTTTGGAAACATTTGGAAGCTTTAGAGGAAGCCATGCAGGAGCATCACATTTTAGCTCCTCAGTCCACATCCTCCCCTACAGGAAAAGGTCATTCTTTTACTACATGAGAAATGACTTCTTGGCCCACCTGGATTCTTGATTTTGGTGCTTCTCACGACATGACACACACTCAGTAGTTGGTCACCTCACTTGCTCCTTGTGCTACTTCACAGATTGTTGTTGGGAACTCATCTCATCTTTCAGTTTTGGGTTCTGGTTCTGTTGCACTAGCTGGGGGTTCTCTTCAGGATGTTCTCTTTGTCCCTGACATTTCAATGAACCTACTGTCTATCTATCAGATTTGTCACTCTGGCTCTGGTAAGACAGTTGAGTTATCACCACATGATGTGGTTATTCAAGACTTACATGATTCTGAGATGATTATAGCTACTGGGAGTGTTGACACTGCATTCTGCCCATATAGATTTGATAGATTTGAGTCTTCCAATGGAACAGGTTCCTATCTTATAGTGCATACAAATTTAGTGAGCAGCCTTTGGCATGAGCATTTGGGCCATGTCAATTATAGATATCTTCAGTAGATGAGCACATAGGCACTTGTTCTTGGGCTTCAACAGATTACTTGCACTGATGGGGTTTGTTAGGGTTGTGTTCTTGGCAAACAGCATAAGGATCCTTTTCCTCAGGGATGAGCTACTCGTACTTTGGCACCCTTCGAGTTGATTCATAGTGACCTCATGTCATTTCCTACTCCTTTTTCTGGTGCCAGATATGTGCTCACCTCCATTGATGACTTCTCCAGGTGCACATGGGTGTACTTTTTGAAGTACAAGTCTCATGTCTTTGACTCATTTTGAGTCTTTAAGACATTTGTGGAGAAGAAATCTGGTCTTTCTATTTGCTAGATATGCATAGATAATGGGGGGAGTATGTGAACCAAGATATCAGGTATTTTTTCTCTAAACATGGTCTTCAACATCAGTTTTTAGTGCCCTATACCGCTCAGCAGAATGGTGTGGCTAAGAGAAAGAATAGAACACTTCAGGAGATGGATAATTGTATGATACAGTCCAGGTCCATGGATTCATCTTTTTGGGTAGAGGCAGTCAATTGTGCCAACTATATTCAAAATTAGATGCCTCACACGACAGTTTGCATATGACTCCTGAGGAGGCTTGGTCTCATGTCAAGCCTGATGTATCTTCATTCTGAGTTTTTGGTAGTGAAGCATGGGCATTTGTGCCTGACACTCAAAGGAGAGTGATGGAGCGGAAGAGCTGACACCTCATTTTTTTTGGCTACTGTGAGGATGTTAAGGCATACAAGTTGTTTGACCCTGATTCCAGAGAGGTCCTGTTTTGACGGGATGTCCAGTTTGATGAGCACCTTCCTGTAGTAGATACCTCGCTTCTAGTGTCTACTTCACTTACCACTACTCCCTCATCTCTTCCAGCTTTGTTTCAGGATGATGAGGATGATGATCTTGGTGATTCCCATTTACCTCCACCAGAGGATCCTCCACAGATGCCTAGATGGGCTCATGTTACAGTTGATGCTGCAAGTTCTCTGGCTGGTGACCCTTCCACTTCCTGTCGCACCCGGTCTCATATTGGGGGTTCTAGTCTTCTGAGTCATGCTATTTGTGGTGATCCTCAGACATTTGGGGCAGCAACAAGACATATTGAGTGGGATAGTGCTATGGAGGAGGAGTATTCTTCTTTGATGAAGAATCACACTTGGGATCTTTGTTCTCTTCCTAAGGTAAGAAAGTTAGTACGATGCAAGTGGTTGTATTGTACTAAGTTTGTTGCTGATGGTTCTATTGATAAGTACAAGGCATGTCTTGTTGCGAAGGGTTTTTCATAGGTTGAGGGTATTGATTACACTGAGACATTTGCCCCTTTTGCCAAGATGAATTCTATTCGCTTTGTCTTATCCCTCGCAGCTTCTCAGGGATGGCCCATTTTTTAGATGGATGTGAAGAGTGCTTTCTTGCACAGTGATCTTAGTGAGGAGATTTACAAGGAGAAGAGTCAGGGATTTGTGTATGATTCCTCCTTGGTTTTCAGACTTTGGCATTCTTTGTATGGTCTCAAATAGGCCCCTCAAGCTTGGTATGAGAAGATGGACTCCTTTCTGCTTTCTAAAGGATTCACATGCTGTCATTCTGATCCTATAGTCTATATTCAACATCTTGAGGATGAGGTTTTGATCCTTGTGCTATATGTTGATGATCTTCTCATCACAGGTAGCTCATCTTCTATGATTTAGGATGTTCAGCGCGCATTGTTTTCCAGTAGAAGTATGCTCTTGATATGCTTTGGTTCTTTGATATGCTTGATTGCAAGCCTGCTCCCACACCTTTTCAGTCCGGTGTTACTTTGTCTATCTCCTGTACTTCACCTTATGTGGATCCTACATTGTATCGGTAGTTGGTTGGCAGTTTGTTATACCTGACACACACTCGTCCTGATCTCTCCTTTGCAGTTGGTCTTGTCTCTCAGTTCTCACAGGAGCCTCATGAGAGTCATTGGCAAGCTACCAAGTGTATTTTGAGATACATTCAGGGCACACTTATGTATGGCCTCCATTACACATCTGGGGTTCCTCACATTGTTGGCTTCACTGACTCAGATTGGGCTAGTAATGTTGATGATCAGAAGTCTACTTCTAGCTTTGTCTTTTGTCTTGGCTCTTGTCCTATTACATGGTCATGCAAGAAGTAGAATGCTCACGCACTTTCATCTATAGAGGCTAAGTACAGAGTGGCAGTGTATGCTAGTCAAGAGATTTTATGGCTTTGACAGTTGATGACTGAGTTTGGTTTTCCTCTTGATCATCCCACTATTCTATGGTGTGATAATCAGAGTGTTATTCACATTTCCCACAACCTGATGGACCATCAACACACTAAGCACATTGAGCTTCATATGCATTTCATTTGTCAACAGATTTAGGATGGTGTTCTCTCTTTGGAGTACATTCCCACTGATGTGTAGGTTGCTGACATCTTCACCAAACCTTTTGCATCTCCACGCTATCTTTAGTTGTGTTCTATGCTTGGGGTGATGGAAGTTGTCCTTGGGGGGTCTTGTTGAGGCCTTCCTTCCTTCATGTTTTTTTTAGCATGTTGTTGTATCTCTTTTTGGGGTAGAGTTTTTCCCACTGGGTTTTCTCTATTTCCCTTTTTTACAGAGATTTCTTTGTAGTTGGGTACCTGATCAGGCCTTATTGCCGGGACCCATTTATTTTTCTTTCATAGTTGTGCTAGGTCAGTTTCCTCCTGAGCTTTACTTAATGGCGGGTGTTAGAGTAATAGTTCATTTTCCTTTATAATTAAATCACTTTGGTTTATTTATTAAAGCTAACTATTATTATATTCACTTAAGCTTGTCATTTGTAGGTGCATAATAATTAATATGTTTATTAATTATTAAATGCACAAACCTAGCTTTCTCTGGCTTAAGGGTTTCTCACCTTATATGCCGCTTTTGTAATTATTGTAATTCACTTTTTTGGGCAATAATAATTTTGCTCTCACTCTGCTGAGATTTTCCAAACCCTTGCTTTTGTCTCTTTGGTTTCTATTCAGCATCAGGTATTTGCATGCAGGTGTTCTTGGCGAGCTGTGAAGTTGGATTTATCAACTTCTATAGATATAATATCTACTTTATATTTAAAAGATTGTATTTCATACACATTTATACATTTTTCAAGTTTCATTCCTCAACCATTTTTTGGCTAAGTGAAAAACTGTTCTACACAACATTTTACTCATTTTTTTGTGCATCTGCACATGAAATTCACATCAGATTAATCTAGGAATTTTAGGACCTCACAAATAGTCTACAACCAAGAATGGTCAAAAGTGTAATGAATAGGTCGAATCAAGAAACCTATTCCTGGGAACAAGTCATCCAGGGTGACATATTCCCTCCAAAATAAATTCAAATGAATTTTGCATGTTAGTTACAACATTTGGACCTCATTTCTAGTTATGGTATAGAGCTATCTATTTTCTATCAGAACATGTATTATGGAACTTGTCACTTTTGTCAAATTTTCCTTCTATCTTACATCATTCAATCACATCTCCTCAATCAATTCCTCCCTTAAAAAAAAAAAGGATCATTGCACCCACTTAGCACCTCATTCTCACTTGAGCCTAGTGGGTCATCTTCCTTCGAATGTAATAGTGAATTGGTTAAGTGCTACATTAGAGAACCAATCTAGAACCCCTTATTGTTTTCTTAACCAAATTTATTTATGTTACAACTATAACTAAACACCCAAAATATGTATATTATGAAGATGACTTTGTAAAATAAATAATTTATTGCACAAATTTCTCAAACTTCATTTTTATTTATTTTTCACTACCTTTTTATTTGTATCACATAAACTTCTCCGCAATTCACACATCCACAAAATATTTCACAATTGAATTTTCCTAATTTATATATCCATTTCAACATTCAAAATAGTAACAAGGTCAAAGAAAATACGACCTAGCAAAAGAAATATTTTAAAGTAAATTTTCTATTAACTTTATACCTCAATCACAAAATTACGTTGTAGATCAACCTATCTCTTAAAGTTAATTATTAAATATATCGTAACACTTACTTTAAGCCAATGAAATAGCTTGGGATCAATCTCATTTGTAGAGAACACAACTAGTCAATGCAAGAACAATGTTTCTATTAAAGATTAATCTTGGTATCATTGAAAATAACCCTAAACATTATGAAAATCAAAATGATAGCCCTGAAAAATGTCTATAATATATAGAACATGATTCTTGAAGACACAAAACATCAAGTGCAAGATTAAAAGAGAATTACCACAACACTAGAAACCACTATGTGGACAAGACAGATAGACATCACATCATGTAAACATATATCATGCACCAAAATATTAAAAAAATGAAGCTCATGTTGAAAATCAAATACACTATGATAAATAATATCTCAAATGTAAAAATTCATTATTATCATAGTGGTACAATACAAATAATTCTAACGATCCAACTAAGATGGAATATTTTTTTTAAACCAAGAATTAGAGTTCAAACATGCACATATTTTTCTAGATGAGTGATTAGATCTTAAAACTTTGTAGAATGGTCTTTGAGAGTATCCATTAAATGATTCCAGAATTGTAAATCCACAACATATAGGGCATAGGAATTTAGAGTGAAGGTATCAATACATATGCATAGGGAATTAGATAGTTTCGCACCTAGATGGTATTTTTAAAGATCTTAATAAAAATAAGGAACTTAGACACCTGATAGATGGTATTTTTAAAGATCTTAATAAAAATAAGGAACTTAGACACCTGAATACTAATATTCAAAGTATTTAGAATTTGACAAATACAATCACACATAATAGATATTTAAAGAGAAGACCAGTATGTACCACTTGATCTTTTTCACCAATTATGTTCACCTTCCCTAAAGTACCCTCAATATGATATGCATTATCAAACAAATCAATGACCTCCACACAAACTACACTTATATCCTTAACTTGACCATATATTATGTTATTGATATCAATGATGGCACATATTGTAGGCAAAAATTTATTGTGTTTGGGAATGAAGTGATTGAGTTAGAGAGAAATAAAATCCAAAAAGGGTTCATTTCTAAAGAAATAGTCTTTGATAATAATAACAAAAAATTATTGAAACCTAAACCAATTCAATAGGGATACCTCTAAGAAACAATCCCTAAAATCATGATATAAAATATTAGCATAAGTTTCATTTGTTTAAAAAAATATTTTAATTAATATTGACAAATATCTCCAAATTTTGGAATAAAGTATTAGTTTTACAGGCAATTTTAAAAAATTAGTCTCATTGTCCCTTTCAAAATATTTTATAGATTTCTAGGACAAAAATTTCCCTTTCATTTTGTTCTTAGTTTTGTTTCAGTTCGCAGTTCTATGTTTCTTGTTAAGTTCCTTAGTTTTTGATCATTTACTGCAGTGAATCTGAAGGTTTGTTGTAGACATTATGTTTTACCTGTGTCTACATTTTCACCTAAATTAGATACTTCACTATTGAGATATTCTTGATTCATGGTAAGTTCTATGTTTTCTTCATATTCTAACGATCATCTCAATTTTTTCGATCTTGCGAAGCAATTATTGATTGGAAAAGCTTGGTGGCTCATCTCTTGACGTTCTTCGATATTTGGCCAACATCTCTCTTGGATAGTACATCATTTATAAATCTTGGGATTAATATATTTATGATATTGTTCCTCACCTATATTTTATATTACATTTTATTACTCTTGGAAAATGTAATTGATATGGCCAACATATGAGTTGTGAAGGTTATATATATTGAGGCTCTTGATCTTTGTTTTAGTGGTACTAGCTGAGGAATTTATTAGGAAGATAAAATTAGGGTTATATCTATATTTTTGTTGTAAGTAGGCATGTGTGCAAAAATTCTAAAATGTTCATGTCGCCTACCAATGTGATGTATGTTAAGGCCAAAAAATATCACCCTAACTTAGGCACTAGGGCATACTAATATTTCATGACAACAATGGAAACCTTCCCAAGTTGTGGGTGGACTCTGATTAAGAAGGAATCTCTGGATTCTAGGCCGGTTCCTATTGGATTTGGGTTATCACCTACTCTTGATTTTTTTTTAATTTTTGGGAAAAGGGGACTGGAATTGAATAAACAAAACTAAAAAGGTGATACACCAAATTGATTCAGACTTCTCAGAATTTCAAGCTAGCATCTACAAGACATACACTAATTTTTTATGCAATCACATTCACTATTCAATGCATAGGCTAACCTAAATCTCACTAATAGGGTTTGTACCACAAACAGTGACAATTCTGCCAACAAACATGCAGATTCTGCAAAAGGTTACACTCTACAATCTATAATAGGAATTAGATCAATTCACTAATCTATGTTGCAACATACATTACACTTAAATGCATAAAATTGAAAGGACTGATCACAGAAACTAAGAAAGATGTATGAATAATGGGCAAACTTTATTATCCTCAAAATCTGAAAAAAAATAGTAATATGAAAAAGTAGAAAATATGCCAAGGAATATGTGCATTCACTTGAACACAATCTACATAAAACATGAACTAATGGCTAAAAAATGCACAAAAAGGGTTTAAAGGAACAAGAAGCTCACTAAAACCACCTTCCTCCCAAATTTAGAACACCTAAAACTGAATAAGAGACTCAGCAATATACTCTCTCATGAGTAAATTTGAAACTCTAACTCCCTCCAAAAGGTCCTCATAATCAGCTAGAAACCCTAAATTTAAGGCATAATTGATGCTCTAAACCTATCCCCTTTAATATTGGCATTTTTTAAATTACATCTTTACAAAATACATTACCAACACATATAAAATATCTCAAAACCCAACAACACACATAGAACCTAACCCCCAAAATATATGAACCTTATCCCCCATCACATATGAACCCTAACCATGCCTTAATCCTAATGCATAATTCTAAGGTCAATATGACTGATACCTAGCAATCACAACCTTTTGAAATATCTAAACCACAACATAGGCTAGGTAGCTCATTTGCACTGGTGTCATGGCACTTGGGAAAGACAACCACGAGGATTTCACTACTGATTAGTGCAGTCTTTAATGCATTAACTCTTTCATGTACTCGATGGACTCCAAAGTTTTATGGTTTTGGTTTATTCGATCCTTTACATTTGGTAGAGGCAAGAGGGTTTGAAACCCTAGCTTTGTATATGGTGTCCATTACAAGACTCTGTGTTGCTAATGCTAATCTTGAGTTCTATGTTTTGATATCAAGCTGGTATTGGTAGCATACTATAGTTTTACATTCATTTTTGGGTGGGAACATGGAAAATCCATCTCTGGATTTTGACTTGAAGCTATCTCCAATTTGTTGTTATTATTCTTATGAGCTCGGGTTCTTATCATCTAGCATTAATTGTTGTTTATGCATAAGATCGGGCTCTACTCTATATTGGATTAAACTATTTGCAAACAAAGAGCTCAGGCTCTTCTCTACACCGTGGGCTCTACAAACTAGAGTTATATGTTAAGAACAGAGAGCTTGGGCTCTCTAAACTATGGGATCTCTTATTGACCTGGAGTTTCATGCCATAAAATATGGCACTATCCATGCATCTCTATTGATCTTAGGCTCCACCATATCTTGGCTTGTAACTTATAGATAAGTTACCCTTCTTTTTACGCTTACACTCTATTTTATTTGTTGTACATGCTTTTGTTATTTCATAGTTTTGAGACATCTCTAGTGGTGGATTTTCAATAATCTTGTTAACTCCAGCATTATAATGATCTCTGGGGTTATTTCGATCTGGGTATCCATAATTTCTACTAGATAGACTTCTGTTATGGTTTAGATAGCTCGATTTTGGAGCTAACTCCTTAAAGTAACTATATTTTGTTGTTGTTATTCATCTTTGATCAAACACTCTCTATTAGAATGCCTACATAAGTTTTTTGATTTATATTTGGAAGTCAAGCTTAATGTTTGTTGATGTCTGTAGCTAGTAATGAACCTATCTTGTTGGCTCCACTGGATTTCTGCACTTGTTTTTGTCTTCATGGGGTTTCTTTCTATATGTATCCTATGCTTATGGTAGCCACTTATGCTTAAATGTCACCACTAAATGTCTACAATTTTGTTGTATGCTATATTCTTTGTTCAACATGCTTGAACACCCATTGTCTGTGGAGACTGTGCTTTCTTTTATGAATAATTTTTCTACTTCCTTGGTCTCCCTCTTCTCTGAAAATAATGATGATAAGAATTGGCATTGTGGCTTTACAACGTGCTCGACCTTGTGCAAAACAGCTTCTGTATACATTCATTTCTATTATGCCCTATCTTGCAACATGATAATCACTAGTGTATCTAATTTGTTATTGTTAATCCAAAAAAATATTTACACATGGGGTTTGAGAACGGGCTCATGACTCCCATGTGTAATACTATGAAATAGAGCTTGATATAAAATATATATATCTTTTCTTTTCATTTGCACATCTTTGTTAAATATATGTGTTGAGGTTTTGAATTACCACCCCAACTTAGGCATTGGGGCTTTGACAGTACTCTATCCTAACAATGGAAACCTTGTCTAGTTTTTGGTAGACTATGATTGAGAAGGAGTCTCCTGATTCTAGGCCACTTCCTATTTGATATGGTATATCACCTCCTGACTAATAACTTAATGGGAAAAGGGAAGAAGGAAACATTTGAAAACAAAATTAGAAGTAAACACCAAAAATGGGTTCAAACTTTGCTTGAGAGATAAAACAATAACTCCTACTCATATATCAAAGGCTTCATACTTAATATCTTTGCTCAACATATAGGCTAACAAATCTCACTACTAGGGTTGAACCACAAATAGCTTGATCAGTCAACAAATATACAAATTCCTTACAAGGCTTTGAATTGTTGATCACCTTGAGGAGAAATATGGATACACTCACTTCTCTTGGATATCAATTAAATAAACACTTGCAAAGAAAGATGAAAATAGGATTTTGAAGCTCAAAAATATGTGAGGCAATGAATCATATGCTTTATTTCTTCTCAAAATCTGACAAAAGTGGTTACAAAAGGGATCTCTAAGGCATCAAGGAACAAATGAATTCACTTTTAGCCCTCTCTCCAAAACTTGTAATCCCCCATTAAATGAAGTAAAAGGTGCACTAGATAGCCCATATGGCCAAATTTTGAAAATAATTTCCCTCCAAAAGTCCTCCAAAATAGCAAATGATCAAACCTAAAGATAAAAAAGTGCCCTAACTTAAACCCTAAGTCTAGCCCTAAAATTGGTGCATAAAAGATAAATATCTTTTACACATTCACCAACCTTATTACATGATGTATCAAATATGCATACCCCTAAATGCATAAACCCTAACACATAACCCGACACCATAGTATGGAAACCTAACTCCCAAGAAACCTGACCATAGTCTAGCTAAGTTAATATAATTTCAGCTCCATGCTTGACTCTAGCTCATTGCTGATATGATCGCACCCACTGAAAAGATAAATTGTTGTCTTCATGGCACAACAGTACTGTAGTAGCACTATTTTGGGGAATGTCGAGGCATTGTGAATTGACAATGCATTAACTTCATTTGGTAGTGGATTCAAAAACTGGGTAAAACACATTGCATAGTTTTTATTCATCTCATTATACTTTAGGGTTTTCTCTATGGCATCACCATGCTTGGTTGAATCTACAACTTTGGAAGCCATAATCTATGGCATTGTATCTACATCTTGACTATGTAAAGAAGTTCGGGTTTCTCAGGCTCTATGGGAAACTGTGAGTTTGAACTCTGTTTGCCATAACATATGGCACCTTATATGGATTTTCTCTTTGACGATGATGGTGTTTGGGGTTTTGTTCACTCAAAGTCGAGCTCTATAAATAGTGAGCTGTCACTAGTGGCTTTCATTGTATAGAAACTCATTAAAAATAGCTTGAATGGCTCGGGCTCTTGAGGTTTTAATACCATATAACATATGGTGCTGGATGTATTTGGCTAAACAATTATCTTAGAAACACATAGTATTGGACTGCTATTTAAGGATTGGACACCCTAAATGGCTGCTAAGTAGATTATTTAGTCTCATTTATTTGTTGACCATGGACGTAAACTTGGAATGGTATTTGCAAAGTATATGCTTCAAACCTTCTTAATTTTCATGACTAATCTTATGGAATTGAAATACATTAAGCTTCAAGAATATATACTATCTCATGTAAATACATTTACTCTAAGAAAAAAGTAATCACAATCAATAGGGGTTACTTTACTCACCTATGTTGTAGGAATAGTCCACCAGTTCTGTTAGCAGTGACTGCAGGAACAACAAATTTCTATTTACTTCTTAATGAACAAGGAAATAACTTATAATCTAATAAGTGAGTCCCCTTGGATGAGTTAATTGAATTTCAATCAAGATAAGAGACTAAAAATTAAATTATGCACTCTATTCATTCATGGAGAAAATGTACTTGGAAAGTAAAACAGTGTTACAATATCAACTTCTATTCAAGAAATTATATCAACTAACTCGACTCTCAAAGAGTTACAAAAGTAAGCTTATTTAAAGAGAAACTACACTACTCCCTAAATCTAGGATCACTCCATTAATGAGGATCACTAATGGATACAAAGTGCGCATAACAGAAAATATCAAACAAAAAGAGTAAGTCTTCAACTTCCCTCCAGAATATAGCATGCGGTGGTTCTAGATCTACGCATTATGTTTACTGAGGAACTAAATTGACTTGTTCCTCAGTGAAAGTCTTGCAGCACACCCTTCTTCAACCACTTAGTTAATTTCTTTGATATGATGGCACTTTTGCAGCAACAACTATCGTTGACTCCTTCAACACCACGCTACTATTCTTGAATGCGCCATGAATTGATTCCTACAAAATGGTTAGCATACACAACTTTCGACACATATATATTTTATCATTTAATATTAAGAAAGAAGTGCTAGTTTCCATTTGATATTCTTGCATGACATTCGGCTACAGGAATGAGACTACCCATAAACATAGCATAGGAAATATAATTATTCATTAGCATGCAACTACTTATATCATGCAACTTCTATCCATTAGTTCCAAGCAAAATACATCATGTTCTTACCATCCATTTACCTACTTATGTCTTTACATATATAAAATATACATATAAAACCATAATTTTAAAGTCTCTTTTTCATAATAAAACTGCTGAAAAGGAAATTAAGAAACATGGAAAAGAAGGCCTTGCAAGAGGCTCATCATTCCCTTCAACTGCACTATTGCTGGTCCCTAGTAATCATGAAATTATGAATCCTAGTCCTAAGCCTCAGGTCACTCACAGTCTTTTCACCTAGTTCATCAACAACATTGTTGAAATATCCATGGTTATCATGTAGTCTTTCCAAACTTTGTCTTTCCTAAGTCATATCATGATTTTTTGCACTCTCATCTACTGCCAGTAAATGCTGCAGGAGGATAGGACATTGAAACCTTAAGGGCATCCAATAATGCAGCTATGTTTGGCCCAGCATTATAAACCATGGGGCTCGAAAAGTGGCAAGAGATAAATTTAGTGGAGAATGAGGCTCCCTAATTTTTAAGTCATGGGACATCTATATCCACCTCTGTTTGCAAGCTACAATTATGACCTCAATATCATGTGATGAATTTTTTTCCCAATCTTTGTATACCTGCTCTGTGACTAGAAGGACCTTGTGAGACCCACTATGATTCATTGTGATTGAGATCCAATAAAGGAAAGTCCACCTAGAACTCTGACCTTCAGGTCTCATCATGAGGGGTGTGTCTATCTCACTATCTCTATATGGCAGAGTCTGATGCTCTCTGCTAATCTCATTCTAAATCTAGGACATCACTACCCTCAGCTGAACATCCCCCATGTACAGAAGTGAATTCCAATCCCTATTGTCTGGCATAGCTAAATTGTGTAAATACAATTCACATAATAGGTTTTTGATGGGCATGGGTACTGACTAGAAGACATCATAAAATTTGTGAGGTATATCAATAGAAGGGTCCAATCTTTCTACTATCCTAGTCAATTGAAAGTTAACAAATTGTTCTTTAAGAAACAATGCATAAAATGGAGATGGTGACCTACATGCCATTGCTGCAGGAATCAATTTGGTGATCTACTAAATTTTCCTCTCCAATACTACAATCTGATTTGGTTTTTGTTCAAGTTGACAAGCCTACTCCTCAATGATTCTTTTCATCTTTTCTATTTCCAGTTCCCATTGTCCCTTTTCCCATGTGAAATTTTGGTACAAACTCAATCCTGGTGCTAAAGGTGTTGATAAATCAAGCAGTGACATGGGTCCCTGCTAAAGAATATCAATCCACCTGAATGTAGGTCAAGGGATTCTTATTGCTTCCTCTTTAGTGGAAGTAGCCCCTTTTCCTTTTTCATGAGTTTTTACTGAATCATCTTCTTGGAAAGATTCATCAATGGAAGACTTTCCTTTCCATATGAAAAGGGTTTTTATTGAATCATCCTCTTGGGATGACTCAGCTACCTTGACCAGCGTGTCCAATCCATCTCTACTCATTTGTTCAAACTCCTCTTCAACAATGTCCTCATCTATTATAGGGAATTCATCAGGGGGTAGGTTTTCTAAATTGTCATCAGTATCTTGCCCAATAGATTTATTGAAAAATCCCTCTGTTTCCTTAGAATCCTTACCACTATCTATGAGGATGTAATCGACTTGTGGATCAGCTATAGCTTCATCATTCATAATGTGGGATATGGTGTCACTATCTTTTTTTTTTGGATCCATTGCCTCTGAAGAGGACTTCTCTGTAGATTTAGAGGATTCAACATTTATAACTGAATCAGGGGTTTTTTCTTCCTTACTAGTACTAGAAGAAATTATAGCACTCTTCCTGAGAGGGGTTTGAAAAGAGCTCAAAGGCTCCTTGCATTTCTTCCTGCTGGACGACACCTCCTCCGTAATGGCTACAAGAGGTTCTTCTGGCATCGCCTCCTTGGGAGAAGGAAAGGGCTTCTCAGGTATATTACCAACATCTTCATTATCAAGAGGTTGTTGTTCTAGATTCATACCCTCTGTCTCTATGTTTTTACCTTTATCCTTCATGACAGCAGACCTAGTTTCCTCAGAAAGTGAAGTATCGGGAGTGACATTGGCTTCCCTAGTTTTTCCTTTCTTTTTATCAGACACAGGAGTAATAAAATTGCAGGCTCTTTTCCTAGATAGGGTAGGTATAGAAGAAGACACTTTAGGAACGGGATTTGTTTTCTATATTATTTTACAAACTCTTGTGGCCGTGTTAACCCTACTACCTACACCCTAGCCTCTAGGGCCAACCACTCTACGTGTTATTTCTTCCATGGCCAAGAATTCTTCCAAGTCCCAAATTGATTTTTTAATTAATTCCCTTTCTACAACTAGCTTAATTAAATAGTGATGTGAAATAGATTGAACTTTTCCTGACTGTACTAGAGATGCTTTCTTTTTCACAATATCAAATAGAAAACTAGGTAAGTTTACTAGCCTATTTTCATGGTGGAGGGTGCTCAAAATATTGGAATGTAGTCCATGCAGGTACTTGTAACGGCCTTCACAAGTGAAGTAGGATATTATGAATGTATCTGGTTGCATAAAATCCATGGGTAATGATTTTGTTTAAGTGCCCTACTTCTTATCAATATCCAACTGTGGGTCACCATGTAGGGTAAATTGTGCCCTGGCTGAGCGCAAGTCAATATCCTTACTCCATTTTTCTCCTTCCTATGGCCACTTTGAAACTTCTTCTATGATTTCCTCTGATAATTCTATCCTCAGACCCTTAACCACTGCAAACCCATTGTTCATATTATTACAAATTGAAAAGTAATTTCTTCATCAAATCCATTAAGGCTTAAGCAATAATCCATCCATCCCCTTCTTTGAAACATTTCACTAGTGGTCGGGTCCCCAAGTAGAACTGGGTGATCTATAGGCTCATGCTTCTAAAGGTCTCCACCCATTGTAAATGAGAAAAATGGCTCTATAGGAGCTCCACAGATGCTACAGAAACACTAGAAAATGTAGGACTTCTTACGGACGCAAGGTGTTTTTAACGAGAAAAATTGAAGTAAAAAATAGCTTTTAATTCCAGGAAAATAAGCATTATTTCAAATGGTATTCATAAATACATTCACACATGTTAAGGTCCACCACCTAAACATGTCACAAAATTTCCATTATTAAGTGAACCTTAACTTTAAATTGCTTTCAAATCATGATGACTTAATCATGGAAGGACAGATAATCTTCCACATGATGGCGGTCACTGTGAAAAGACAAGAAATAAAGTATTCATTTTTGCATGCTAATATTGATTTGGAAATATTTGAAACAAGCATTAAATAACCCCTCCCCCTAACTAATTGTAAGGAATGGGTCCCGCCAAGCCATTGTGTGCAAGAATAAGAAAACGAAAAGAACACTTTTTCAAAATTAAAAAAAAATGAATAAAATAATATATGTGTAAAAGTATGTGTTACTAACCTGAGAGATATTGTAGGAAGAGTTTTTTTCTATGCTACATGCACCGATGGAGTGATGCAATGGAACAGATACATGTTAGAGAGAGAGGGTGAGGTGGATTTTTATTGCGGAGAAAGCAATTCACGGGAGTGAAATGTTTATTATGGAATCTGTGATAAAATCCCAGTTTGGCAAAAATCTGGGTGGAAGACCCAGATGCTTCGGCTGTAGAAGTGGAGATGTCTATGCATTGTTGGATCTATTGTAGGAAGTCTTGATGAATCACGGGCTTGTGATATATCTTAAGATGATGCTCATTTACAAGCATTTTGAATCATACAGGATCAATGGTAGATAGTTGAACTGCACCATTGTCAAAGACTGAAACTATTTCATAGGGCCCTAACCAACATGTCTAAAATTTTCCTAGATTATGCTGATAGTGGGATTCATAGAGAAAGGCCCTATCACCGACAGAAAACTTCTTATCCTTGATGAATCTGTCATGCCAGTTCTTTTGCTTCTTCTAAATCAGTTTGGTGTTGTGAAGTGTAGACTTCCTATACTCATCCAATCCATTAAGCTGCGGGAGCCTATCCTCTTGTGCCTTGGTAAGGTTCATATCTAACTCCAATGTCATCCCGACAGTCTTATGGTGAAAATCAATAGCCATGGATGCAGATTTTCCATAAACCAACTCAAAGGAGTAAGGCCAATAGTGGTTTTCCAAGTTGTTCGATAAGCCCAAATGGCTTCAAGAAGGTAGGTAGCCCAATCCTTTTTGTGAAAAACAACTTTTTTGGTCAGAATAGCTTCTATTTCCCAATTTGTGATCTCAACCTTCCCATTGGCCTGAGGATGGTATGGTGAAGATTTACCATGCCTCACCGTGTACTCATGCATTAATTCAACAATAAGATTAGAGGTAAACTGTGGCCATTGATCTATTACTATTTCTCGAGGCACACCAAACCTAGCAAAAATAAACTCATAGAGAAACTATGCTACCTTATGATACCTTGTATGCCTCATTGATTTTTCTTCAACCCATTTTGTGGTGTAGTCAGTGCATACTAAGATATAAGACTTACTATGGGAAGATGGCTCAATGGGACCAACAAAGTCGATGCCCCATTTGTCAAATGGTGTTACCACCACCTAAGGCTATAAGGGAATTTCATCATACTTTGTTGGGAATCCCATCCTTAGGCATTAGTCAGAGTACCTGGTATGCTTAGTTGCATCTTTATGTAAGGTAGGCTAGTAATAACCAGTTGTCAACACTTTGTGTGTTATCCTTTTTCTTGCAAAATGGCCACCACACGGCTCACCATGACAAGCCTGAAGGATTCCATAGGTCTCATCTTCATGAACACATCTGCGGGTGAATTGATCAGGACCTGTGTAGAACATAAATCAAGAGATCAATGAAAAGTTGAATTTTTTCTCAACCAGTAGCCAACGTTCATGCGGTGAAAAATGAGGTGGTGTTCTTCCTGTAGGAAGGTAATTGGCGATGTCAGCATACCATGAATTGTAAGTTGTAATAGAGAATAGGTTCTCATCTGGGAAGCTATCATCAATTGATGTGGATCATTAGGAACTTGTAATCTAGAGAGGAAATTAGCCACCACATTAGCTTTTCCCGGTTTATCAAATATAATTATATCAAATTCCTGCATGAGGAGTAACCAACGGGCTAACCTACCAAAGATGGCGGGTTTGTTCATCAAGTATTTGATTGCTGAGTGATCAGTATAAACAAATACTTTATAACCAATTATGTATTGTCTGAACTTATATAGTGCATAGATTACAACAAGCAGTTCCTTTTCAGTTACAATATAATTTAGTTTAGCACCTTGCAGATTTTTTCTTATGTAATAAATGGTGTGCTCAACTATACCTTCTTTTTGTCCTAGCACTGCCCCAATGGCATAGTTAGATGCATCTGTGTGAATATGAAAGGGAAGCTTCTAGTCAAGTCCTCTAAGAAAAGGGGTCTTTGTCAGCACATCTTTCAATTTATGAAATGATAGTTCACAGTCAGCTGTCCATTCAAATTATGCTTCTTTCTTCAACAGATTGTACAATGGGCTGGCAAGTTGGCTGAAGTTCTTAATATATCTCCTGTAGTAATCGGCATGACCAAGAAAACTATAGAAATCCTTCTGCTTTGCTGGAGTGGAGAGAGTAATGATGAATTCAATATTTGTAGGATCAACCTAGATACCAAATGATGAGAGGTAATGCCCTAGGACAACTCCCTCCTCCATCATCATATAACACTTCTCACTATTAAGTGAGAGGTTGTAGTCTTGACATCTCTTAAGAAATTTTCCCAAATTAGCGTGAGCCTCTTCAAATGTAGTTCCATATGTAGTGAAATCATCCATGTATATTTCAACACATTCATAAGCAATGTACGAGAAAATACTTATTACTGCCCTCTGAAAAGTAGCAGGTACATTACATAATCCAAATGGCAATAAAAAATAAGAAAATGTTCCCCATGGACAGGTGAATGTTGTTTTATCTTGGTCTTCTAGTGATATCTGGATCTGGTTGTAGCCACTAAAACCATCCAAGAATGAAAAATACTTCTTACCAGCAAGGTTGTCGAGTACTTGGTAAATAAAGGGAAATGGAAAGTGATATTTCTTGGTGGATTTATTAAGCTCCCTATAGTCCACACAAACTCATCATTTTCCACATTTCTTTGGAATAATTACAAGAGGGGAGACCCACTGGCTATTACAAATAGGATATATAAAGCTAGCTTGGACGAGTTTTTGCAATTCAACCTTTACTATATCTCTTAGTGCAGGATTTATTCTTCTTTGAGATTTCCTAATATGTCTAGACTCAGGACTTATATAGATCTTATGGGTACATAAGTTTTGGTCAAGTCCCTTCATGTCAGTGTAGTCCCATGAAAAATCTTGCTAACTCTCTTTTAAAAGCTGGAGAAGGCTAGACATCTGAGATTCAGTGAGATTATTATTGACATTCAATTCCTTACCTAAGGCAATCTCTATTCTTTTGACTTTATCTAGCATGAGAAATTCTGCAAATGAAGGTGAATTTATCTCATGGGGTAACAAAGTATGGAGATAATCAGGTGTTGTAGGAAACTTAGATGAGGACTGCTTGGGAAATGTAGTTTGTAGGGAACAGTCAGGAACATGACAAGAGGGCTCTTTAGAGCCATACTGGTTTGTAAGGATTGATACTAGTATGTCATCTTCCTCTTGTGAGGCTATGAATGGATCTCTACCAATAACCATAAGCTGCTATACTAAATTGGCTTCGAGGGTAGTATCTCCTAGATCTGACTAGACAACTTGGTCAAGTTCATCTTGGGGTTTGGTAGGAGAATACAAAGTTAATTTCTTGGTATTAATGCCATCAGATATGGTCATTTTTCCTGAGCGACATGCAATGCAAGCATATTCTGTGGCAAACCAAGGCCTCCCTAGGATTAATGGATACCCTCCTAGTGTGGCTTTGGGTGACAGAATGATGAAATCTAAGGGGTAATCCAAGGAATCAAGTGTGACAACAATATCCTATACTATACCATCTGGCTTGATAGTGGAATTATCAGCTAACTAGAGAATGGTGGGTGTTTCCCTCAACCCAATGATGCTAAGTCTTAACAACACATCCATAGTCATTACATTAATAGAGGCCCCTAAATCAACCAAGACATTCTATATTTGTATACTATTAATGTGAATGGTAACCACTATACTTCCTTGATTATAGTATTTAGGCATCAAGGCTTTACTAAGCATAAGATTGGAAAGCTGCCCAAGAACATGGACGGTATCAGGGTCGTTATTTTTCTTACTAGGGTGCTTAATACAAGTTTCCTTGATTTATTTATTATAAATGGAATTTCTTTCAGGGAATCTAATAATGGTATTTAGATAGTCATTTTCTTTAGTTGGTCAATCAGATCAGTTGCAATAGGATTCTCTTTAGGGTTACTGATTATTGAGCCAATCTTTGTGGATAAGGTGGAATTTTCTCAGCTAGAGTAGGTGGTGAAAAATGTAGAACATTAGTATTTTGATTGTTAGGAACTTCCTTAGTATAATAAATATCAGTTATCATGGGTGCCCTAGGTGTAATAAATGTGGTTATTGATCTTAGGTGGATGTCATTCACTTGCAGTGAATATGCATGTTGCTTGTTATTAGGATTTGGATTTGTTTGCGCAGGAAGTTTTGGCTTCTGAGGACTATTAGTGGCTACATGAGGTGGAGGAATAATAGCTTGTTATTGAGGTGGAGGAATGATAGCTTGGTGCTGATTAGATTGATTGGGTCCCCACTAAGGTTTTTGTTGCTAATTACCATGTGGTTGCCATTGGTTATTCTGTTGCGGCTGCTGGTATTGGTAAAACTATTGCTGGTATGGGTTAAACTCTTTTTGGTATGGGAAAAATGGAGGCTGTTGTTGGAATTTTTAGTTATAATGTGGCTTTTGATATTTTTGGTTATTCTCTGGCTACTGGTTAGACTAGTTATGATTCCAATTCTGTCCTTGAGGGCTAGAATTTTGGGGGTTTTTATTTTTCCACTGACTACTATTATTATTATTATAACCAAAATTATTCAGGGGGTCTTGAGTCATACCTTGTCTCTAAGCCCATGGTCACCTTTGAGCCATGTAAAATACCTCTCCATTCTCCTCATATATTGCTTTGAACTCGGTGGGAATTGAGGTAGTGTCCATGGATGCAATAGTTTTGCACTTACAGTTTCTTTTCTTCTCTCTGCAGTGGGAGTAGAATTCAGCTAGCATAGCTTCTACATCCTCTTTCTTCCTTCGAGATTGCATGGTGACCAACAGAGTGGCCACATCATTGATGATTTCCTTCTTGAAGTCAGACAGGAGGTTAGATAGCTCTATCTTAGATACTCTGGAACTATTTGTCTAATGAGGTAGATCCCTTAGTTTTCTTCCTTTTTTTTACTATATCTCTTGAGTAATTCATACATATGGTCTTGATATCTGCCTAGTTCTTCTGAGTGATGTCCCCACCAACCATAAGGTCCAATTCTTCTATGCTCCGATCATTGACACCTTTGAGGAACAAATGCTTCTGTGATTCCTCATTAACCTGGTGTTGAGTGTTGTGCTATAGATTAAACATAAAACTAGAAATATAGTCCTCCAAGGTTTCATCCTCTTTCTATGACATCTTGAAGATGTCATCTCCCTTTAAATCTCATCTTCTATAGTACTCTTTATATTTGGAAAGAAACATGTTTCTCATGGGGTTCCAATTTGCTACAACATTAGCTCTGAGGCCCATGAACCACCTTAGAGAAGCCTCTTTAAGATTTGATGAGAAAAACTTCATCTTATGGGCATCAGTTGTGTAGTTGTATCTCCTACAGAGGATGTCAAACTTGAAGAGGAAGGTCTCTGGATCTTCAGTGATAAGTCCATAGAATATTGGTAGTGCAGCGGCTAGAATGTTCTTCAGGTTTTGGTTACCTTGTTGAGGGGGAATTTTGAAGGGAAAGGTAGGTTGTGCCATCCTTGGAGGAGGTCCTAGTTGTTGTAGTCTTTTTGGCTCATAGATGATAAGAGCTAATGGGTTGTCTTGATATTCAGTCTCATCAAAGAGGACATGAAAATGTAGTGATTCTTCAGAGGATGATGGTGATGAAATTTCTCCTTGGGCGTTAGCAAATGGGTTTTCAAACGGGTCTTCTTCTTCCCTATCAAATTGGGGTTCCTCTGGCTCAGGATTGAAAATATCAAATGGTTCAGCCTGGTATTGACAAGGAAGGAATCTCCCACGAGGATCTCTTCTCCTATGCATAAAAGTATTGCTTGAAATTAAATCCTAGATTATGAAAAATGGAAACATGAACACCAAAGTAAGTTTGAACTAACACCATCCCCGGAAATGGCACCAAAAATGTGGTGGTACCCTAAATTTTGATACTTTAGAAGTCGCAATTCATTATCAAGAATCATGTTTCTCCATAAAAAAAAAGATCAAAGGAAGGAAGCTTTATGACACAAATAAATAGAACTAACTAATCGAAGCCTTCAGAAAATGCTGGAATTTAGACCTGCTACAAAGATGATTTTGACAGAGGTTAAAGATGGTCAAATTTTAAAAATATAAAAATGACCCAGTTTGGGAAATCAAATTTCTTATTTCCAACAGACATTATATTTTCACAAGGTGTTTTGGATTTTCTACCAAAGCCAAATCCGAAAGTTAGGTAGTTATTTTTTAGTTGGTTTATTGTTTTTTCAAAATAATTTGTAATAAGAGTTCTGTCTTTTCACC
>MU225764.1:4202831-4237649 GCA_018584345.1 Thuja plicata
TAACACCTTTGAAGTGATAAGTTTTCTTGTAAAACTGTCTCTAAGGTTGAACATAAGATTGGAATGATCTTGACTCTATTGCCCATGGTATAATAAGGCACTGGTCTAATCATTATTTGGATTATAGTTATTCAGTTCATTGTTTATAGTTTTATGATATCTTATCTATCTATTCATTTCAAATTAAATACACATTTACTAAAAATTATTTCAATTACTTAAAGTATTTCAGTTTATAGTTCATGATATATTGATTTCAATTATACTTATTTCAAGTTCCTTGCCATAGTTTGAGAGATGGAAGTTTGAGTTCCATACATAGGTTATCTGCTATAAAAAGCTTGTTCAGGTGAAGGTTCACCCGTCGTTGTCCTGCAGAGCCAGAAGCATATGGGGAAGAGGATCATAATCGATCAGTCCCATTAGTTGGCCAAAAGTAATTGGATTTCCCATCATTGGATTGACAAGTCCAAAAGAAATTAAATTCAACATTTTTGGGCACCAGCAAAATGCTTTGCTACAAAATTATCTTAGAAACACATAGCATTGGACTGCTATTTCAGGATTGGACACCCTAAATGGCTGTTAAGTAGATTATTTAGTCTCATTTAATTATTGACCAGGGACGTAAACTTGGAATGGTATTTGAAAAGTATATGCTTCAAACCTTCTTGATTCCCATGGCTAATACTATGGAATTTAAATACATTAAGCTTCGGGAATCTATAATATCTCAAGTAAATGTTTTTACTCGAAGAAAAGAGTAATCATGAATAGGGGTTACTCTAATCACCTATGCTACAGGAACAGTCCACTAGTTCTATTACTAGTGGCTACAAGAACAGCAGAGTTCTATTTACTTCTTAATGAACAAGGAAATAACTTCTAATCTAATAAAGTGATTAACTCACCAAGTGGGCCCCCATGGATGGGTGAATAGAATTGCAATCAAGATAAGAGACTGAAACTCAAATTATGCACTCTATTCATTCATGAAGAAAATATACTTGGAAAGTAAAATAGTGTTACAATATCAACTTCTATTCCAGAAATTATATCAACTATCTCGACACTCAAAGAGTTACAAAATTTGGCTTATTTAAAGAGAAACTACACTACTCCCTATATCTAGGATCACTCCATTAATGAGGATCAGTAATGGATACAAAGTGCTCATAACAGAAAATATCAAACAACAAGAGTAAGTCTTCAAGTTCCCACCCAGAATATAGCATGCAGTAGTTCTAGATCTGCGCATTGTGTTTACTAAGGAACTGAATTGACTTGTTCCTCCACAAAAGTCTTTTGGCATGCCCTTCTTCAACCGCTTACTTAATTCCTTTGATATGATGGCACTTTTGCAGCAACAGCTGTCGTTGACTCCTTTAGCACTACGCTACTATTCTTGAATGCACCATGACTTGATTCTTACAAAATGCTTAGCATACACAACTTCTGACATATATATATTTTATCATTTAATATTAAGAAATAAATGTTAGTTTCCATTTAATACTCTTGCATGACATTCGGCTACATGAAGGAGACTACCCATAAACAAAGGATAGGAAATAGGATTTTTCATTAGCATGCAACTACATATATCCTGCAACTTCTATCCATCAGTTCCAAGAAAAATACATCATGTTCTTTCCATCCATTTACCTACTTATGTCTTTACATATATAAAATATACATATAAAACCATAAGTTTCAAGTCTCTGTGTCGTAAGCAAACTACTGAAAAACAAAGTGAGAAGCATGGAAAAGATGACCTTTTAAGAGGCTCATCAGGATGTATGCTTTGAATTCAGGCTTGGAGTTGGAATTTTTTTGAATCAATCATCCTAAGGTTGGACTAAGTCAAAGCTATGGTTGAAATATGTGGTGTTACCCATGAAAATCGGCCTCAAAACATGGCATATTTCAGCCACAGCTACAGACTCATTTCCAATTTATGGTGAACTGTGAATGAATCTTGCAGTGTCCATGACTTTCTCTACTAGAACATACAGAGCTTGGGTTCCATTTCCTCTACAAGCTACTACCCATGACACTTGGCATGTCTTCTATATTTCAAACTCAGCCTTCTTGTCATTTCTCCTCTAGATAAGTTAACCTTGCATCCTCTGCAACTTCTACATGAAATAAAATGCATTTTGTTGTAGTAAGTTGTAATCTTTCGCATATCTTTAAAGAACTCAAGTTCTTGTAACTTCATTTTTTATTGGCTCTATAATAGTGAGTTATCTTTCAGCAACAAACTAGGGTTTCTCTTGCTTACTTCTTGTGTTGACTCAATTATTGTAGCATGAACTATTACTTTACCTTGGGCTTTGCTCGATCTTGCTTGGTCTGTTGTCATTTTCATCATTACTTCTCACTATTTTTTTAATAGCAATAAAATAGGAATACCTACATGTCTATGATGGTAAATCTAGAAGTGAACTCGAACATGTGTAAGCTTGTTAGTGTTTTATGTTTGCAAAATGAACATGACTTCCTCCATGGCTATCTTTTTTCACATTTGCTGAACTCTACTTAATGTTTTTTCAAACATGAAAACACTTTTATAATCATAAAACATGTCTCTCTCTATTAAGGCCGAAGCTTATCTTCATTTTTTGAGAGACACATAAAGTCTTTTTCTTTTCTATAGTATGTTTATAATGTTGCAAAAACAACATTCTGTTCTGATAAAACCGTGAGCATATTTTATCAAAAATGAAAAAATACATGTTTAAACACTCTAAGAGTGTAATCCCTTTTAGTGTAAAAATACATTGTTATTTAATTGCATACAAGATACCATCCATGGGGTTTGAGCATGGCCTCATGACTCCCATGGGTGATACTTATAGCAGGAACCTTATTAAACATGCATATTCCACAAGCATGATTGTATTCTCTGTATGCATGATGAACATTACATTCCAATATACCAGAATAAGATATATTTTGCTAAATTCTCTGCATAAAATCATCACTTGAAACTTGCATTAAGGGCATGTATATTGTACTCTCTTGAAGACATGAATTACCATAGCATCATTTGAGTTGTTTAGCTTATGAATACACCCTATTTTGCTTGCTCACAATGTATTTTTTTTTTCTGTGAATGCTCACTCCATGAAAGCACATGAACATACTGTTATTGCAATTCTTTCTCACTATTTCTTTTACTTGCAGCTCACATGCAATTTTGTCAATTTTGTTATATATCCCTATTTTTTGCAAATCCTACTATTTTTAAGGCATATACAACATTACTTTCATCATTTCCTTGCATTATGAGAGTGAAAACTTTCTCTTCCATTTCTACATATTCCTTAAATACCCTTCATTGCTCATGTGTCTCCTACAGCACCACTGACTCTTTTTATGCATCTGCATTTTCTTCTCTCCATCTCTCTTGTGATCTGTACTTAGTTACTTGTTCATCTATTGCACACATATCACCAGTCACTTTGTTAGGTCAGCAAACAAAATGAACCAATTAATGTTTTTGGGTGAGTGTTATCTGAGATAGCACTCATTTATAAATATTGGTTGGTTTGTTTGTGTTTGTTAAACTGAGATGTTGACCTAATACTAATAAAGGTTTCTCAGATAGAATTACTAAGTCCCTTCTATTTAGATATCTAGTTTTACAAAACAACATACATCATAATAATCATTAATTGTAAAAGGTTTCATGTTTAGAACAAGTTCCTTTAATACTATCTTTCACTTAGTCCGGATGCACATTTCTTTGTTACATTGAATTTTTCAGATTGATATGCAACATTAGAAGAATTGATTGTATGTTGTTTGTGTTTCATGCATTGCTTAGATCCATCTGGATCTAACACCATTTTCTCTATCATGATGCAAGTAAAACCCTAAAGACTTGACGAAGATGAAAACCCAGACTTGGAGACCTAGGACCTGACAGAAAACTAGCTAATAACCAACACACAACAAGGCAATTCATGGGACCCCTACTCCATACTTCTACCATGCTTTCTATTTCTACAAATGTACTCTTGGGATTGACATGAAATGTGAAATATGAAAAGACACTTTGTATATTGCATTTAGTTTGAATGCACCATGTAATTGATCAGTTAACAATTTCAAATTCTATAATATGATCAATACTTAGAGTACAATGAATATTTGACAATGAATGCAATAATGAAATGTTAATCAACAATACCTGAAGAATAATGTTAATTGGACCCCTAAAAATGTAATATTCTGCTATTTGTATTTGTTCTTCTGTATGCTATTATTTTGGGTAACAATTTTGGTGACTTTTGTAGGATGTCTACCTGCTAGACATGACCTATAGACCATATCCTTGGGTGACAGGGTTAGAAAACTAGAAACCATGAATGCAACCATTATTGAAATGAAAATGCATCTAATCTTGACTCATGCAACCTGAAGACCTAGTGCTTGGACAACACTTATTGAAAATGAAAACTAGAGTAAACCAAATCGTTAAAGAAAAGTTGGAGGTGAATTCCATTAACTGGAATCTGCAAAACTTCTCCATTAGTTATGGACAAATGATAAACATTATTCTCTTTGCAAGCTGTAATAACAAAAGGACCTAACCTAAAATTATCAAATTTATCATTTTGGCCTGGTCTTCTCTTCAATACATCCCACTTGAGTACTAGACCACCTTCCTTGAAATCCCTAGATATAGATTTCTTATCAAAAGACCTCTTAGTTGGTGCTTTCTTTAATTCCATAGTCTCAAATGCCTTCTTAATTTATTCTTCTAGCTGCAACAATTCAACGTATCTCAGCTTAAGAGGATCTTCCCCTTCAAACAACAACATTTGATCAGCAAGCTGTAAAGCTGGAAATTCTATAGAAATTGGAAATTTGGCCTCTTTACCATAAACCAGGACATAAGGTGAATTCCCAATAACCTGTTTAGGTGTTATTCTATCTAGCCATAAGGCCGCCTTTAGTTTAGAGTGCTAATCGCTCTTATTTCCTTGCAGAGTCTTTTTAATGATCCTAATTAGATTTTTATTGGTAGATTCTGCAAGACCATTACCCTGAGGATAATAATTAGAAGAAGTATTTAAATAAATGTCATTCTTGACAGCCCACTATGTTATAGCTGATCCAACAAAAGCTAAAGCATTATCTGACACTATTGACTAAGGAACCCCAAACCTTGTTACAATATCATCATAGAATTTCAACACAGTAAATCCAGTAGATTCCTTATGTGCAATGGCTTCAGTCCATCTGGTAAAATAGTTTTTGGCAGTAAATATCCACTTATTACCTACACTAGAATTAGAATTTATTGGACCTATAAAGTATACTCCCCATTTATTAAATGGATAATCCACAATGTTTGGCTTTAATGACAATGCTGCCAACCTCTATTTCCCTGCAAACATAGCACACTTTTGTCATTTTCTTGCCCACAAATGAGTATCTTTGAATAAATCTAGACAATAATAGCCAACTCTTAGAATTTTATAGGCTATAGTTTTAGGGCTGAAATGCCCTCCACAAGATCCATCATGAAATTCAGATTAAATCTTGTTTTGATCAACATAATCTATGCATTTGAGAAGCATACCATAAAATCTTTCCGATAAAGAGTATTATCAATTAGAACATAAGGAATAAATTGTAACTTGAAGTATCTTCTTTTTTCTTTATCAAAATTTATTGGACATTGACCAGTTTGTAAAAATCTGGTCATATCTGATAACCAGGATGATAACTCATTGATTAGTATAGAGTTACCTTGGGGCAACACACTCTCTTCAGTGGCTTTGAATTTGTATTCTCCTTCTGTCATCTGAGCACATAAATCTTTTCCTCTAACAAGCTTGGTCACATGGATTTGCACATCATACTCCATAACTCCTGTTATATCCATCCTGCCCTATTTTTGTTGACATCTTTGTTTAATAAAAACTCTTTAATGCTAGGGTGTGCAACCATTAGATGTATTCTATTCCTAGCAACCAAATGCTTAAAATTTTTTAATACTTTAATAATAACTAGCACATGTTTCTCTACAAAGATGTATCTTTTCTCATAATCATCCATACCTTTGCTAAAAAATCCAACTGCTTGCTCATGCTCATCTTCATTCTTTTGCACCAGCATTGCTGCAACAGTGTCAATGCCACCATAAGCATATAAAATAAAATCCTTAGAGAAATCAGGATTAGTTAAAGTAGGGGTTGAAGACAAAGCCTTCTTGATATGTTCAAAACTCCTCTTCCCCTCAGCAGTCTAGCTGAAAGGTACATCTTTTTTCAACATGGTAGTCAAAGGTTTTAACAAATTAGCAATATTAGGAATATATCGTCTAACAAAATTTATCCTTCCAATAAAACTCTGCAATCCTTTCTTATGTTTTTGCAATGATAATTCCATAATTGCATCAATCCTCTTAGGATCAATAGTTGTACCTTCTTTAGACACTTGGTATCCTAAAATCTTACCTTCATGTACTGCAAAAATAGAATTTTTGGGGTTAAGAGAGATTCCAAACTCTCTCCATCTTTGTAACACTTGTCTCAGATGATCTATGTGTTGGTTTGCAACCTTGATGTAAATTGTGACATCATCTAAGTATACTAGAACAAATTTATACATCAAATTCCTGAAAACCATGTCCATTTCTTTCTGGAATGTAGCTCCTACATTTGACAATCCAAATAGCATTCTCCTATAAGCCATTGTACCCCATTTGGTCGTGAAAGTAGTTTTAAACTGATCTTCATCTCTTACTAATATCTAGTTATAGCCAGAATAACCATCAAGAAGGTTGAATCTCTCAGAACTAGAGACATATTGAAGGATATTTTCCATAGAAGGAAGAGGGTTCCTATCTTTTAGAGATGCCTTGCTAAGGTCTCTAAAGTCTAGACAAAGTCTTATCTCTCCATTCTTTTTTCCTCATAGGAACTAGATTTGAAACCCAAGATGTATGGTTGATAGGAAAATGATACCACTTTTCAGAAGTTTATTTAGTTCTTTCAACATTAAAGGCTCTAACTTGGGGTTAATTGGCCTTTGCCTTTGTTTGATTGGCCTAGAATTAAGCTCTAATTCTATGGTATGCTGGGTTAATTGAGGATCAAATCCTTTAAAGTCAGCATAATCTTATTCAAACACATCATTATATTCTCTAAACAAATCAATAAATAATTCTTTTTATTCAGGAGAATTAATGTTACCAACCTTCAAATACTTGTCTCTAAATATCCCCACTTCTTCATAGCGATCCTCCTTAATCAGCAAGCTGGTTTTATTCTTTCTGAACTGATCATCAGAGTTGAAAGTTGACTCTAGGCTGACCAATCCCTTTGGAAGGTTGATAGTCTTTAGCTGAATGATTTGATTTTCCATTTGCTGACTGAATTCGTCATTTTTAGAAGCTAAGAAGTCCTCTGTTTTAGTCATAAAACTTAAAACATGTTCATCAGTGTTAAACACTTGCCAATTGATATCATTGTCTAAGAGAGAAGGCCTCACAACAATTTTGACATGTGAATGATCTTAGATCTATCCTTTATTTTCAGTAATTGAAACATGAGCACCAATACCAGCCAACCTATCAGCATGCATATTTTTCTTTCTAGGAATAGAAATGAGGTTAAATGCATCAAAATAATCCAAAATATTTGAAAATCTAGACCTATATAGCTTTAAAAGATCATTTTTAACAACATTGATACCTCTCACTTATTTTACAATCAACTCACTTTCCCTAAATGCCCTCAAACATTTGATCCTTCTTTTCCTTGCCCACTCTAAACCTTGAATTAGACTTTCATATTCAGCTATATTGTTAGAGCATGGAAAAGATAACTTATATACAACATAAAATTTATCCCCATGCGGTGAAACTAACATAACCCCTGCACAAACACCATCTTTACTCTTAGATCGAACAAAGTATAAGTCCCATAACTAGTTAGATAATTCAGATTTAGAACATTGATCTTTAATCAGATTAGGCAAAACTGCGTCAGACTCTAACATCACATAATTACCAAATCTAGTATCAAACACATCATCATCTTGATCATTTATAGTTTCCCATTCATCTAGAACAATATCAGGATACTGCTCTATTTGTGTGTTATAAGCTAAATTTTCATTGATCTCTTATGGATCCATGATCACACAACTTGCATTAATGGGGTTAGGATTATAAGGCTCTATGTGATCTTTAGCCCATAAATATGATTTTATGGTTGCCTTAGTACCATATATGGTTCTAAAATATATGTGGGACCAATCATATGAGGAATATCCATCTATTTTGGCTGTGAAGTCCCTTGACAAACATAGGGAAAAATAGGGTGGCAGATCTATGACAAAAATATCTTGAGAAATTGCAAAATTTGGATATGAGTGTAAGGTCAAGCTTGCATATTTAACAACCCCTAAGGTCTTGACTAAAGTACCATCTATCTGGACCACTCCTTTCTCAAGAGGTTCATACTTTAAATCTAACAAATCAGCTATCTTCTTTGGCATGACAGTACTGGTTGCACCATTGTCTACCATACAATTATGCAGTAATTTGTTTCCAATGATCAAAGAAACATAAAAAAGGAGGAGGCTTATTATTTGCATTTTTCTTACCTTCCTTTTATGCTATCTTTTGCACATTTTCTAGCTTCTTATCAACTATCACTACTGATTGCTTCAAATCTGCATTCTTTTTATTCACTTGTGGTGCTAGTTGCTGCACTTTAGCCAACTTCTTTTCCTCTTCAGATATTGCTTTGTTAACTTTAGAGGTCTATGAATTAACCATAACCACACTAGGAGTGTACTGAATAGCTTGTTGTGAGCTTTTTGTCGCTTTAGACAACTCTTCCTTCAATAACTCAGCTTGTCTTGGAATGGCTAATGAATCGCACATAGAAATAGAAACATGCATCTTCTTCATGTTACCAACAATATTATAGGGAACAACAAACTATACCTTCTAAGGTGATTTACCAATGGTCTAGTCTGCCTGCCTCTTATGGTGTGGTTGTTTGTTTGCAAGAGCAGAGGACCCCTTTAGAATAGAAACATGAGGAATGAGTGGTGATTGAGTTGTGGCAGCAACTCGAGTAGATGACTTCTTTGATTCTAGAGCTCTCTTCTTGGCCCTTGTGTTTGCTGATACAAGTGAATCATCACTTACTCTAGAGAACTCTTCCTCTTTCCAATTTAGAAATGTAGTGTCCTGAGTAGTCAGATCAGGGTGTTGTTGAGTCTCATCAGTGGATGCAGTGGGTTGTGAATCAATCACACTTTGAACAATTGGGGCTTGATTAAGCACCCCATTAGTGCACTTAGACTAATTATGGGGTTTATTACAAGCATATCACCATTCATAATCAGTAGCAAGATTATTTTGGCTTGGAACAATATCCCTAACAGTATTAAGAGGTGCGGGATTATAAGGTCTATAAGGCCTTTGGTTCCAATTTTGCCTATTTGCATTGCTATTTCCTTGATATTGCTGCTTGTTGCCTTGGTAAATGGGCTGATTAGGCTGGTGGGATGAAGAAATAGAAAGTTAGTTTTGAGTATGAGCTATTGGTAGTAAACTCTCAATCTTTTGCTGGTTGTCTTTTATGCTTTGCAACTCATTAGAAGGGACAATATGCATCATCTCTTCACTTTTGTAAGATGGAAATGGAGCCAAAGGTGGAGCAATCAATGACATATTGGATTGGATATTAGGAAAGAAAGGCATAAGTGGCCTAGGAGCTATCTTCTCTACCTGAATGAGGCTATTCTCTAGCCTAATTTCAATATCAAAAGCTTGAGGTAAAGAATTCCCCCCATGGATTGAATCATTACTGAAATATCACTATTCAAGCTTGTAAGAAAGTACAAAAATTCATATTTGACATAGGGTCTTACCATGGTAGGAATCCTATTCCAAGTCTTCTAAAATTTGAGATTGAAATCACTTGTCTCTTCTTGTGGAGACCTTTTAATAGTAGTTAGTCGTTCCACCAAAGAAAGATTATTATATTTATCTTCAAAAAATTTAGACAATCCCTCACCTAGTGCATCCCATGTAGCAACAGATCCATCTCAGATAGTTTAGAACCACTCCAATGCTTTTCCCTTCAATGATGCAGCTAGTAGATTCAAAGTTACATCCTCCTTCGTGATGTGATGGATATTGCAAAGAGAAGCAATATCACTTATGTGTTCAATAGCTATTGTTTGTCCTTCTCTCATGAAAGATGGCAGTCCTTTCAATGTTGCTAATGGTATGTTGTTGTGATTTTCAATCCTCAAAGGAATACCTTGATCAAATAGCACAAAAGGAAGCCTCCTACCCATCCTTGGTGGTGCTGCAGCAAAATTTGCAGCTGGTGGTGGTTCTTCTTCTGATGGTTGTTCAAGAAGAACTTGAAATTGAAGTGATAGAGGACTTTCTAAAGATTCTTGATCTGAATCTGGTATGTCAGCGTAGTAAGTGGGAGGAGCTAAACTTCTCTCAGATCTTGTTTTTGTTGGTCTTCGTGGCTTCGCACCCCTTTCTATAGGCTCAAAGGTGAGCTCTTTTGGACCTCTAGGCTCTCTCTGTAAATTTCTTCCTCTCCTAGTATGTGATAACTGCAAATACTCAAACACTTTTCCACTCCTTGTTTGGATTTTGTTCATGTATCACAAGGAGTCCCACGGGGCATGCCAAAAAATATTGAGGTTTAGATTTACCACCCCAACTCAGGCATTGGGACTTTGAAAGTACTCTATCCTAAAAATGGAAACCTTCTCTAGTTGTGGGTAGACTATGATTGAGAAGGATTCTCTGGATTCTAGGCCGATTCCTATTTGATATGGGATATCACCTCCTGATTGATAACTTAATGAGAAAAGGGAAGAAGGAAACTTTTGAAAACAAAACTAGAAGTAAACATTAGGTGATACACCAAAAATGGGTTCAAACTTTGTTTGAGAGATAAAATAATAACTCCTACTCATATATCAAAGGCTTGATACTTAATATCTCTTCTCAACATATAGGCTAACAAATCTCACTACTAGGGTTGAACCACAAATAGCTTGATCAGTCAAAAAATGCACAGATTCCTTACAAGGCTTTGAATTGTCAATCACCTTGAAGAGGAATATGGATACACTCACTTCTCTTGGATATCAATTAAATAAACACTTGCAAAGAAAGATGAAAATATGATTTTGAAGCTCAAAAATATGTAATGCAATGAATCATATGCTTTATTTCTTCTCAAAATCTGACAAAAGTGGTTACAAAAGGGATCTCCAAGGCATCAAGGAACAAATGAATTAACTTTTAGCCCTCTCTCCAAAACTTGCAACCCCCCATTACATGAAGTAAAAGGTCCACTATATAGCCCATATGGCCCAATTTTCAAAATCATTTCCCTCCAAAAGTCCTCCAAAAATAGAAAATCATCAAACCTAAAGCTAAAAAAGTGCCCTAAATCAAACCCTAAGTCTAGCCCTAAAATTGGTGCATAGAAGATAAATCTTTTTTACATAGTCACCAACCTTATAACATGATGTATCAAATATGCATACACCTAAATGCATAAACCCCAACACATAACCTGATACCATAGTATGGAAACCTAACTCCCAAGTTGACACCATGAAAAAACCCTAACTCCCAAGCAACCCAACCATAGTCTAGCTAAGTTAATATAACTTTAGCTCCATGCTTGAATCTAGCTCATAGCTGATACGATCACACCCACTAAAAAGATAAATTTTTGTCTTTGTGGCACAAAAGTACTATCATGGCACTATTTTTGGGAATGTTGAGGCATTGTGAACTGACAATGCATTAACTCCATTTGGCAGTGGATTCAAAAACTGGGTAAAACACATTGCATAGTATTTATTCATCTCATTACACTTTAGGGTTTTCTCTGTGGCACCTCCATGCTTACTTGAATCTACAACTTTGGAAGCCATAATCTATGGCGATGTATATGCATCTTGACTACGTAAAGAAGTTAAAGTTTCATGGGATCTGTGGGAAACCGTAAGTTTGAACTCTATTTGCCATAACATATGGCACCTTCTGTGGATTTTATCTATGAAGATGATGGTGTTTGGGGTTTTGTTTTCTCAAATTCTAGCTCTATAAATAGTGAGTTGTCACTAGTGGCTTTCATTGCATAGAAAATCATGAAAAATATCCTGAATGGCTTGGGCTCTTGAGGTTTTAACTCCATAACATATGGCACTGGATGTATGCTTTGAATTCAGGCTTGGAGTTGGAAATTTTTTGAATCAACCACCCTAAGCTTGGACTAAGTCTAAGCTGTGGTTGAAAGATGTGGAGTTACCCATGAAAATCGGTCTCGAAACTTGGCATATTTTATCCACAGCTTCAGACTCATTCCCAATTTATGGTGAACTATGAATGAAGCTTGCAGTGGTTGTGACTTTCTCTATTGGAACATACAGAGCTTAGGCTCCATTTCCTCTATTGGCTTCTACCTACAACACTTGGCATCTCTTATGTATTTAGAACTTGGTCTTCTTGTCATTTCTCCTCCAGATAAGTTAACCTTGCATCCTCTGCAACTTCTACAACAAAGAAAATGCATTATGTTGTAGTAAGTTGCAATCTTTTGCATATCTTTAAAGAAATCGAGTTCTTGTAAATTCATTTTTATGTGCTTTGTTACAGTGAGTTATCTTATAGAAACAAACTAGGGTTTCTCCTACTTACTTCTTGTGTAAAATCCATCATTGTAGCATGAACTATTACTTTATCTTAGGCTTTGCTTGAGCTTCCTTTGTCTGCTATCATTTTCATCATTACTGCTCACTATTTTTTGAATAGCAATAAAATAGGAATACCTACATGGCTATGATGGTAAATTTGGAAGTGAACTCAAACATGTGTAAGTTGTCACTATTTTCTGTTTGCAAGATGAACTCGGCTTCCTCCATGGCTATCTTTTTGCACATTTGCTGAACTCTACTTAATGTTTTTTCAAACATGACAACATTGTCATAAGCATAAAACATGTCTCTCTCTGTTAGGGCCAAAGCTTATCTTCATTGTCTAAGAGACACATAAAGTCTTTTTCTTTTCTTTAGTGTGTTTATAATGTTGCAAAAACAACATTCTATTCTAGTAAAACCGTGAGCATCTTTTATCAAAAATGAAAAAAAGTACATGTTTAAACACTCTTAGAGTGTAATCCCTTTTAGCGTAAAAATACACTTTTGTTTAATTACATACAAGATACCACCCATGCAGTTAGAGAACGGTCTCATGAATTCCATGGGTGATACTTATAGCAGGAACCTTATTAAACATGCATATTCCCCAAGCATGACTGTATTCTCTGTATGCATGATGAAAATTACATTCCAATATACCAGCATAAGATGGATTTTGCTAAGTTCTCTCCATAAAATCATCACCTAAAACATGCATTAAGGGCATGTATATTGTACTCTCTTAAAGTCATGAATTACCATAGCATCATTTGAGTTGTTTAGTTGATGAATACACCCTATTTTTATTGCTCACAATGTAGTCATTTTCTGTGACTGCTCACTCCATGAAAGCACATGAACATATTGTTATTTCAATTCTTGCTCACTGTTTCTTTTACTTGTAGCTCACATGCAATTCTCTCAATTCTGTTATATATCCCTGTTTTTGGCAAATCCTACTATTTTGTAGTCATATACAACATTACTTTTCATCTTTTCTTTGCATGATGACAGTGAACACTTTCTCTTCCATTTCTGCATATTCCTTAAAAACCCTTCATTGCTCATGTATCTCCTGCAACACCACTGACACTTTTTATGGATTTGCATTTTCTCCTCTCCATCTCTCTTGTGATCTGTACTTATTTACTTGTTCATTTATTGGACACATATCACCAATTAATGTTTGTGGGTGAGTGTTATCTAAAATGGCACTCATTTATGAATATTGGTTGGTTTGTTTGTGTTTGTTAAACTAACATGTTGACCTAATAATGAAAAAGGTTTCTCAGATAGAATTACTAAGTCCCTTCTATTCAAATATCTAGTTTTACAAAACAACATACATCAGAATAATCATTAATAGTAAAAGGTTTCTTGTTTAGAACAATTCCCTTTACTATTATCTTTCATTTAGTGTGGATGCACATTTCTTTGTTACATTGAATTTGTGAGATTGATATGTATCATTAGAAGAATTGATTGTATTTTGTTTCTGTTTCATGCATTGCTTGGATCCATCTAGATCTAACACCATTTTCTTTCTCATGATGTAGGTAAAACCCTAAAGACTTGATTAAGATGAAGACCTGGACTTGGAGACCTAGGACCTGATAGACAACTAGCTAATAACGAACACACAACAAGGCAATGCATGGGACCCCTACTCCATAATTCTATCATGCTTTCTATTTTTGCAAATATACTCTTGTGATTGACATGAAATGTGAAATATGGAAAAATACTTTGTATATTACATTCATTTTGAATGCACCATGTAATTGATCAGTTAACAATTTGAAATTCTGCAATGTGATCAATACTTAGACTACAATGAATATTTGACAGTGAATGCAATAATGAAATGTTAATCAACAATAGCTGAAGGATAATGTTAATTGGACCCCTAAAAATTCAATCTTTTCCTATTTGTATTTGTTCTTTTGTATGTTATTTTGGGTAACAATATGCATATTGATTTTGAATTACATACTGTCACTCAAACATAAGTAGTAGCACACAATCACAGCATCCCAATATATGTACCTCCATTTTTTATTTGATTATGCACAATAACAAGACTTCTATTTATTTTATCACATATGCATACTCTTTTGATGCAAAAACACTATTATCTGACTTATCATACATGCATAATCGTTTCATTTGTCATCTGATCAGTTAGAATAACAACATCAATATAATTCCATTGTTTACTTGAATATGCACTTGGAATCCAACATTTGTCTTTTAAACAAGAAGAATAGCACTGTCATTTACTGTTTTCTTGAATATCCCTATGCACTATTATTTAACAATATTGATATGCACATTCATTTCATTTCAAACAACATTTAATTTAGTATTTTCTTGTGCAATGATAGAGTTCAGTGTTACCTCCTTAGTTGATTTTGCAATTCTTTTCTTTGCACTTGATCATCTATTTCAACCTGGAACATCCATCTTTTAGAGCATCTTTTCATTGCACATGCACCTGTATGCACTGTATCTCGTTCTTATGCATCTTCTCATTTTTTGAACTCATGAAATAATAGCATTATTTCATAATACATCTTATGAGGTTCGAGCATAGGTTCGTGAAACTCACTGCATTTTTCTTTATCATCTGCAACTAGTGAATTCATAGATCATACTTCCTTCTACATTTGATCCATTTATTTTCATTTTTCTTCCACACACCATCCAATCAACATGTTGCGTTAATGGACATAATTAACTGATCAACCATTATGTGTGAGTGCCATGTATTATGACATTCATGCATGAATGTTGGTTGATTGGTTGTGTTTACCATCTTAACATTTTGATGTTTCTAAAAATGGTTTCTCAGCTACAGGAACTAAGTCCCTTTAATTCATAGTTCTAGTTTCACAAACAACAACTCTTGAATAATGCAGAATGATAACCATGGATAGTAAAAAATTTCTTAGAGTTATTTCCCTTTGATACTATTATTCAGTTGATGTAGATGCATACTTTTCCATTGTATTGATGTTATTGGTAGATTTACAGTTCTGAGAGTTTGATTGTTGGATGTTATTTTGGTTTCCATGCATTGCTTAAATCCAATTTGGATCTAATACTTTTCTATTTTGATGATGTAGGATAGGACCATAGACCTAGAATGCAGAACTAACATGAAGATTGGACCAAGGACAGACATAAATATTGGATAGAGGATAGACAACCAGATACCATATCATAGAGTCGATATTTAGAAGGAAATGTATGGACCCCTACTCATGCTTCTATCATGCTTTCTTTTCTGTAATTACCTCTAAGTTTCAATATGAAAAGATGTAATATAGAAGAAACATATGCTTATTACATTCAGTTTTAATGCACAATGTAATGATCAATTATAAATTTGAAAATCTGACATGTGATCAAAACTTAGAGTACAGTTTAATCTGATAATATGAATGCAATGGGAAAGTATTCCATTTTCATTATCTGAATAGAAATGTCAAAGATATGTACCTTTATGCAATCTTATGTTGTTTATGATTGTCATATTGCAATGTGTAAAATTAGGGTAAGAACTCTGGCGACCTTTGTTGGATGTCTTCCTATTAGACACAAACTTTAGACCTTATCCCTAGGGAAATAGATTCAAAAACTAGATCATACAAATGCAGCCTTATTGAAATTAAAATTAAACCTAGAACTAGGAGTTATGCAACCTATCTAGGACCTATGCAGCCTAACTAGGACTTTGTGCAAAGAAGGCACTTTATTAAAAATAAAACCTAACCTACTCTAACCATATCTAGTAGTGATACATGCTAGATAAATCCATTAACTGATTGAGAGAAATAACTGCCCATTCTCCGCAGCTTAGAATTATCAACATGCTTGAGGACAACCAGACTAATATGGTTGAGTAACATGCATGTAACAAACTGTTGTAATAAATCTTGCTGGGTAGAGTATCCACTTACTTGGCTAAATAGCTCAGAGAAATAAATCCTCTGAAAAGGATCCACAAGGTGGAATGGTTCCTCCTTAGCTTCATCTTCTGATGGGTTAGCATGCTCCAAAGTGAACATGGTAGGCTCTTGTTTATTGGACTCATTCCTTGCTAAATGCCTGATGGGGAAACCTCTAGATAGAGAAAACTTGGGAATTTATTTCTTATGATGTGTCTCCTGAACAAAGTCCTTGTGATCTACATGAACTAATCTGAGCTCCTTTGATGAAATTAGTTGAGGCAAAACTGAGACTAGATTATCATCAAGGCTCAAATAGAACTCTTCAAGATCATCCCAAACCAAGTCCTCCTCTTCATCCAAATTACCTCCTTGCACTGATTTATCCTGACAAATTACTTGGTCTCCTAGCTCTTGAATGCATAAAACTTGCTCATTCTCATTTTTCTAACCTAAACCTGATGAAGATGCTAGTTGAGGCATGTTGTCTTCCTCGGCATAGTTTGGAAGTTCTTCAGAAAAAGGCTCTACATCTCTTTTTCAACACCTTCTTCCCTCTATTTATTGCAAAGAGCCTCTTTATGTTGTATCTGACAAGCTTCCTTGTATTTTATAGCTGTGGAAATCATCAGTTGTATTGTCTCTTTATGATCCTATAGCTCTTTATCATGAAAATCTTTATGAGCTGCAAGCTCTCTTTTGAAATATTCATCTTTTGCAGTTGTAGCAGTACTAACTTTTATAAACTCTTTCTTAAAAACTTCCTTTAGTGTTGCTAGTTGGCTTGCAAGGGCTTCTTGACTTCTTTTATGTTCTATAATAACCTCTTCATACTGCCTCCATCTGGCATCAAATTTCTCCTTTTCTTGTGTCTTCATATGCCTCTTATGTGTTTCCACCACTTCTTCATAGTGCATGTTATGTTCTTCTAGCTCTTTATGCAGAATTGACTCATGACGTATGTGCAAGTACATCAAATACTTCTTTTGGCATTGATCTCGATAAGAAAACCTCTCTTTTTGTTATGCATGTTCTTGTTGGAAAAGCTCCTCTTGTTGGATCCTCAATTCTTGTTGAAATTCAGATTCTTGTTGCCTCTTGACATCTGCAATCTATATGGTCAAGTCCTCCAACATGGTCAACTGCATATTTTGACATGGATGAAAACTATCCAGTGTGTCAAAATCAACCACAAATGTAATGAAGTCTAACCTACTCCTTTGGGAGCAGTCCCACCGGGCATGCCAAAAAATTTTAAGGCCAAAAACTATCACCCTAACTCAAGCATTAGGGTATACTAATATTTCATGGTAATAATGGAAACCTTCCTGAGTTGTGGGTGGACTCTGATTAAGAAGGAATCTCCAGATTCTAGGCCGGTTCCTATTGGATTTGGGTTATCACCTATTACTCATTTTTTTTTATTTTTTCAGAAAAGGGGAAAAGGGGTCTAGAATAGAATAAACAAAACTAAAAACGTGATACACAAAATTGATTCAAAATTCTTAGAATTTCAAGCTAGCATCCACAAGACATACCCTAATGATTTATGCAATAAAATTCACTATTCAATGCATAGGCTAACCTAAATCTCACTAATAGGGTTTGTACCACAAACAGTGACAATTCTGCCAACAAACATGCAGATTCTGTAAAAGGTTACACTCTATAATCTAGAATAGCCATTAGATCAATGCACTAATGTATGTTGCAAATTACATTACACTTAAATGCAAAAAATTGAAAGGATTGATCACAGAAACTAAGAAAGATGTATGAATAATGGGCAAGATTTATTATCCTCAAAATCTACAAAATTAGTAACATGAGAAAGTATAAAATATGCCAAGGAATATGTGTATTCACTTGAACACAATCTACATAAAACATGAACTAATGGCTACAAAATGCATTAAAAAGGTGTAAAGGAAAAATAAGTTCACTAAAACCACCTTCCTCACAAATTTTGAACCCCTAAAACTGAATAAGAGGCTCAGCTATATACTCTCTCATGAGTAAATTCAAAACTCTAACTCCCTCCAAAAGTTCATCATAATTAGTTATAAACCATAAATTTAAGGCATAATTGATGCCCTAAACCTATCCCCTTTAATGTTGACATTTTTTAAATTACATCTCTACAAAATATATTAAACCAACACATATAAAATATCTCAAAACCCAACAACACACATAGAACCTAACCCCCAAAACATATGAGCCCTATCCCCCATCACATATAAACCCTAACCATGCCTTAAGCCTAATGCATAATCCTAAGCTCAATATGACCGATACCTAGAAATTACAACCTTTTGAAATATCTAATCCACAATATAGGCTAGGTAGCTCATTTGCACTGTTGTCATGCCACTTAAGAAAGAAAACCCCAAGGCTTTCACTATTGATTACTACATTCTTTATTGCATTAACTCTTTCACATACTCGATGGAATCCAAATTTTTATGGTTTTGTTTTATTCAATCCTTTGCATTTGGTAGAGGCATGAGGGTTTGAAACCCTATCTGTGGATATGGCATCCATTACTGGACTCAGTGCTACTAATGTTAATCTGGAGTACTATCTTTTGATCTTGAGCTGGTATTGGTAGCATACTATATTTTTACATTCATTTTTGGTTTCCAACATGGAAAATCCATCTTAGGATTTTGACTTGAAGTTGTCTCCAATGTGTTGTTATTATGCTTAAGAGCTCAGGATTTTATCATCTGGCATTAATTTTTGTTTATGCATGAGCTCGTGCTCTACTTGGCACTAGAGTCAACTATTTGAAAATATATATCTTGGACTCTCCTCTACACCGTGGACTCTACAAATTGAAGTTATTTGTTAAGAACAGAGAGCTTGTTCTCTCTAAACTGCGGGCTCTCTTCTTGGACTAGATTTTCATGCCATAAATTATGGCGTTGTCCATGCATCTCTATTCAACTCAAGCTCCACCACATCTCAGCTTGTAACTTACCAATAAGTTACCCTACTTGTTACGCTTACACTATATTTTCTTTGTTGTATATGCTATTGTTATTTCATAGTTTTGAGACAACTCTAGTTGTGGCTTTTCAATAATCTTTTGATAACTCCACCATTATAATGATCTCTGGGGTTATTTTGATCTGGGTATCCATGATTTATGCTAGATATACTTTTGTTATGGTTTAGATAGCTCGAGTTTGGAGATAAATCCTAAAAATAACTATATTTTGTTTCTATTATCCATCTTTTATATCTATGACACTCTCTATTAGAACACCCACATAAGATTTTTGTTGTATATTTGGAAGTCAAGCTTAATCTTTGTTGATGTTTTTAATTAGTCATGAGCATATCTTGTCAGCTCCACTAGATGTCTGCACTTTATTTTGTCTTCACATGGTTTCTTTGTGTCCATATCATCTTCTTATGGTAGGCACTTATGTTTAAATGTCACCACTCGATGTCTGCAATTTTGTTGTATGTTGTCTTCTTTGTTCAACATGCTTGAACAACTATGGTCTGTCGAGACCGTGCTTTCTTTTATGCATAATTTCACCACTGCCTTGGTCTCCCTCTTCTCTGAAAAGAACAATGATAAGCATTGGGGCCATGGCTTTATAATGTGTTGAATCTTGCTCAAAAAATATTCTATATATACTTTCATTGATATTATTCCCTATCTTGCAACATGATAATCACTAGTGTATCCAATCTATTATTATGACTCCAAAAAGAGATTTACAAAAGGGGTTGAATCACAGGCTCATGACTCCGATGTGTAATACTGTGAAATAGAGCTCGATATCAAAGATATATATCTTTTCTTTTCATTTGCACAGTTCTGTTAAATATATGCATATGAATTTTGAATTACATACTATCATTCAAACATAAGTAGCAGCACACAATCATAGCATCCCAATATATGTACCTACACTTTTTATTTGATTATGCACAATAATAGGAGTTCTATTTAGTTTATCACATATTCATACTCTTTTGATGCCAAAACATTGTTATCTGACTTATCATACATGCATAATATTTGCATTTGGCATCTTGTCATGTAGAATAACAACATCAAATAATGTCACTATTTACTTGAATATGCACTTGGAATCTAGCATTTTTCTTTTAACCATGAAGAATAGCACTGGCATTTACTGTTTGCTTGAATATCCCTATGCATTGTTATTTGAGAATATTGATATGCACATTCATTTCATTTCAAACAATATTTCATTTAGTCTTTGCTTGTGCAATGATAGAGTGTGGTGTTACCTCATTACTTGATTTTGAAATTCTGTTCTTTGCACTTAATTATCTATTTGAACCTGGAACATCCATCTTTTAGGGCATCTTTTTATTGCACATACACCTCTATGAACTGTATCTCCTTCTTTTGCATCTTCTCATTTTCTAAACTCATGAGCTCCTAGCATTATTTCATAATGCATCTTATGAGGTTAAAGCATGGGCTCGTGACATTCAATGCATTTTTCTTTATCATATTCAACTAGTGAATTCATAGATCATACTTCCTTCTGCATTGGATCCATCTCTGTTCATTTTTCTTACACACACCATCCAATCAACATGTTGGGTTAGTGGACATAATTAACCGATCAATGTGTGTGAGTGCTATGTATTATGACATTCATGCATGAATTTTGGTTGATTTCTTGTGTTTACCATCTTAACATGTTCATGTTTCTGAAAAAGGTTTCTCAGCTACAGGAACTAAATCCCTTTAATTCAGATTTTTGGTTTCACAAACAACAACTCTTGAATAATGCAGAATGATAACCATGGATAGTAAAAGGTTTCAGGGAGTTATGTCCCTTTGATACTGTTACTCACTTGATGTAGATGCATACTTTTCCATTGTATTGATGTTATTGGTAGATTTACAGTTCTAAGAGTTTGATTGTTAGATGTTGTTTTTGTTTCCATTCATTTCTTAAATCCAATTTGGAGCTAACACTTTTCTATTTTCATGATGCAGGACATGACCCTAGACCTAGAATGCAGAACTGACATGAATATTGGACAAAGGATAGATATAATTCTCGGACAAAGGACAAGCAACCAGCTACCATATCACAGAGTCAAGATTTAGAAGGCAATGCATTGACCCCTACTCATGCTTCTATCATGCTTTCTTTTCCGTAATTACCTCTAATTTTCAATATGAAAAGATGTAATATGGAAGAAACATATGCTTATTATAGTAAGTTTTAATGCACAATGTAATAATCAATTATGAATTTTAAAATCTGAAATGTGATCAAAACTTAGAGTACATTTTAATATGATAATATGAATGCAATGGTAATGTATTTCATTTTCATTATCTGAATTGAAATGTCAAAGAGATGTACCTTTATGCAATCTTATGTTGTTTATGATTATCATATTGCAATGTGTAAAATTAGGTTAGCAATGTAAATACTTGATTCTATGCTAATGTAAATATCTGTTAAAGCATATTAATGGTCTATTCTTGAATTTGCATTGGTTGTTTATGCTATGTTGACCTTGATGCATGGTTTGTCCATATCTATTGGGGAAAATCCTTCCATAAAAGCATTAGATGGTATCAGAGCAAGGTTGATGTTCCTGTGTTAGTAGATATAGTTCCTCAATTTTCCATGCCCTAGTTGTGTTTGTTGTAGGGTGGCGGAGAGTTTATCTTACCTATATTTGAAGATGACTTGCATAACTAGATCGTAGAGGAGATTGTTATAGACATGCCAAGTTTAAGGGAGGTTGCATGTGTGTCTAATAGATCAAAAAGTGAGAGGAAATAAACACGTCATACTTATATCATCAAAGCTAAGACAATTGCACCTGAGGATCGGAAAGATGCCACCTAAAAGGATGACCCATAGAAGGTTTGAAAAAATAATGGAGGACTTCAGAAATCAAATGATGAATGAGATTAGAAATATGTGGACTAGATTGTGAAGGAATATTGCGACTAAAGAGGAATATGAGGAATTTTTTGAGGATCTTGAGACTATAGATGTTGAGATCCATGTAGATGAAGAAATTTTGTTCAGGGATATGGAACAAGTAAGTAAATGTCAAAGGATGCCCATTTTTACTTTTATTGGTTTGTTGCATCCTTAGGAATTGATAGATTGGATTGGAGAGATGGAATATTAAATTGAGATTGAACATAATAGAGATCTACAGAGGGTTGGGTTAGTATATACTAATTTGAAGGGTCATGCTAGCTTATGGTGGAAATTATTGCAGAAAGATGGAGAGGATCACGGTGAATAGAAAATTAGGAGATGGAGGGTGATGGTTGCATGATTCAAGGATAAATTAATTCCTGAGGATTATGAGTTAGATTTATTCAAGAAGTTGTAGAATTGGAAGCAGAAAGACATGAGTGGGAAGGAATACACAGAAGATTTTTATAAGAAAATGATTAGATCTAGACACCAAGAGGTACCTAAGGAGAATGTGGCTAGGCATATTAAAGGTCTAAGATTCAATATTCAGGATGGGCTGAGTATGTTGAGGATTTTTACAGTGCAGGATTCTTATCAGTATGCATTGAGGGAAGAAGATAAATTGAAGAATAGATCAAGTTATCCTAGAGGAAAGGAGAAGTGAGAAAGAAGAAATGAAAAATAGAAGAAAACCCTTGAGGTAGACCCTGATCAGAGGACAATTAGAAGAAGGAATGGTAGAAGAGAATGCATAGGTACTTGTGGAAAGTACAGTGGTATAGGGAATATATATTTGTAATCTTATGAAGGATCTAGCAAGAATATTGGAAAACATAATCTTGTGGTACATGAGGAATGAGCTATTGATGAACTTGAGGAAAATATAGCAGAACTTGAGATAGTAGATTCTCTTTTGCTTAGGAGATTCATGTTGAGTAATAAGGAAGATAAACCTATACAAAGGAGGAATTTATTTAGGCCTATATATAAATCATGAGGTAAATGTTGTAAGGTTATTATGGACTATGGTAGTACTATTAATTTAATATAAGAATATATGGTGAAGAATCTTAGATTAAAGAGGCCTAAACATGCTCATCCTTATGGTATAAGTTCATTTTTAATTAAACACATGGTAGAGGTGAAAGAGAAGTGCTTGCTGGGCTTCATCATTGGACCTTACAAAGATGAGGAATTGTGTGATGTAGTATCTATGAATACTTGTTATATTCTATTGGGTAGACCTTGGCAATTTGATAGGGGATCTATTCGTGGTTGTAGAAGAAATTTGGTAACAATAGAGAAGGATGGGAAGAGATTAAATTTGGTTTCCTTAAGGGAGGTAGAGGGGAAAATTACAAGGAATCTGAGCATGGTAAAGAGGTATTGTTTAGTGGTTAGTATGAGTTAGAAGAAGGATCCTGAAAGAAGATCATTAAATAGGTTGGTATCAAACTGTAAGAAGGTTTAAGTGGAGAAACAAAATAGTTTGATATAATCTTGAGAAACAAATGAGGTAGTTCAATCTTGAGAAAGAAAGGAGGTAGTGGTAAGAGTTATGGTATTGATAGGAGGTATTAAAAAGGGAGTAACAAGTCAAGTAATATGATTGATCTAACAAAGAGAAGAGTACAAGTGAGGTGACAAAGATTTTTAGATAAAGAGGATATTTGGATAAAGAATGAGCATGAGATTTATGTCCATCCTATCAAATATTCATAGGTTTCTCTTATGGATAATTTCATACATCTTTGCATTAATATATTTATGATTTTGGTTCTAACCTATATTGTTGTATTATTATTTCTTATTCCTAGAAAATATAATTGATTTGACTTACTTATGAGTTGCGAAGGCTCTATATACTGAGGCTCTTGATGTTTGTTTTAGTAGTACTAGAACAGGAAATTCTCAGGAAGATATATTTAGGGTTAGGTCTAGATTTCTGTTGTAATTAGGCATGTATGCCAAAATTTTGTAATTCGCATGTTGCAAGCTAATGTGATGTAAATACTTGATTCTATGATAATGAAAAGATCTGTTAAAGAATATTGATAGACTATTCTTATTTTTGAATTAGTTTTTTCCATTGTATTAAATCTTGTTGCGTGATTGGACAATTTACATTGTGGAAAATCCTTCCATGACTATGTAAAATATGATGGAGGAGCATCCTTGGGTCATTGGAAATCTTGCATCACCCAAAAATATTTTTCTTTCAGTTTGTTCTTCGTTTTGTTTCAGTTAGTAGTTCTGTGTTTCTTGTTGAGGTCCTTAGTTTCAGATCATTTACTACTGTGAAGTAGAGGGTTTGTTGTGGACATCATGTTTTACATGTGTCTAGTTTTGGAACATCAATTGGGCACTTCACTTTTGAGATATTCTTGGTTCATGGTCATTTCTATGTACTCTTCATGTTTTAATGGTTAGTTGGATTTTTCTAATCTTGCAAAGAAATTACTGATTGATGATGCTTGGTCTCTGATCTCACGATGTTCTTGGATCTTTGGCCAATGTCTTGTGGATCACACATTATTTCTACATCTTGGCATTAAGATATTTATGATTTAGGTCTATACCTATATTGTTGTATTACATTTTCTTATTCTTGGAAAATATAATTGATCTGGCCGACTTATGAGTTGTGAAGGCTCTATATATTATGGCTCTTGATCTTTGTTTTAGTATTAATAGTAGAGGGAGTTCTTAGGAAGATAGCATTAGGGTTAGGTCTAGGTTTCTACTATAATTAGGCATGTATGTCAAAATTCTATAATTTTTAGGTTGTAGGCCAATGTGATGTAAATACTTAATTCTATGATAATGCAAAGCTCTATTAATTCATATTGATGGTCTATTCTTGTTTCCAAATTAGTTATTTCTATTGTGTTGACTCTTGCTGCATGGTTGGACCATCTCCATTTAGGAAATTCCTTCTCTAACTGGGTTATATGGTATTAGAGCAAGGTCGATGTTCATGTGTTTGTAGATTAAGTTCCTGAGCTTGTCGAGCCCTATTTGTATTTTTTGTGGGGTGGCGTAGCCTGAATCTAATATGCAATTCTAGAATAATTGCGCAATGGAACTATAGAGTATATTTTTGTTGGTTGAGAACTTTGTTTTGACTGTTAGAGGTATACCATGTTGGAGGTAGGTTGCATTTATTTTTGATAGATTGTCCAGTGAGAGGAAATCAACACCTTGTACTCAGATCACTGAAGTTGTTGAAGTTACACGCTCTAGAGGATTGGAAAGATACCACCTAAAAGGATTAACCATAGATGTTTTGAACAAATGGTCTGGCAGATTTTAGAAATGAAACTAGGACTGAGATAAAAAAAAATATATGTCGACTAGATTACAAAGGAATCCTTAGACTGTGGAGGAATATGATGAAGTTGTTAAAGATCTTGAGACTATAGATGTTGAGATCCTTGCAGATGAAGAAAGGTGGTTGAGAGCTATGGCACAAGTAAGTAAAAGTGATAGGATGGATTTTTTCAACTTTTAATGGAGCATTGTATCCTGAGGATTTGATATATTGGACTTGAAAGCTACAAGATTATTTAGAGATTGAAGATATTAGACATCCACATAGGGTTACGTTAGCACATTCAAACTTGAAGGGTCAAGCTAGATTATGGTGGAAATAATTACATAAATATAGAGAGGAACATGGTGAATAGAAAAATAACTAGATGGAGGGTGATGGCTACATGATTCAAGACTAAATTCATTCCTGGGGATTACGAATTAGAATTATTCAAGAAGCTGCAGAATTTGAAGCAGAAAGACATGACTGTCAAGGAATACATAGAATATGTATGTAAGATGAAAATCAAATATGGATACTGACAGGTATCTAAGTAGAACGTGAATAGGTATATTAATGATTTGAGATTCAATATCTTAGACGAGATGAGTATGATGATGATTTCAACAGTGGAGGATTCTTATTAGTATGCATTAAGGGTGAAACATAAGTTTAAGAAGAGATCAAATAACCCTAGAGGAAAGTAGAAGAAATAAAGGAGAAATGGGAAAGAGAAGAAAAGCCTTGATGTAGAACCTGATTAGAGAAAACATAGAAGGGGCAATGGTAGAAGAGAATACATAGGTAATTGTTTCAAGTGTGTTCATATAGGGCATACATATTTTTAATTTTCTAAAGGATCTACAAAGAATATGGGAAAAAAAATCTTGTGACACATGAGGAGCGAGCTACTGATGAAGTTGAGGAAAATAGGGAAGAATATGAGATAGGAGATTCATTTTGATTAAGAAGGAAGATGAACCCATACAAAGGAGGAATTTTTTTAGGACTATATGCAAGTCAGGAGTTAAATTTTGTAAGGTTGTTATGGATTGTTGTAGTACTGATAAATTTTTATAAGAAGAGATGGTATAGAATCTTGGATTAAAGAGGCTTAAACATCCTTGTCTATATAGGATAAGTTGGTTTTCAGATGAATACATGGTAGAGGTGAAATAGTAGTGCTTGGTGATCTTAAACATTAGACCTTACACATATGAGGTGGTGTGTGATGTGGTATCTATTAATTCTTATCATGTTCTATTAGGTAGACCTTGGATATTTAATATGGGATTTATTCATGATTGCAAAATAAATTTGGTCGCAATAGAGAAGGATGGTTAGAGATTCACTTTGGTTTCCTTGAAGGAGACAAAGAGGATAATTGAAAGGAATCTAAGCATGGTAAAGAGTTTTTGTTCATATGCTAGTGTGAATCCAAAGAAGGATTTTGAAGGTAGATTAGAGAACAAGTTGTTATCAGACTATAAGAAGAGTAAAGTGGAGTGGTAGAAGACTTTTCTTTCTAATCAGACTTGCAACATAGGTAATTCAGTCTTTTGAAAGAAGGGAGGTAGTGTTCATATTTTTTATGTTGAAAGGAGGTATGAAAAAGGGAGTACAAATAAGATTAAGATGATGGATTTGATAGAGATAAGAGTATAAGTGTAGAGACAGAGAGTTACAGATAAAGAGGATATTTGGATCAAGAATGAGCATCAGATTTTTGTCCCTCGTCTAGGAAAAGGTTCATAAGTTTCTCTTATGAAACATTTTATTCACACCTATGATGTCTAATGTAGGATCATCCTTCTGTTGGTTGCAATCTGGCATCACTAGAAATATTTCCCTTCTAGTAGCTCATTCCTCATGTGCAAACATGAAAATCTAAGAACAAGGCAGAAAGATATAGGCAAACAACATTTGTAGATGAAGAGTCCTCTGAATTAGTAAAACAAAAATCAAGAAGAGGATGGGGAAACCTTGAGAACTTTGATAACCATATCCCACAAAGAAAAATATATGGAAAATTTACAAAGGAAGAATTTACTCTAAACTAAATGCATGGTAGAAGATAAGGTGTGAAATGTTTTCATACACAGTGTTAGTTCTAATAATATTTCCTTAGAGGAGTTGGTTGACACATTGAAGTTTCTGATATTGAAGCATCCTAAACCCTATTATATGACATGGATATAAGATGAATACAAGGTACTAGTAAGTGAATAATGCATAGTTAAATTTGAGATTGGGAAGCATTATGATCAAGTTTTGTGTAATATTATGCCTATGGATGTGTGCCATATCTTGTTAGGTAGATGATGGTAATACGATAGGAAATATATACATGATGGTAGAAAGAATTTCTATGCTATTGTTGATAATGGAATGAAACAAAATTTGTTAACTTTAGAGGAACCCCTTAAGAGTGAAGTGTGTACCAGTGAAAGAATTTTATTAGTGGATAAAAGGAAGTTCTTGGATGGCATGAGGCTTGATAATGTGTATTTTTCTTCAGTGCCAAATAAGTGTAAGGAGATTGTAAAAAAAGAAGAACATCTAAAAGAAATCACAATATTGTTGAATGAGTTTGTAGATACAAAGGATTAATCAGAGAAAACCATATTATATGTGCAGTTCCCATAGTTTTAGCACAAAATAAAGATGGAAAATGGAATGTGCACTAATTCTAGAGCCATCAACCGAATCATAATTACGTATCAATTCCCTTTTATAAGGATGGATAATATGATGGATTGTTTTAGTGGAGCTATATATTTCACCAAGATAGATTTGAATAGTGGATATCATCATATTGGAATCAATGAAGGTGATAAGTGGAAGACCTCATTCAAGAAAAATGAAGGATTATATGAATGGTTGGTAATTACTTTTGGATTATATAATGCACCAAGTACTTTCATGAGGTTAATGAATTACACTAAATAAATTCTTAGGTAATTTTATCATTATGTATTTGGATGATATCTTGATTTTCAGAAGGAGCAAAGAGAAAAATTTGATGCATGTTACAAAATAATTGCATAGGTTAAGGGAAGAGAAGTTTCTAATCAAACAAAAAATGTGTGCTTTCATGAAAGAGGAATTAGTGTATTTGTGATATGTAATATCTTATAAAGGATTGAAGATGGATAGGTATATTAATGATTTGAGATTCAATATTTTAGACGAGCTGAGTATGATGATGATTTCAACAGTGGAGGATTATTATAAGTATGCATTAAGGGAAAAACATAAGTTTAAGAAGAGTTTGAATAACCCTAGAGGAAAGGAGAAGAAATAAAGGAGAAATAGAAAAGAGAAGAAAACCCTTGATGTAGAACCTGATCAGAGAAAACATAGAAGGGGCAATGGTATAAGAGAATGCATAGGTAATTGTTTCAAGTGTGTTCGTATAGGGAATACACATTTCCAATGTTCTAGAGGATCTAGCAAGAATATGGAAAAAACAAAATATGGTGACACATGAGGAGCTAGCTACTGATGAACTTGAGGAAAATAGGGAAGAACATGAGATAGGTGATTCATATTGATTAAGAAGGGAGATGAACCTATACAAAGGAGGAATTTTTTTAGGACTATATGCAAGTCAGGAGGTAAATTTTGTAAGGTTGTTATGGATTGTGGTAGTAGTGATAAATTTTTATTAGAAGAGATGGTATAGAAGCTTGGATTAAAGAGGCTTAAACATCCTTGTCTGTGTGGGATATGTTTGTTTTTAGATGAACACATGATAGAGGTGAAAGAGTAGTGATTGGTGATCTTAAACACTAAACCTTAAATAGATGAGGTGTTGTGTGATGTGGTATCTATTAATTCTTTTCATGTTCTATTAGGTAGACCTTAGATATTTAATAGCGGACTGGTTCATAATTGCAAAATAAATTTGGTCGCAATAGAGAAGGATGGGCAAAGATTCACTTTGGTTTCCTTGAAGGAGACAAAGAGGATAAGTGAAAGGAATCTAAGCATGGTAAAGAGTTTTTGTTAATATGCTAGTGTGAATCCAAAGAAGGATCTTGAAAGTATATTAGTGGACAAGTAGGTATCAGACTGTAAGAAGGGTCAAGTGGAGTAGTATAAGACTTTTCTTTCTAATTAGACTCGCAACATAGGTAATTCAGTCTTTTGAAAGAAAGGAGGTAGTGTTCATATTTTTTATGTTGATAAGAGGTATAAAAAAGGGATTACAAAGAAGATTAAGCTGTTGGATTTGACAGAGATAATTGTATAAGTGTAGAGATAGAGAGTTACAGATAAAGAGGATATTTGGATCATGAATGAGCATCAGATTTTTGTCGCTTGTCTAGAAAAATGTTAATAAGTTTCTCTTATGGAACATTTAATTCACACCTAGGGTGTCTAATGTAAGAGCATCCTTCAGTTTGTTGCAAACTAGCATCACTGAAAAATATTTCCCTTCGAGTAGCTCATTCCTCATGTGCAAACATGAAAATCTAAGAAGAAGGAAGAAAGCAGTAGGAGAACAAATTTTGTAGATGAAGAGTCCTCTGAATTAGTAAACAAAAATCAAGAAGAAGATGGAGAAACCTTGACAACTTGGATAACCCTATCCCACAAACAAAAATATATGGAACCTTTACAAAGGAATAATTTACTCTAAACTAGATGCAAGGTAGACGACAAGGTGTGAAATTTTTTCATACATAGTGGCAGTTCTAATAATACTTCCTTGGAGGAGTTGGTTGACACATTGAAGTTTCTAATATTGAAGCATCCTAAACCCTATCAGATGACATGGATATAAGATGAATACAAGGTACTAGTAAGTGAACAATGCTTAGTTAAATTCAAGATTGGGAAGTATTATGATGAAGTTTTGTGTAATATTATGCCTATAAATGTGTTTCATATCTTGTTGGGTAGATGATGGTAATATGATACAAAATATATACATGATGGTAGAAGGAATGTCTATGCTATTGTTTATAATGGAATGAAACAAAAATTGTTAACTTTAGAGGAACCCCTTATGAGTGAAGTGTGTACCAGTGCAAGAATTTTTTTAGTGGATAGAAGGAACTTATTGGATGGCATGAGGCGTGATAATGTGTATTTTTCTTTAGTTCCCAATAAGTGTAAGGAGATTGTAACAAAAGAAGAACATCTAAAAGAAATCACAAGATTGTTGAATGAAAGTAATCACAAGATTGTTGAATGAGTATGTAGATAGAGAGGATTAATAAAAGAAAGTCATATTCTATGTGTAGTTCCCATAGTTTTAGCACCAAAGAAAGATGGAAAATGGAATGTGCACTAATTCTAGAGCCATTAACTGAATCACAATTAAGTATCAATTTCATTTTATAAGGATGGATAATATGATGGATTGTTTGAGTGGAGCTATATATTTCACCAAGATAGATTTGAATAGTGGATATCATCATATTGGAATCAATGAAGGTGATAAGTGGAAGACCTCATTCAAGAAAAATGAAGGATTATATGAAAGGTTGGTAATTCCATTTGGATTATCTAATGCACCAAGTACTTTCATGAGGTTAATGAATTACACTAAATAAATTCTTAGGTAATTTTATCATTATGTATTTGGGTGATATCTTGATTTTTAGAAGGAGAAAAGAGAAAAATTTGATGCATGTTAGAAAATAATTGCATAGGTTAAGGGAAGAGAGGTTTCTAATCAAACTCAGAAAGTGTGCTTTCATGAAAGAGGAATTTGTGTATTTGGGATATGTAATATCTTATAAAGGATTGAAGATGGATCCTAAGAAAGTGAAATCCATTGTTGAGTGACATACAAAATAGAATTTTGGATAATTTATGCAGGAGCATCTAGGGTTATTTAAGAAGTTCCATCATTTAAGAGTTGTTTCCTTTTTGGTTGATGAAGTTCCTAGTTTGAGACAGCTTTCTGGAGATCCTGTGAGTGGTCAAGTTTTTGAGATCTTGGAAAGGATTGGTCAAGAGGGTTTGTTCCTTATTGTTCATAGATTCTATGTATATGATAGTGCATCTTTTGGTGTATTAGTTTGTGAGATAATGTTGATTCTTTATTAGCTAGTTGTGTTCTTGATAACTAGTTGCAGTGAGTTGTCACCGATTGGTGTGTTTGATGTCTTGGTTGAGTTATGTCGATCCTCAGAAGGTGAGATCATGATATTTTTTTCATGGGTTCATAAGGAAGATTTTCCTATAATAGAAACTCATTTGGAGTAACTATGCTTGAGTTATGTTTAATTTTGTGACTAGGTTGACGAAGAAGTTTCTTGTTTTATGCAATCTTATGAGATTCTGAGATCTATTGAACTGAGGAGATGCTTGGTAGGAGTGATGAAAAGGTTTTGCTTCATTTATTTGTAGAGTCTGATTCTAGGATTGCACTTTATGAGGTTTCATGTTTTTATAGACATTGTTGTTTCTCTATTAGGTTAATTTAGTTCTCCATGACACTAGTTCTTGGAGTTAACCAGTCGACTGATTGTGGTTGTAGTTGTTGTTTTGATCGTTGGTGATGAATGTCTTGATTTCTGGTGTAGGAGCACCTTAAGGTCTTAATGATGTTCTTTAAAAATTTTGGCTTGTAGGTTGTTCTATCCAACCACCAGGGTAATAAGGAATAATGATAAAATCCCAATTTTGATGTGATGTGTATTTTTAGGTGAGATTCTTTTGAGTCATATTTTTTGTTGGTTCAAATAGGTTTTAGTGCTTGAGTCCTATAATAGTCAAAGTTGGTCAAACATTGACCAAGACCCCAAATTGAAGGGAAAGATGTTATTTTATTGTTTTTAAGTGTTTTAGAATCCAATGGATTTATTTTGGATCAAGTTGAACAAGAAGGGACATTAGAATGTCAAATTTGGAAAAAGTTGTAAAGTTGCTCATGACAACTTTGGAACTTTGTGAAGTTGTCATGACAAAATTTCCTAAAGTCTTGAAAATAGTTTTAAATGGTTTCAAATCCCTACCTTAGGGTCTGAGAATGTGGGGTTGAAATATATAATGTTAGAAAAACATTAATCCAGTGGTTATATTGTCATTTTGTACGGATTGAATAGGGAGAAGCACTTAATTCTGTGTGACAGAGCTACTTTTTCCATCATCCAGATCTTTAATGGATTGAATGGTCTACTGTAATGCATTGAAAATTTAATTATTTTTATGTGGTTAATCTTTGTGGAATCAATTTGGGAGTTTTGTACATTTCCTAATCATTTTGGAAATTCTTTAAGTTCTTTTGGTTTGATGTCCAGTCTAGAGGCAACCATGTAAATATGGCTCCTTCTTGAGTTCCCATGGTTGAAACTCAATGGCCACTTGGGATCAAGGAGGAAAATTTGTAAATAGTGTAAATATGGATTTTGGAGTCTTTGTGTGTAGGGGAGCTATTTATTCAAGCAGGCCCTAGGTGAGTACAATAGTATTCTTGCTAGGAGTCTGTACAATGTAGAGGAAAGAAGACTTGCTTGATGGATTGGTTTTCGCCAATGATGAGGTGGAGAGTGTAGGGTCATGTATCAAGGATATTTGGTGGAGAGGAGAAGTGCTTAGGATTTTAGGTGAGAACCTTTGAATCAAGAGGAAACTAGAATGTCATACATGCCCTAGAAACCCTTAAAAATAGGGGTTTGTTGAAAGTCCAGTGTATGGACACTTTGGGAAATTAAAACCTAGAAAATATTTGAGCTTAGGATTAACATATAAAGGATCCATAGTCAGTTTGGTGGATTTCTAAAGATAGTTGGGAAGAAATCCAATTTTTTCAGTTTCTAGGAGGCCTAATTGGGATAAAAAGGCTGCAAGGCCTAAAACAAGAAACTAATGCACTCGATGGGAAATATTTGAAAGAATCCATTAGAATGGGTCAAAATTAATTGAAAGTAAAGGGGAAGTAGTGGGAAAACATTTTCCAATTTCTTAGACAATTTTGGGATCATAGTTGCCTTATTAAGCCTATGGGTGCATACTGAATATATGTAGGGATGAAGAGAGCTTGAAGTTGGTGGAGAGGTCTAGAGGGAGTAGGGGAACCATAGGAGTGTCCTCTAGTTAGAGTAGAGATAAGAGACTATACTCCTATAAGAAGCTAAGGAGGAGATAAAACACAAATTGGTAGAGGTTGCAGAGATTGTAAGAAAAATGAAAGAATAGTTAGGAGAGGATAAAGAAAAAGGAAAGAATCAATATGAAGATGAGGCAGAACCAAAATCAGACTCTCCATTACCTGAGGAACCTTTCCTAAAATCCCTCAAATAACTTGTGAGACCTACATTAGACTGTTATAGTTTTACTATTTTGTTCTCATGCTTTTAATAGTTTATGCTTTGACATACTTTGACTATCAGAGACTTTTTATACATTTGAGGATCGGTGGAATCCTATGTTATATATTCAGCACCTGATTTTTGTAATCAGGGTACTTCTGAGATGTTTATGTTCTGATTTAGTTTCAGCTTATGTTGATGTCTTATATGGATCTAAATGTATGAATGTAACATGATGAATTTGGTTTAGGAAACCAATGCTAGGATGTTTCAGTTCTAATGTAATGTGGTTTATATACTTACTTATATTATTGACGTTATGTTATGTTTCATATCATGTGTTTTGGATCTATAGATGTGTGCATTGAGTGTGCACGAAAAGTTGACCATGGATCTAAAATCGGGGACCCAATACTGGAACCTATGTAAATACCCATGCTTTCCAAGGTCCTATCCATATAAAGAGAAATAAACCTCGTTGTTATGTGTTTATTTCATGAACGTGGTTTGCATGTGTGTTATTAAATTAGTAAATGTTCATGTTATTAAGTCATGTCTAATGTTTTAATTTAATGTGCCAAATTTGGCAAGTGTTGTAA
>MU225764.1:4247216-4266096 GCA_018584345.1 Thuja plicata
TATATATATATATATATATCCTTTGTTAAAAGATTTAATCTAAATTGAGAATCTTTTTTTTTGTTCTTGAGGGTTCTCTTTATAGACACTTATAGAAATTTAAATTATTTCAAAAAAAAAAATGCTTGTTTATTTTAATTTAACTCCACCAATGTCTGTAGAATAAAATATGGATCCCATTGGCATATTTAGATTTTTAAAAAAAAGCCTCCATGTAACCCCCTATTTTGGGATATATAGATATTTTTCACCAGTCATTATCATTCCTTTTTTTTTTTATATGCTGTGTGGATACATATTTTTATATACAAATAGTATTATAAATTAATAATGATGGATTCTTTTATAGCGTAAAGCCCTATTTTTTAAATTGACTATTTTTAAAAAAAAATAAAAATTGTTTAATAAAAAAAAAAAGTAATGCCTTGGGTGGGGTGGGCCGAAGCCCATCCCCAACCCACAACGCCCTTTACCCTCAGTGGGGCACCGGCCGGAGGCCGTGTGACCCCACTGTGCAAGCAGTGGGCGCGCGGGCCATAGGCCTGGCGGCCCACGGCTTACACAGTGGGGCGCCGCCCCCATACCGTCGGCCGCTACCACTTTGTTTCCCCGTCTATAGCCGTGTTATTGCGTAGCAACCCTCCCGCTGCCGGTTTGTTAAAATAGACCACCGCGCCGCTTCCCTTTCCACTTTCCTTCGCTCTGCCGAACCAGACCCGCCGTTTTCTGCCACCTCTCCTCATTTCGAACCTAAGGATATTTAGGTTTAAAGTTGTTCTTTTTTTTTTGTATAGATTTTGGCATTTTTATTTAATTTTGTTTTAAGTTTAGATATGATTTTAGATTTAGAATTTCTTTTAGATTTGATCTGTATTATAGATTAGATGGGTATGTATTATATAAATGATTTTATTTTAATTTTATGTATAATTAGTTTAAGTATGTCTTTTTTTTGCTTTAAATATGATAATTTCTAATTGGATTATTATTTCATTTTAGTGTACAGATTGTGATTAAATATTATCTTAAATAATGTTTTAAGAATAGTATTAAAATTAGATTTAATTATTAGATTATATTAAAATTTTATTTCATTAAGATTACAATTCTTGAATTAGCCTAGATTGGTTTTATATCTATATAGATATCATTTTAAGTAAATATTTGGGTATATTTATTATTTTGAATTTAAAGATGGGATCATAGTGGTCGAACATTGGTTTATTTATACTCCTTTTTTAATAATGTTAGTTATTTCTCTTGTTAGTATGTTAATTTTAAAATTAGAAGATTTTGTTAACCATTATATAATTTAAGGGTATTACCGATACCTTGACCAGCATCATGCACGGTTGACCCAAACCGTGGTTAAACCCCCTCTCCGATCAACTCAACTTTCGTGCCAGGTGATCCCTGTACTCTCTGGACCCTTAGATTCTAGTTTCATGCTTTTTGGAGACAGTTGTTTTTTTGGTCAACATCGGTTGACTTTTTGGTCAACTACCTCAAATTGCGTACCTTTGACTTCCATAGTACTTAGTAGGCCCTAGTAACCCTCCACATATTTCAGGGGATGGTTGACTTTTGGTCCACTCTAGTTGACTTTTAGTCAAATCATCTCGATTTGCGTACATGTGAGTCTTCCTTGGGGTCTAGCGAACCCTAGTTTGTACTATTCACTTATTTCTAAGTGCAGTTGGCTATCGGTCAACTTCCCTATTTTGCGTGTGGATCCAATTTGGAGCTTAAGGCATCCTTTAGGATAGCCATGAAAGCTATTCCTCTCCTTGTAACCTTTCTGGTTTTGTTGTCCCTTTGCATCATTTTGCGTGTATGTGTTACCCTTGTATTTGTTTTAGTATCCCATTTTTAGTGCATTATTAAAAAAATTTGTTCGTGTGTTTTTGTCCAACTTTTGGGCATGATAGAACTAAGTGGAAAAGCATAAGAAGGAATCCTTGTATTCTATGGTTAAATGGATCCAAAATTAGTGATAGAATGGATTGAAGGTATGGAGAATAATTTTGAGTATCATGGGATTATAGAGGCAGTAAAGGTGAAGATAGCTAAGTCAAGTTTGAGAGGAAAAGAATTAACTTGGTGGAATTTCTTGCAGGAAGAACGAGGGAGATAGAAGGGAAGAAGCCAGTAGTCAATTGGAAGGCTATGGTGGCTAAGGTAAATGAAAACTACCTTCCAGAAGATTATGACATCCAACTACGTAAAAAGAGATAGAATCTCAGACAGAAGGATTTTGATGTGGCATCCTACACTGAAGAATTTCAAAAACTATGCCTTAGGTCCAGAGTGCAAGAGATAGAGACCATTAAAGTTTCTAGGTATCTCAATGGACTTAGGTGGAACATTCAAGAAGAGCTAAGCCTCTTTACTGTAACTTTTATCCATGGTTATTTTCAAATGGCCCTTAAGGTGGAAGAAAAACTCAAAAATATGCAATATTCAAGCACTTGGGGTAGAGGAAGAGGTAGAGACTATAGATGAGGACATAGAGGAGGTTCTAGTGGTAGAATTAATTAGACAAGAGGACAAGGAGGCTCCAAGTTTGTTGAAAAAACCCATGAGCTGAGAAATAGAGGTAGTTATGGCAGAGGAATAGGTTTTCATTGTGGTGGAAGAGGTAGATTAGGTGGTTGTGGAAGAAGATCACATTTTGCTTCAATGAAGTCTTATAATTGGGGCCAATTGGGTCACCCTGCTTATAGGTGTCCAGATAAGCCATCATCTTCACAAGGGGAAAATAAAATTGCATATGTGCAAGAACAAGACATTACCAAACAGTCTAAGATAAGTCTTGATTCAGATAAGGGAGAGAACCTAATGCTTAGAAGGATCTTGATCAAAGAACCTACCAAGGATGAACACAAAGAAATGAGGGCTCTTTTTAGATTCAAGTGGAAGATTCTTGGCAAGGTGTGTAGGGTTATAATATACTTAGGTTATACTGATAATGTGATCTCAGAGGAAGCAATTTAGAATTTAAAACTAACTAAGATACCCCATGTATGTCCCTACAAAGTAACTTGGTTTAATAAGGGGAAAAATATATTGGTAAATAAACAAGTGTGGGTTGATTTCACCATAGGCAAGTATCAGGACAAGATACTTTGTGATGTGCTACCAATGGATGCATGCCATTTGTTGCTAGGAAGACCATGGAAATATGATGGAGAGATCATCCACCATGAAAAGGAGAATATGTACTCATTCAAGAAGAATGGAGTCACTTATAAGATACAATCTTTAATAGAGCAAGATATAGTGGAGAAGATAGACTTCAATACACTCCTAATGATTCAGAAATAATTCCTACAAGACATGAGGAAGGAAGGAGGAGTTGGCTATGTTATCTTGGTGAAACCAAAGAAGGAAGAGACACCCAAATAGATGCCTATGCCTGTAGAAGTAAAGTAATTTCCTGATTAGTTTCAAGACATAATATGTGAAGGGACACCAGCTACACTACCTCCAAAAAGAGCAATCAGTCATCAAATTGAATTTGTGCCAGGGGCATCATTTCCTAACAAGGATACCTAAAAGATGACACTAGAATAGAATAAAGAGATTGCAATGCAAGTTCAAGAGCTATTGGACCAAGGACTGATCAGAAAGAGTATAAGCCCATGTGTTGTCACATTGGTTTTCGAACCTAAAAATGAAAATGTGTATTGATTCTAGGGCAATAAATAGGATAAAAATAAGGTATAGATTTCCTATTCCTAGGATAGAAGACTTAATGGATTTATTAGGGGGTTCTAAATAATTCTCAAAAATTGATCTTAAAAGTAGATATTATCAAATTAGGATGAAAGAGGGAGATGAGTTGAAGTCAGATTTTAAAACCACAGAGGGGCTCTATGAGCGGCTAGTAATGCCCTTTGGGCTTACAAATGCACCTAGTACATTTATGAGGGTGATGAATGAGGTTTTAAAAGACTATATATGGGTGTTTATGGTAGTATACCTAGATGATATCCTCATCATTAGCAAAAAAAATAAGAGCACATGAAGCGCCTAGGAATTGTGTTGAAGAGGTTCCAAGAAGAGAAGTTAACCATAAATATTGAGAAGAGTGAGTTCATGAAACAAGAGCTAGTCTACCTAGGATTTGTATTCTCCCAAGCTGACTTGAAGATGGATAAAATCAAAGTTGAATCCATTTTAAGTTGGCCTACTACTAAGATAGGGATTGAAGTGAGAAGCTTCCATGGTTTGGCACAGTTCTATAGGAAGTTTGTGAGAAGGTTTAATGAAATTTGTGCACCAGTCCTAGATATCATAAAAGGTGGAATCAAAACAAAGTTTATATGGACCAAGGAAGCCAATGAAGGGTTTGAAAGGTTGAAGAAAGAAGTGGCTACCCAACCTATACTTGTTTTTCCAAGTTTTGGCAAATTATTCATTTTAGAATGTGATGCTAGCAATATAGCAGTGGGTGCAATCCTAATTCAAGAAGGGAGGCTAGTGTCCTTCTTTAGTGAAAGGTTAAATGAAGAAAAGTCTAGATATTCATCCTATGATTTAGAGCTTTATGTATTGATTCAAGCTCTTAAGAAGTGAAGGAACTATCATTTTCCTAAGGAATTTTTTGTCTACATAGACCACCAAGCTCTAAGTTACATCAACAGTCAGGAGAAGCTAAATTTTAGACACATAAAGTGGATGGAATTCCTGTAGTCCTAGACCTTCACAATTAAGAACAAGAAGGGAGTGAACAACAAGGCTACATATGCACTCAATAGAAAGTTTCTCAGTATCTAAGAGATACATTTGCAGAGAATAGGATTTGATTGATTCACTGATCTATAAGAAGGGGATGCAGATTTCTCTGAGATTTACAAGGTATGCACTGATCTTGATAATCATTTCCATAGTGAGTATGTTGAATTTACATTTTAGAATAGTTTAATGTTTAAGGGGAAACAACTATGCATTAGAAGAGGTTCCATGAGAGAAAATATCATCCAAGAGAAGAACAATGGTAGTTTGAGTGGGCACTTTGGGTTAAACATGACCTTTGACCTAGTGGAGAGATTCTACTATTGGCCTAAGATGTAGAAGGATGTAAGGAAGTATGTTGAGAAATGTGGAGTATGTCAGAAGGCAAAGGAGATATCATCAAATATAGGTCTCTACAAACCATTGCCCATTCCAAATAGACCTTGGGAGTGCATAAGCATGGACTTTATAGTGGGGTTACCTAGAACACAAACTGGTTTGGATAGTGCATTTTTGGTAGTAGATAGATTCAGTAAGATGAGTCATTTTATCCCTTGTAAAACCACTCATGATGCCAATTCATATTTATCAACTTTTATTCAAGGAAATAGTAAAGATACATGGTTTTCCAATGAGCATAGTTTTAGACAGAGATGTGAAATTTATGGGATATATTTTGAAGAACCTCTGGAAAAAACTAGGTACTAATTTGGCTCATAGTTCTGCATATCATCCTCAAACGGATGGATAGAAAGAGGTAATTAACATATTTATTGGCAACTTGTTAAGGTGTTTGACTAAGGAGTATGGGCAAGGATGGGAACAAGTCATCCCTCAAGCAGAGTCTGCCTAAAATGATAGTACAAATAGGACTACTGATAAGGGTCCATTTGAAGTTGTTTATCAATTACATCCAAGAGGTCTTCTTGAACTTAGAGACCTAAAAGGTTATGAAGGGATTAGTTGACATGCAGGTGACTTTTCTCAGTCTATGAGAGAGTTCCATGAGCAAGTGAAGAAGACACTAATGAAGGCAAATCAAGAGCTTAAAGCTAAGAAGGATGAAGGGAGAAGAGACTTACAGTTTAAAGTAGGAGACCTGGTGATAGTGTTTTTGAAAAAATCTAGGCTACAAAAGGGCATACCAAGAAAAATTCAGATGAAGAGGATTGGACCATGTAAGGTGTTGGCTAAGTATGGCCCCAATGCCTACAAAGTTGATTTACCTAAGGAGATGTCCATTTCTCCTATTTTCAATGTGAAGGACCTAATAAAATACAAAGGAACAAATGTTAAGGAGCATGAGTATAGCACAAAAATGGAAAAGAATGTGGAAGAACTTAGTGTACTAGTCTAAGCTAAGCCACAAGTTGAAAAGATTCTAGATTCTAGAGTAAAGAAGAAGACTAGGCACAAAATCTATATGGAGCATCTAGTCAAATGGGAGTAATAAATTGAGTCAGAGGCTACTTGGATAGCAGAGAGTGAATTTAAGAAGCATGGCATCATTTTGGATTTTGTAACACCACAAGTTCCTTAACTTTCTTGTTGTAGGGGGACAATGGTGCAGGAGCACCTTAAGGTCTTAATGAAGATCTTTGAAAATTTTGGCTTGTAGGTGGTTCTCACCAACCACCAAGGTAATAAGGACTAATGATAAAGTCCCAATTTTGATTTTATGTGTGTTTTTAGGTAAGATTCTTTTGATTCATGTTTTTGGTTGGTTCAAATAGGTTCTAGTGCTTAAGTCCTAAAATAGTAAAAGTTGGTCAAACATTTACCAAGACCCCAAATTGAAGGGAAAGATGTTTTTATTTTTGTTTTTAAGTGTTTTTGGATCCAATGGATTTATTTTGGACAATTTGAGCAAGAAGGGATAGTAGAATGTCAAATGTGGAAAAAGTTGTAAAGTTGGTCATGACAACTTTGTAACTTTGCAAAGTTGTCATGACAACATTTCCTAAAATATTGGAAATAGTTTTAAATGGGTTCAAATCCATACAGTAGGGTTAGAGCATGTGGGGTTGACATATATAAGGTTTGAAAAAACCTAATCTAGTGGTTGGGATGTTAGTTTGTAGCGATTGAATATGGAGAAGCACTGAATTCTATGCTTCATCCAGAGCTTTAATGGATTGAATGGTCTACTATAATGCATTGAAAATTTAGTTCTTGTTATGTAGTTAATCTTTGTGGAATAAATTTGAGATTTTGGTACATTTCCTTATCAGTTTGCAAATTCTTTAAGTTCTTCTAGTTTTGATGTCCAGTCTAGAGGCAACCATGTAAATATGGCTCCTTCTTGAGTTCCTGTGGTTGAAAATCAATGGAAACTTGGGATCAAGGAGGACACTTTTTAAATAGTGTAAATATGGATTTTGGAGTCTTTGTGTGCAAGGGAGCTATTTATTCAAGAAGGCCCTAGGCGAGTACAGTGGTATTATGGCTAGGAGTTTGTATAGTGCAGAGGCAAGAAGAATTTCTTGATGGATTGGTTTGTGCCAATCACAGGGTGGAGAGTGTAGGTGCATGTATCAAGGATATTTGGTGGAGAGGAGAAGTACTTAGGATTTTAGGTGAGAAACTTGGAATAAAAAAGAAACCAGACTGTCGTTCATGCCCTAGAAAAATCTTGAATTTTAGGATGAACATATAAAGGATCCACAATCAGTTTTGTGGGTTGCTAAGGATAGTTGGAATAAAATACAAGTTTTCATTTTTTAGGAGGCCTAATTGGGATGAAAAGGGTATAAGGCGTAAAACAAGAAACTAATGAACACTATGGGAAATCTTTGAAAGAGTCCATTAGAATGGGTCAAAATTGATTGAAAGTAAAGTGGAAGTAGTGAGGACACCTTTTATTATTTCCTAGAGAAATTTGGGAGCATAGTTTCATGATTGAGCACACCTTTTATAATTTTGGGAGAAGTAACTTGAGGACACCTTTTATAATTTTGGGAGAAATTTGGGAGTATCCGCTGGTTAGGGTAGAGATAAGTACCCTAGGAAGACCAAAGAGAAGGTCACGAGAAGAGGAAGAGTGCTCTTGTGAGCTAGATCTCCCCATAAATTTCCTAGGTGGATCTATGTGTGGCCAACTTGATTTCATGGATAGGTGTAGGATCTCATGTTGGTTTTTTTTATACTTGGCCTAAACCAGGAAGGCCTTACAACTCGACATGTATAAAGAAATTTTGATTAATAAAACTTGTTGTTTGGATGCAAATCATGTTTTTGTTGATTTCCACTATGTTGATAACTGCTACAAGGATTTTACATCTCCTTTGTGGATTTTGTGTCCTTGACTGCATTAGATGGTATCAGAGTTGGTTTGATCTTGTTCTAGTGTGAATCCTAGTGTCTAAACATGTAAAACTTCTGAGGTGTTATTTGTAAGGAGGAAGAGGTTGTATGTGACTCACATTAGTGAAGGGCTTGCGCAAGGTGGTCAGAAAGGATTTTCTTCTTGAGATTGATTTTTTTGTTACCTATTGATAGATGATATGACTAAGGTTTGATCTTGTTTTAGTAACTACCAATCTAAATTCTAGACTTGTGGTGTTCCTTTGGTGAGATCGTAGACACTAGATAAGACTTGCACCAACCAAGGATTTGCATAAGGTATATGGAAAGGAGATTTATTGCTACTTTCTGAGTTGTTCTTGTTAACTAGGGTTTTGCAAGGGTTTGGATCTCAACTTTGGTGAACCAGATTGCTGATTGGAGGCAGTTGCACCTTAGATATGGAAGGATGACAAAGAGAATGAAATTTATGTTGTTTCAAATAATGAAGAGTGAAATCAAGATTGAGATGAATGATTTGAGAAATGGGATGACTAGTTTTAAGTTTCAAGTCTTGGAAGAGATTAGGGTTGTTGTTGCTAGATTGTATCAGAACACTGGATCTGTTGCTGCTATTGAACTTTGGGTAGAGAATCTAATGGATTTTCTAGTAGAAAAGTTTCACATGATAGAGGAAAGAATCAGTTGCAGACTTGAGAAAAATTTTGTGGAGGTTTATGATAAGCTTGAAGAGCTCAATGTGTGTAATTTTAGTTGGCATTTACCGATCAAACAAAGGTTTGATTGGAATGTGAAGAGGGTCATTCATAGGAGGAAATGGAAATTTGATGTTGTTGTTGAAGAGGTAGATGGTTTTAATGATCATATGGATGAATCTGATGTGGAGATTCTAGAGCATCTTGTTGTGAGTAATGAGATTGTTGATGAGGTGAAAGAGTAACCATTTGCTGATGTTGAGGAGGTTGGTATTTATCACCTTGTTAATAGGGTTTTCATTAGCGATGTTGATATTGTTTTTGTACATGAGGATTTGAAGACTTGGTGTATTATTACTTTTGTTGTTGACCTACAGAAGGATAAAGAGGTGGCTGATGATGAGGTTAAGCATCTTGAGTTCCTTATTACTGATGACAATAAGTTATGTGATGAGTAGCATGATTTCTCTGTGAAGGAGAGTAGATTTGATGCATTGTGCTGAGGATGTTGATCAATTTTTTTCTAGTTGGAAGGTGTTTTGACTAGTTACACTGCAAAAGATCTAGAGGATTGAGTGGAAGAAGTAGGGGTTTCTTGTAGAAAAGTTTGTGTTCTTCACTTTGAAGATTTGGAAACGGATGGATAAGATGAAGCAGTTGAGTTCCTATTTTCTTGTGGAGTCTAAGTGTGAGAAATGTTTTTATTTAACTAGGATGTTTTTAGCAAGAGCATCTAAGGTTCTTGAAGAAATTGCATCATTTAGGATTTGTTTCCTTTTGGGATGATGATGTTCCTAGTTTGAGATAGTTTTGTGGAGATCCTATGAGAGGTCAATTTGTTGAGATCTTGGAAAGGACTATTAAAGATAGTTTGTTCCTTATTTTTCATAGATTCTATTTAAATGACAACACTTCTTTTGGTGTAGTAGTTTCTAAGATATTATTGATTCTTTATCAGGCAATTGTGTTCTTGATAATCAGTTATAGTGATTTATCACCCATTGGTGTGTTTGATGTCTCGGTTTAGTTTTGTGGATCTTTAGAAGGTGCAATCATGATATGTTTTTCATGGGGTCATAAGGAATATTTTCTTATAATAGAAACTCATTTGGAGTTACATTGCTTGAGTTATGTTGAATTTTATGATTCAGTTGAGAAAGAAATTTCTTGTTTCACGCAGTCTTCTAAGGTTCTGAGATCGCTTAAACTGAGGAAATGTTCTGAATGAATGATGAAAAGGGTTTGTTTATTGTTTTTTGTAAAGCCTGATTATATGATAGAACTTCATGAGGTGTCATAGTTTGAGAGATCCTATTGTTTCTTTATCTGGTTGTTGTTGTTATTCATGACACTAGTTCTTGAAGTTAACCCATCGATTGATTGTGGTTGTGGTCATTCGTGATAAATTGTGTGACTTCCTAGGTGGATCTATGTGTGGCCAACTTGATTTGATGGATAGGTCCAAGAGAAACAAATTAAATTTTGTATTTAATTTGGGTTAAGGTCAACTAGGTCTAACACATTTCTTGAGATAAGTAAAGTTGGTTAAGGCCAACCTATTTGTGTCTGTGTATAAATTTAGGGCTTGTGATTATTTGGAAAGTAGGAAATTTGACGAAGAAGTAGGGTAAAGGGATGAATATCAAAAGTTTATAAATTATTTCTCTGAGACTTGGGAAGATCTAGAATAGGTCTCAGCTGGGTTTTTTTTCTAGGTTTTTCTTTGTACTTGGACTAAACCAGGAAGGCCTTACCGACTGCCATGTATAAATAAATTACGATTAATAAATTATTTTTTTTGGATTCTACTCATATTTTTTTTATTTTATCTTGTTGATTTTTGTTGTGTTGATACCTGCTGCAAGGATTTGACATCTCCATTGGGGATTCTCTATCCTTGACTACATCAAGAAGTAAGATCATTTAATGGGTTATCTAGTTTATACCAAAAGTTCATTAGAAACTTAAGTTCAATTTGTGGACTGATGACTAAAACCATGAGGGTAGAGAGAAAGGAATTCAAGTGGACACATGGAGCACACAAGATTTTTGAATTATTGAAGCATAAGGTGACATAATAACTAGTGTTAGCTTTACCTGATTTCAAAAATTTATTTCAAGTAGATTATGATGCTAGTGGAAATGTAATTTGAGTTATCTTTAGTCAAGAAGGGAAATCTGTTGCTTACTTCAGTGAAAATTTGAATGATTCTAAAAAAAGGTATTAAGTATATGATCAATAATTTTATGTCATAATCCAAGCCTTGAAGAAATAGAGATATTCTATTTTACCTAAGTATTTTGTGCTTTATACTAATCATCAAGCATTGAAGTACTTGAGTAGACAAGGTAGGTTAAAACAAAGACATATGAGATCGGTTAAGCATGTATAGAGTTATACATTTGTTTTGAAACATAAGAGTGGTGCTTCAAATAGAGTTATTGATGCTTTGAGTATGAGAAGAGATTTTTTGACTAATATAAAGTCTGTAGTGTTTGGATTTGATAAACTAAAGGTATTGAACATGAGAATGATCAAGACTTTAGAAAACCTCAGAAATCTTCCACAGAACCTATTGTTGCAGATAGAAGTAAGTGGTTATAGTATTTTATTCAAGATGGAATTTTGTTCAAAGGAATTCAGTTGTGCATACCCAGAATTTATATGAGAGATAATCTCATTAAGGAGAAACATAGTGGAGGAATGGCAAGGAATTTTGGCATTGAAAAGACAATAGTCTTGGTAAGTAAGAATTACTTTTAGCTGCAAGTTAAAAAGGATGTGCAAAATTTTGTTCAAGTTTTTAAAGTATGTCAAGTTTTAAAAGGTAGTAGTCAAAATGTGGGATTGTATACACCTTTGATAATATCGATGAGAGCTTAGGGAGATGTCAGCATCAATTATTTACTTGGTTTTCCAAAAACACAAAGAGGTCATGATTAAACATTTTTGTTTGTAGATAGATTTTCTAAAATGGCGCATTTCATTCCTTGTAAGAAAACTATAGATGCAGTACATGTAGAAGATCCATTTTTCAAGGAGATTATGAGATTACATGGATTACCTAAAAGCATTATTTCATATAGGGATTGTAGGTTTGTAGTAAATTTCTACGTTTCATCCACATATCGATGGACAGATAGATGTTGTGAACAACAGTTTAGGGAATTTGTTAATATGTTTAGTTGGATACAAGCTAGGAAATTGGGATTTAGTTTTGCCTCAAGCAGAGTTTGCATATACCATTCAGTAAATAGGAGAAGATGGAAGAAACCATTTGAGATAGTTATTTTTTTTAATCCTAAGGGAGTGGTAGAATTTAGAGTTATTAGTAATGATGTTAAGAAGAGTGTTGAAGGAGAAGAATTTTTTGACGTTAAGAAGTCATTGCATGAAGGAGTTAGACAACATTTGGAGAAAATGAATCCAACCAATAAAAAGCAGAGAAGATATGAATCAAAGACATGAGGAATTTCTAGTAGGAGATGATTTTATGGTATATTTACAGAAGGGTATATTTCCTATTGGAGATTATAACAAGATGGGGATAAAGAAATTTGGACCTTGTAAGGTCTTAAAGAGATTTGATTCAAGAAATGCATATGAAGTGGAGTTACCAAAAGAAATTGATATATCACCTATATTAAATGTTGCATATTTGTATGAGTGGCATGAATCATATTTTAGTAGCAGTAATGAATCAGATGTAGAACAACAATATCCTAGGAAATAGATGGATCAGATAGAGAAGATTTTGGAAAGCAGAGTTCATAGAAGTGCAAGAGGTAAACATTATATGGAATATCTTCTCAAACGGAAAGATAGATCCATGGAATATTCTTCATGGATTTTTTAGGTTAATGTTGACCATTTAGGTTTTCCTTTGGCACCAACAAAGTGAGAGGCTAACTTCTAAAAATAACCCTAGGTGTCTATCATATGTGGAACAATAGTATCTTAAGAAGTATATGGATCAGATAGATTAGATTTTAGATAGCAGATTTGGTACAAGTACAAGAGGTAAATAGTATGTGAAATATCTTATCAAATTGAAAGACATTCCTACGGAAGATTCTTCATGGATTTCTCAAGATCCGAGGTTGACCATTTTGGTTTTCCTTTAGCCCCAACAAAGTCAGAAGCTCACTTTTCAAAACAACCTTGGGTTTCTAATGCAAGAGTATCTTGAGATCTTGGGGATCTTGCATCAACGAAAAATATTTTTTTTCCTATTTTACGGTGTTATCGGTCTTGGTGTTTCTTTGTGTGATCGTTCTGTGTGTATGTTTGGAGTTTTTGGTCCTTACTATGTGTTCATTGTTTCATGCATGAAATGTTAGAATGAATTTAGAATAATTGAGAGGGGAGGGGAAAATCAGTTATCCTCAGGTCTAGATGTAGCAAATAAAACTTTCTAAATTTCAGATCTACTTGGCAGCAATAGCATATGTCAACAACTTAATCATGCAGTTTACTATTTAATGTAATTAGCTTGCAGAAACATAGTAGTAAAACAAACCATAAGCATTCACACAAGTTGACACAAGTATTTAACATGGAAACCCAATATGGGCAAAACCACGAGTAACATGATACCAAGTTTCACTCTTCTGAAGTGAGCTCTGTGAGGAGCCAACCCTGTTAAAGGTTACAATAACACACTGTTAGGTGTGACCTGGTTAAAGGATTTAATCACCCTGTCAGGAGTTGCCTTGTTAGAGGACTTAGAACATTCCACCTGAATGTCACCTTGTTAGAGGATTTATACAAATGACTATTAGGTCAACCTTGTTAAAGGATTTTAACTAATACAATGGTTAGAAAGTAATCAGCAGTTGTGATCTGATACATAAAACTTACTTTGCAAATTCAGATCCAATTATAGCTCTGATTCTAACTTACAGAGTGGCCTGTATTGTCATTTCAATCTTCTAATCTTCTTGGAAGTCCGTCAAGCAATCACACATGCAACTTTCTACTTCTATCTTCAGCCTTCTCTGCTAGGTCATGTCAATCAGTAAATCAACTATGCAATCCTCTTGCATACACATATGTACACCAAACAGTACATCCACCACCACATCCACACTTTAAAGAATAACTGCTTAAGGTTATCATATACCTCTTTGTCTAGGTTAGATAAATTTTTTCCGCTTAATCAAGATCATAGATCTTTGGTTAGGTCAGATCCAATATCTTATTCCATCATTACATTACATTTACTTCTCCAAAGTAGTCTCTAATTAAATCTTGAAACCATGCATTAATTATGGTTACCCATACATTAAATGATGTGGACCAATCTTTCATTAACTTTTCATATCCCAATAAAATTAACTAAGTTGGCTAGAGATCTCAAATCTCATCATTAATCCAAATATTGTAAGTCCACCAACATCACTATTTCCACTCGGCAATTTCATTGGTGCTCGACACTAAACAAACTTTCTCATCACAAATAACTTTTCTCAGCACAAGCCAAACTTGCTCAGCACAAATCAACCAAAAAAACTATCTTTGAAAGATAAACAACTAATTACTTTGCCAGAGTGCCAACTGATCAAGTACCCTTTTATTTTCCTTAACTCAACCATTCACTTGGTCTTCTTGTTAAATCTTCTTCTTCAATCAATGGATATGATACTCAAATAGATAACAATAGTCTCACTAGTTAAGGTTTGACATCAATGACAAAATAACAATTGCTTGCATTGTCACTTTCCAACAATCTCCTTCTTTGGCATTGATGGCAACACAAAACATTAAAACAATGATTTAACAAGCATAGTTACCATACAATCCAAAAAATAAGTCACATGTGTTCCTTGATATGAACAAATCTTCATTAATGTCTTTAGCTTCACTCTGATTCTCATCTGTAAAACATCTCTCCCTCTGTGTCTATAATCACACTATAATCATCTATGTTTGATCATCTGTAGACTCCCTTTGAGTAGATAATCACCTCATTGTTTTCAATAGTAACTTTTGCCTCTATATAGGTAATCTCTCCCTCTTTATACTTCTTCCTCTATATAGGTAATCTCTCCCTCTTTGACAACAATGCCAAACACTTCAATTTTATCATGTAGATCTCTAGTATCATGCTGATCCTATCATCTTGATTATGACTGATTTTCTTTTCTGTCTTTGTCCAACTTCACAACTTTAGTCAGCCTCCTAAAGTCTGACTTACTGTGCATGAATGTGTCAAGTATTCTGAATGTAATATTTGATGCAATAGTACCATACAAAACTTAATTAGCCTCAGTTAGGGGAATCACCCCCTTATTACCTTGTAGATACTCATGAGCATCCTTGGGTAGTGCCTTTATGAATATGTCTGCTAATTTTTCTTTAGTGTTCACATAATCCAATCTCACTTCTTTATTCTGAACTATCTCCCTCAACTAATGATACTTGATAGCTACGTGCTTTGTGTTCGAGTGCATAACAGGGTTTTTAGAAATATTAATGGCACTCGTGTTATCACAATATATGACAACTACTTCAGTGATTTCTTCCTTCATACCTTTCAGTAGTATCTTCAACCACACAATGTTAGAACAGTTGACTACTACTGCCACATACTCAGCTTCAGCTGTAGATTGTGAGGTGCAGTTCTATTTCTTGCTTATCCATGAGATCAGTCTTTTTCCTAAAAGAAATGCTCCACCAATAGTTCTTTTTCTATCATCAACATTTCCAGCCCAATCAGAGTCAGTGTAAACTCTGAGTTCAAACTTGTCATTCTTCTTGTAGTATATACCATAGTCATCAGTTCCTTTCAAATATCTTAGAATCCTTTTTACTACCGTCATGTGAGTTTCCTTGGGGTTAGCAGAAAACCTTGCAACAATTCCAACAGCTAGGGCAATGTCAGGTCTACTGTGTACAACATATTGTAGTTTTCTAATCATTGATTTGTAGAGTGTTTGGTTCACTTCTTTTTTGTCATCATCTTTTGTCAGCTTTTGTCCAGTAGCCATGGGTGTACTCACTGGTTTGGACTCTTCCATTCCAAAAATTTTTAGTATCTCCTTGATATATTTAGATTGAGTGATATAGATACCATTCTTCATTTGATAAATTTGTAAGCCAACAAAATTTTTTATCTCACCAAACATAGACATCTCAAATTTAGTTTGCATCTCTGTTTCAAATGTTTGGCATAACACATCTTGTCCACTAAATATGATGTCATCTACAAAAATTTCAGCTAATAATGTACCTTTTCTTTTCTCTGTCTTCAAGTACAAGTTGTTGTTGTTATTGGTTCTTGCAAATCCAATCTTGACCATTTAATTGTGCAATCTCTCATACCATGCTCTTGGCACTTGCTTCAGTCCATATAATGATTTTTTCAATCTACAAACCATATTCCTTTTGTTTGGGTCAACAAAACCATCAGCTTGCTAAATATACACTTCTTCTTCCAAGATACCATTGAGAAATGCAGACTTCACATACATCTGATAAACTTTGAATCCTTTATAGGCTGCATATGCAAGTAAGGTTCTAACTCCTTCCAATCTTGCAACTGGGGTGAATTTTTCACCATAGTCAATTCCTTCCTCCTGTACATAACCCTTACATACCAGTCTAGCTTTGTTTCTTGTCACATCTCCATGTTCATTTAGTTTATTCATGAATACCCACTTTGTACCAATTACATTTTTGTTCTTCGACCTAGGTATAAGTGCCCAAGTCTTGTTCTTCTCAATTTGTTCAATTTCCTCATTCATTACCTGTATCCAATCTTCATTTTCTAAAGCATCTATAACTATTTTGGGCTCAAATTCACATAACAGACATGTGCCATCTCTCAACTTACTTCATGTCATAACCACAGAATCCTTCAATCCAATGATTTGATTAGTATTGTGGTGTCTCCTCACATATTTCTCTAGAGTAGGCTCAGGTCTTGCTTCAGGTTCATTGTTAGTGTTTAGTTCTGGTTGATTATGAGACTCGGCATCTCCAACAGATAGCTCGGCATTCACTTGTTGTTGCTCGGCAACTCCACTCTGTGACATAGTAGGTGCATGTTTTTGCTCGCCAGTAGGCTCAAGTAATGTATTAGAATCTGCCTCATCTAGATATATGAATGATTTGAAGATTTCAGGCTCTTGTGTACTTTCAGCTTCATTCCTTTCTACAAACTCATCAATTCTAACATTTTCACTTTCCACAACTTTGTTAGTATTAGAATTCAAACATTTGTATGCTTTTCTTTTCATTGAATAACCAAGGAATATACCTTCTTCACCTTTAGCATCAAGTTTTCAATTTCTATTGTCCTTCAGTATAAAACATTTGCTTCCAAATACTTTAAAGTACTTTACACTAGGTGCATAACCATACCAGAGTTCATAAGGTGTAGCATTTGTACCTTTCTTAACTTGTACTATATTTAGGGTATAGACTGCAGTACTTACAACTTCTTTCCATTATTTATGTGCAACATTCTTCTCTATCATTAGTGTTCTTACACAATCCATGATAGATCTATTCCTGCGTTCAGCAATACCATTCTGTGGAGGTGTCCTGGGTGTGGACATCTGTCTCTTTATGCCTCGGTCATTGCAAAACCTATTGAACTCATTAGAAATAAACTCTCCACCTCTGTCAGATCTTAAGCATTTCAAACTTTTTCCTATTTCCTTTTCAACTTTAGCTAAGTACCATTTAAATAAATGGAATGCATCAGATTTTTGGTTGAGAAACATTACAGTCATCATCCTTGAATAATTATCAACAAATAGAATAAATTATCTAGCACCACAGTAGCTTCTTTCTCCAATGGGACCACAGAGATCAGTATGGACTAATTCTAGAATTTCCTCCGAAATATGTGTTTTACTCTTGAAACTAGACTTAGTCATCTTTCCTAGTTGACATTGTTTGGACATTGCATTCTTAGGTTTCTTTAACTTAGGTAGCCCTCTAACATTTTTCAATTTACTTATGCTTACCAAGTTATCAAAGTTCACATAACACAATCTCTTATGTCATAACCAAACATCATTCTACTATGCAAACAAACATGTTTCTTTAGATAAATCCAAATAGAACAAGTTACCTTTAGTCTAATCACCACTTCCAACTAGTTCTCTAGTAGAGTCATAGATCTTTTCTTTTCTATGATGGAACTCAACTCTATAACCAGAAGTGTTCAGCTGTGCAACACTCAGCAAATTATAATTAAGATCATCAACCCAATACACATTATCACATCTGATTTTTTCAGTCAAGTTAATCAATCCTTTACCTTTGATAAGACATGGTGCATCATTACCAAATTTTACATATCCTCCTTTCCATTGGTTTAGGGTTTCAAACTTATCCTTGTCACCAGTCATATGATGGGAACAACCACTGTCAATGATCCAACGATCGCCTTTACTCTTATAAGAAATTAATGCAGTTTTCTCATCATCATCAAAATCTTCTTTCATTGCAACATAAACAACTTCTATATCATTGTCATTAGAATTGTCAGTATCATTGTCAGAAGTTTCTTCAACAATATAACAAGATTTCTTACCTTTGTCTTTGTAATCCTTATATTTCCTAAAGTCTCGGTCATCCTTTCTGTCTTTGTATTCCTTGTATTTGTTGTCCTTTCTTTCATCTTTTTCATTCTTATTAGGACATCTACCAGCTATATGACCAACCTTATTGCATCAAAAACAAATGATAGGAAGTTTACCTCTATATTTTCCTTTTCCTCTGGACAACCTTTTTGCCATAAGTGCTTTGAGTTCTTCAAGATCATCATCAGTAGTGTCACTATCAATGTTAACATGTTTCTTTCTTTTCTTAGATTTATTGAGGACCAATTGAGATCTAAAAGTAGAATCAATACCTTTTGGATTGTAGTTATCATAATTTGACATTTCAAATGAAGTGAGTCTTCTTATCTGATTTTCCAGATTCAGATTATTGTTAGGAGTACATCTCAGTTCTTGAATTGCAGAAACTCTAATAGCATATACAAGAAGTAGAGTTCTCAGCACCTTGCTCATAATAGTGTTCTCATCTATTGTTCCATTAGCTCCTCTAATGGCATTTACAACTTCTTTTACTCTACCATAATACTGATTAACATTTTCACCTTCTTGCATTTTCATTTCATCAAACT
>MU225764.1:4266146-4295014 GCA_018584345.1 Thuja plicata
TAACATTTTCACCTTCTTGCATTTTCATTTCATCAAACTTACCTCTTAGACTTTCTGATTTAGCTCTCAGCACATTTGTGTCTCCACCATAGATAGTTGCTAATTTATCCCACATCTCCTTTGCATTTGTGCATCTCTTTATATCATCAAACTCTGAAAAGCTCAATGAGGATGCAATCTCCAACATTGCTTGATAGTGCTCTTTTTTTTCTCTTAGTTGTGCAGCTGTGAGAGGAGTAGTAGGTGATACATAGTCATTTTCAATAAGTCTCTTAGCATCATCTCCAATATCGGCTAGATGCAGTTTCATCAAAATTTGCCAAGCATGGAAGTTATCTTTGTTTAGCTTCGAAACCTCCTTTTTATACATCTTGATCTTTTTGCTCCAAGTACCTTCAAACTATTTTTAGGAGACCAAAGCTCTGATACCAATTGTTAGAATGAATTTAGAATAACTAAGAGGGGAGGGGTGAATCATTTATCCTCAGGTCTAGATGTAGAAAATAAAACTTTCTAAATTTCAGATGTACTCGGAAGAATTAGCATATGTCAACAACTTAATCATGTAGTTTACTATTTAATGTAATTAGCTTGCAGAAACATAATAGTAAAACAAACCATAAGCATTCACACAAGTTGACACAAGTATTTAATGTGGAAACCCAATATGGGAAAAACCACCAGTAACATGCTACCAAGTTTCACTCTTCTGAAGTGAGCTCTGTGAGGAGCCAACCATGTTAAAGGTTACAATAACACATTTTTAGGTGTGACTTGGTTAAAGGATTTAATCACCCTATCACGAGTGGCCTTGTTAGAGGAATTAGAACATTCCGCCTAAATGTCACCTTGTTAGAGGATTTATGCAAATGACTGTTAGGTCAACCTTGTTAAAGGATTTTAACTGATACAATGGTTAGAAAGTAATCAGCAGTTGTGATCTGATACATAAAACTTACTTTGCAAATTCAGATCCAATTACAGCTCTGATGCTAACTTACTAAGTGGCCTGCATTGTCATTTCAATCTTCTGATATGCTTGGAAATCTATCAAGCAATCACACATGCAACTTTCTGCTTCTGTGTTCAACCTTCTCTGTTAGGTCATGCCAATCAGTAAATCAACTATGCAATCCTCTTGGATACACATATGTACACCAAATAGTACATCCACCACCACATCCACACTTTAAGGAATGACCCCTTGAGGTTATCATATACCTCTTTGTCTAGGTCAGATAAATTTTTTCTGCTTAATCAAGATCGTAGATCTTTGGTTAGGTCAGATCCAATGGATCATTCCATTATTACATTACATTTACTTCTCCAAATTATTCTCTAATCAAATCTTGAAACCATGCATTAATTATGGTTACCCATACATTAAATGATGTGGATCAATCTTTCATTAACTTTTCATATCCCAATAAAATTAACTAAGTCGGCCAGAGGTCTCAAATCTCATCATTAATCCAAATATTGTAAGTCCACCAACATCATTGTTTCCACTCAGAAATTTCACTAGTGCTCGACACTGAAAAAACTTTCTCATCACAAATAACTTTTCTCAGCACAAGCAACTTCACTCGGCACAAGCCAAACTTGCTCGGCACAAATCAACCAAAAAAATTGTCTTTGAAAGATAAACAACTAATTACTTTGCCAGAGTGCCAACTGATCAAGTACCCTTTTATTTTCCTTAACTCAACCATTCACTTGGTCTTCTTGTTAAATCTTCTTCATCAATCAATAGCTATGGTAGTCAAACAAATAATAATAGTCTCACTAGTTAAGGTTTGACATCAATGAAAAAATAACAATTGCTTGCATTGTCACTTTCCAACATGAAATTCTCCTAGGTTCGCTCATCATTTGGTTGCTTTGAACATGAAATCTTTGAGATTATTGGTGAGACTATCTTGTTGTTCATATTTCTTGCCAGTATTTTTGTTTTCCAATCTTGTGAAGGTTTTCATGATCGATGAATCTTAACAACGCATTTCTTGCTGATGTTGCATTTGTGTGCAACCTACTTGAGGGATCATGATTCATGTTCCACTCGTTGGATGAAGATCCTTATGATTTTGGGTCCTGACCTATTTGTGTAATACATTTTATTTTCATTGGGAAATGTAATCTTTCTTGGCCAACTTTCTATTTGTGAAGGCCTTATATACTCTTGTAATTGATTTCCATAACATAGAGAACAAATACATAACAGATTAGTAGTTTAGCACATGTAGGATTTTGATCTATAGATCAGATGGAAGAAAGTACCTACAAAAGGTTCATGTAGTTTCTGCTGATAATAGTTAATATAAAGAGATAACCTATTGAAGGTTATAATCAGTCTTGCATGCCTGTAATGTATCACTAATTGTAGTTTTTCATGTAACTAATTATATGGTAATAAGGAGGATAATATTCAATTTATTTTCCCTTGTTTTCTTTGGCTTTATCTATGTAACTCTTGCTGCAAGGATTGGTTGGACTTTTTGAGTTCCCATTGTCCTTGACTGCATCAAGTGGTATCAGAGAAAGGTTTTGCAACCTAGGGTTTCTGTATGGGGTGGAAGAAGACCTATACCTACTAAATATTTTGAATATGGCTAGGATAATTGCCAAAGGTGGAGGAATGAATGTAGATCCAGTTGTCTTGGATTTGTTGAGATAAATTTATGCTAGATTGGAGGTGGTGTAAACTACTCAGGGAGAGGAAAACATATAGAAGATGCAAGTGATGAAAAAATAGATGAATAGAATCTATCTATGAAAAGAGTCAACAATGAGGAATATCTAGAGTTTAATCAAGAATAAGATAGGTTCATCATAGCCTTGAGTAATGCAAACATGGATATATAACCTATATTCATTTTTTCTGACATGTATGAGCATCAAGAATCATATTTCAGTAACATTGATGGAAAACATGTTGATTAGTAGTATCCTAAGAAGGAGATGGATCACATAGTTAATGTTTGGAATAGAAGAGTTGGTAGAAGTACATTAGATGAGCAATATATGGAGTATCTTGTCAAATGGAAGGACATGCCGATTGAAGATTCTTCATGGATTTGTTAGGATGAGGTTGAGTATTTTGGTTTTCCTTTTACTCCAATAAAGTGATAGGATCTATATTCAAATTACCTCAGGTTTTTGATGCAAGAGCATCTTGGGATGTTGGCAATCTTGCATCAACAAAAAAAATATTTTTTTTCCTATTTTCCTATTTTTCAGTCTCTTATTTTCTTTTTGCGATCATTCTATGTATATCCTTATTGGATGCAATCCTTAAATCATGTTTTTGGCTCTATCTTAGGCCTTATCATGGGTTCACACATCATTTGGTTACTTCAAGCTTGAGAGCTTGCATATTCTTGGCAGGATTGTCTTGTTCTTTATGATTTTCAGCCAATTTCTATTATTTTCAATCTCGCAAAGGTTTTCTCAATTGGTGAAGCTTAAGGACTTATTTTTCGATTGTATTACATGTGGGGCTAACCTAATTGAGGGACCACGACTCATGTTCCACTTGTTGGATGGAGATCCTTATGATTTTGGTCCTGAACTATTTATGTGAAACATTTTATTTCCATTGGGAAATTTAATATTTCACGGTGGATCTGATGCTTGTGAAGGCCTTATATACTCTTGAAATTGATTTTCATAATATGGAGAAGAGATATATAATATAATAGTATCTTAGTACTTGTCAAATTCTGATCTATAGAATGGATGGAAGAAAGTATCTACAAAAGGTTCATCTATTTGTTGTTGATTGTAGGTCCTATAAAAAGATAAACTATTGAAGGTTATAATCGGGCCTATAAGCCTGGAATCTATCATTGATTGGAGTTGTTCATGAAAATAATTATATGATAATAAGGAGGGTTATCTTGCATTTATTTTCCCATTTTTTCTTTGGCTTCTCTTGTGTGACTCTTTCTGTAAAGATTGGTTGGAATATGTGAGTTCCCACTATCATTTACTGCATCACATATAATTCAAACAAATATATTGATTATCATGACTAATCTTTCTATTTTAAAAATATAATTCTTATAAAAAATAAGAGCCCTAAAATTTGAAATCTTTGATGAGTTTGAGAAGTAGAATTTATAAGATTTAGTTGTTGTATCAATAATTTAAAATATAATCTAACAATCCTCATTGTATTCTATGAGATAAATGTACTTATGTTTTATAATTCGCATGGGCTCAAATTTTCATTAAGACCATCAATTTCCATTGAGATTAAAAAAAAATCAAAAATAAATTCCAATACTCATGATCTCAATACAAATTAAATAGATACATTCTACATCAAGGAATACAATAAAAAAGGTAAGACCATATTTTATATCAAGGGTGGAAACTAAATATTGTTGATACAAACCTAAAGTAACTTATAATTATGATATATTATTTAAAAATTAACATACATTTCCTTAAGTAATTATAAAATTTGGGTGAATATAATATAATCATTTATCAAAATTGTGGCAAATATTTGAGTTAAACTTTTTAGTTACACAAACTATTTGGCATCTTAAATAAGATCAAAATAAAAAAGATTTAAAAAAGTAGCAATCCAAGTTTCTTTAAATATTGAACTATTATTGAAATTTTGATTAATGTTAGCCATTTGGAAAATATTAGCCACTAAAAATATCAATACAAACCATAAAGAAAATTTAGCATAAGTCAATATCGGGAGTGAGGCTTCCCCTAAAAGGGTTTTTAAAAAGAACATTACTAAGATTTGAACAATGCAACATTTTCAAGGAAATATAAGAATATACTATTTTGGTCTTTTCATAACATGAAGACCTTAAGATGATTTTTTGGAGCCTAAAATCCTTCTTAAACCATATGATAAACCCTTTAGGAAAAAGTAGACACAAATTAAGCTAACATTGGCACCCATGATGCAAGAAGTTTTGATGAAATTAAGGAATAGTGGAATCATCAAGCCAATTAGACATTATACATAGGTCTGAATTTTGGTACCAATAAGAAAGAAGAATAGATATATAATTATTTTTCTATAAAATTCAATATATATTTACCAAAACATAACTACCCACTACTCAACATGGAAGCAATATTGCAAAAGGTCATAAAAGGTGCTTTATTATCTATGAAGGATGAATTGTCTAGATACAACCAAGTGAGGGTTAAAGAGTGAGAGCACTACAAGACAACTATAAACACTCCATGGGGGACATATATATATATATATATATTAGAATTGTATTTAAGTAACCAATGCTAGAGAAACATTTGAAAGGGTAGTGGATGTTTCTTTTTATAATTCAATTGATATTACCGTGCTTTTTTTCCATACAAATTTAGGTACATTATCAAACAAAGATGAATATCATTGTGTGCATCTTGAGAAAAAAATTTCTATGGATCTATAGTATGATATATTCCCTTAATCTTAATAAATATACATTTGGTGTTATAGAAGCAAAGTTTCCAGGTCATATAATATTTAATCTAATGGTATCAAGACTAATCATGAGAGGGTAGAAACTATTGACAATATTTATATACTTGAGATAGTTAATAAAATAAAATATTTACTTGGCCAAATCTGCTTTGTAAGAATATTCATCTCAAAATTATAGATATTATTATACTATTTCCAAAAGATTTCCTAAGAAAATGAAAGGAATATGTAGGATGATGATGCAATTAATACATTTATGTTTATAAAGATGGATATTAAGGAAACTCTAGTGTTGAAATCACCTAATTTTATTTAAGTCTTTTCAAGTATTCTCATTTGCCTAATTTCATACAATTATAGACGTCATGTTAAAAATATATATAAAGATGGTTTTGAAAAACCTATAGATATTTTCTGTATACCCTTGTGAGATATAGAATTGAAGTATGATATTATAGAAAACTAGGCCTATATTTTGGTCTAAATTGGGAAGAAATTGAGACTATATATTGTACAAGTAAATGTAATAGAATATGTGCCAAAAAAAAGCTATTTGGGGTTAATTTTTTGTTTAATTAGAAATCATTGGTTGAAGATGTAGATGGATTGACAAGATCCAAGAGTTTAATATTAATGTTTAAACTGGAAATTTGGTCAAGGGACAAGGATGTTTTAAAATTGACATGAATAAGTGATCAAGGAATCAATATGAGTATGGTTGTATGGTTTTCATTGATGTCAAATTTTTTCTATTAAGGGTAAAATGGGTTTTGATGGGGCCCCAAAATATAGTAAAAATAGTTTTTGTTGGAAACTATAAACCAAGACCAACTAAATGCATAGAATAGACCTCAAATAACCAGCAGCCGCACCATTAGCAAATAAACATCAGCCTAAAAGGTATGACTAAAAAATTCCAACTGCTACAAAAGGATATGTTGAAGCCCAACACATCAAACAATTAAATTAAGTTAGTTGACAAATAATGGGCTTTTATGGTACCTAAAATAATAGACCTTGGGTTTTGATAATTCTATCAAAACCTTACTGTTGGAAATTTGAATATAATAGTTTATATGACTCTATTTAGTGTTGTCATTATGGAAAAAAAATCATATGAAGTTTTGGAGTCAACACACATTATCAGAAGATCAAAAATTGGCTAAGTACAAAAGACTGGACAGTTAGCAGAGTACCAGAAGCACAGAGCATCAATGCATGTGCATATGACCGAGTTAGGGCATGTTCCTTTGAATATAAGATTGTAAGTATGTATTCATGCTAATTATAATAGAGCATGATCAGATCTGCAAGTATGAAGAAGTTACAGCAAGATGAAGTGACTGAGATAGTAAAGGGCAGAACAGGACAAAGCAGGGAATAGAATGTTATAGTTTTGATTAGCGTGTGTTCATTTGTTATTAAAATACTATGTGCCTTGGAAGATAATCTTATGATTATGTTTATATTCTAATTATAAGATAGCATGATCAGATCTACAATTATGAAGAAGATACAAACAGTTAAAGAGGTACAACCAGTGAATGCCAGAACAGGACAGAGATCATAGAAAGAGCCGACAGATATTGTTTTGGTACAAATGTTACACATATCCTCAGGACTTTTGTCTTTGGATTAATTATTTTTAGTGATCTAATCATGTGTGGTTAAAGGTGCATGACTTGATTCATCCGGAGCAATAAGTTAGATCTAATTTGGTGGAGCGGACTGTGTGAAGAGACGCGTCTGTTCGATCTGAGTAAAGCAGTTGTAACTGATGTTGCACCAACATAATGAAGGGTTGTGTGCTTAGTTAATTGATCAAGATAAATGGTAAAAGGTTTTTTAAAGCCGACATGTTCATTTCCTTTGAGGAAGTACTTATAGAAGGTCATTTGTGATCGGAAAAGTTGTGAAAGAGATAAGAAAAGCAGAGCAGAGTGTTAAAGCAGCAAAGCTATATCTGTCATATGTTGATGATATAGATATTGAAGTAGAAGCTTTCAAAGTTTAGTTAAGAATTTTATAGTTCTTTATAAGAGGTTAAAGCATCAGCACACAAAAGGAATTGATCAGAAAAGTAGTGTCACAGCAGCAGTAGTTCACCTTGCAGATACAGTGTGTATCAAAGATCCAGAAGCTTGTAGCCTTCACCATTTGAGCAGTGTGCTCTTGGATAGTGAGTCCTTGGATAGTGATTCCACCACCCCTAATAGGGTTATTTTAAAAGACTCCTAACAGGGTCTGACCCTTAACAAGGTCATTGTACTTCATGTATTGTAAAGACAACTCCTAACAGGGTTCAAGATCTTATAATAAAGGATCATAAGAAACTAGTACAAAATATTTGTCCGTAGTAATTCCCACCGAGGTTTTCACCTACATTTGGTTTCCCCATAATCATATTTGGTGTTATGAGTTATGTATGTTTATCTTACTTGCGTTGATATTCAGTTAAATACTTAAGCATTAAAGTTAAGAATTAAGATAAGAAGAAAAATTATTAATAGATAGATCACTGATTCACCCCCCCNTGATTCCCCCCCCCCCCCCCCTCTCAGTGATCCTAATCCTAACAATTGGTATCAGAGCTCTGGTCCTTAGAAAATAATTTTAACCACTTGAGGAGATCATGGACAAGGTAAAAATGAAACACCTAAAAATGAATCTTGAAGCATCCCTTGAAGAACTTGACACATCTGAAAAAGAAAATGAAGATCTTAAACTAAAATTTAATGGCATGCAAATACTTATCAAGAAACTAAAAAAAGAATTAAGGAATTGTTCTTCAAATGATTTGGGAGAAGTATTCAAAAATTTGAATTAATAAAATTCATCTCTGAAGGATCAGATTGAAGAATTAGATGAAAATATATGTAAAAATCAAGACACCCACGATGATCAAGTCAAAGTGAACAAGGAGTTAGATGAAGAACTAAAACAAGCAAACATGGAAATCTTGGAGCTAAGAAACAACAAAGATAAGATGGAATCTGAATTGATTGTAGCAAAGAATCATATTGACAAGTTACACACAAGGAAGGATCTAATAGAATCTTAGTTGTATGCTCAAAACGTTAAGGGAGATACTAGCAGTAAAGGATACAATGAAGCACAAATTCAGATTGATGCCATGCAAGAAATAATGAAAGCACCAAAGGACATCATAGATACTAAGGAGATTGGAAATTAGACTAAAGACAATGTTGAACCACCTAAGGATGAATACAAGCATGGACATATTGCAAGGAATTGTAAAGAGCTAAGACCCTTCAATGGTTACTGTTATTCATGCAATAAATTTGGTCATAGAACTATGAATTGTAAAACAAGTCAGAAGAACAAGAATCAAAATAATCAAAGAAATTAGAATCAACAAAGACAGAATTTATCCTTAGCAAAATGTTAGAAGCCCTTAGAGCATTACATGTTAGATATGTAATTACAATGGACACATAGCCAAGTATTGTAGCATGATGAATAATAACATCAGACCTCCTATCATTTTTCAGTCATGTGGAAATGCTTGACACATCTCTAAGAATTGCAGATCTAGAGCGCAGAAATAGGAAAGCCCTAAAAAGTCAGAAGATTCATTATGGGATGAGGCAGGAGAAATCAAATTTGTGAAAGCTATAGAAGATATGAGAAAGATATGGGTTGAAGTAAAGAAGGATAATGAAGAGAACAAGGTAGCAAATGCATCCTCAGTGGACACACCTTCTACTTCTGAATAGTTGACCCTCATGGTCTTAGGGGGAGCTATTCTAGCTCTGAACCCTTATGTGGATGGTATACTCACCATCTGAGTATACACCTTGGATTAAATTTTTTTGGTGACATTATGGTGTTGTATGGAAGAGCACATGATCTAAATTGTTATGAGGAACAAGAACGGAAGTTACAATTTCTTTATGTGTCTACGCAGAAAGTATTAATGGCAAAAATCTACTTTGCAATCACCAAGTCCTCACTTGCGGTCAGAATAAATGATTGGAGATCATAGAAGCCCTAGCAGTTGTATTATTAATGTATTACAGTTGTTCTCAAATAGTGAAGAAAGGAGATTGATAATCATTATTTGTTAAGAAAAGTCATTCAAGTTTGAAACGAAGCCCAAGCACTGACACGTCATTTCAGAAATTAGTTGAAAACTTACTTAGCAATTGAGTAAGCGGTTGGATAATAAAAGGATCACTTGCAGTCGAGCAGAAAAGCATCACAATTACATTCTTCAGTAGAGATTTATATCAAGAAACTCTTTGAAACATCTCGAAAGTGATTTATCAGTATGCTTCAGCGCATAAATTTCATGAAGAAAAATTGGTCAAAATCTTGTTGATTAGTGTTCTATGTGAGAGTATCAGTATAGCCATTGGATATATTTATTTTGGAGCTGACCTGATGTTATCCTTGGAAGCACATACTTATTATTGATCATCTAAGTGTGAATACAACAAAAGAGTGTTCACATAAAAGAAGAATTGATTGAAGATACAATTTGAAATATCATGTGAAGAAGCAGATAAAACTATTATGATAGGTCCACAGGATTATGTGCCCATGGCCAAGGACATGGAGGATACATTCGTGGTTGATAATGTTGAAGTATCAATGGAAGAAATGGATATTGATCTAGACAAGTTTGAAGAAAAATTTGTGAAAAGTCTTTATATCAGCAAGAAGATCTATTGATTTAAGATATCATAGAAAAGGAAGTAGAAAAAGAGAAGACTGAAGTGTTGGACAGTTCATCATCATTGTTGTCAAGTTTGACACCCATAATAGACTTAGCCTCATGGGGAGTAAATAAGTAAGGGGGAGTATATGATCTGAAGAATTCATGAAAAATAGATCAGATATTACAGAAGAGAATTATATGAAGAAGAGACTCAGTGAATTGGTTAGCAACTTTACACTTTATCTTAGTTCACTCAAGGTTGGTCAAGCATCCTTGAAAGAGTTTGCAGCAAAAGGCAGAGAAGATAATATCAAAGGGGGAGTAAACTAATTTATACAATATGGAGTCTATCATATGATCAAGGTCCTAGCACAGACTTGGAGAAGATGGAAAAGCTACAATATGCATTATGCGCCCATCTACATATTATTGCATTTTGGGAGAAAGAGATCCAGAAGTTGCAGATTGCATATCCAGATGTGTATGCTGAGTAAGTACATAGAAGTGTTTTTGAGCACCTTTGTCATTAATGTCAAAGGGGGAGTAGAGTATGAAGAATATGGAGTCTGGTATATGACAAGAGGGATATATAAGATAGACAACTTTTGTATAAGAGTACAGATAGTAACTTCGCCATATTCCTTTGTTGTCATTAATGACAAAGGGGGAGATTCTTGGAAATTTGACTATACTGGTTTATATGAATCTATTTAGTGTTTTCATTATGGTAACAAATTCATATGAAATTTTGGAGTCAGCACACATTATCAGAAGATCAGAAATTGGCTAAGTACAGAAGACTGGACAGTTAGCAGAGTACCAAAAGAACAAAGCATCAGTGCATGTGCATACGATTGAGTTAGGGAATGTGCCTTTTAAGATAAGCTTGTAAGTATTTATTCATGCTAATTACAAGAGAGCATGATCAGAGCTTCAAGTATGAAGAAGTTACAACAAGATGAAGTGACTAAGATAGTAAAGCACAGAACAGGACAGAGCAAGGAACAGACTGTTATAGTTTTGATTAGCGTGTGTTCATTTTTTGTTAAAATTCTATGTTCCTTGGAAGATAAGCTTATGATTATTTTTAAATGCTAATTCTAAGAGAGCATGATCAGATCTGCAAGTATGGAGAAGATACAGCAAGTTAAAGAGGTACAGCTAGTGAATGCCAGAACATGACAAAGATCATGGAAAGAGCCGACAGAGATTGTTTTGGTATAGAATTTGCACATATCCTTAGGAATCTCATCTTTGTATTAGTTATTTGTAGTTATCTAATCATGTGTGGTTACAGGTGCATGACTTGATTCATCCGGAGCAAGAAGTTAGAGCTAATTTGGTGGAGCGGACTGTGTGAAGAGATGCGTCTGTTTGGTTTGAGTAAAGCAGTTGTAACTGATGTTGTGCCAACTTAATGAATGGTTTCATGCTTAGTTAATTGATCAAGATGGATGTTAATAGGTTTCCTAAAGCCAACATGTTTTTTTCCTTTGAGGAAGTACTTATAGAAGGTCATTTGTGATCGAAAAAGTTGCGAAAGCCAGAGATAAGAAAAGCAAAGCAGAGTGTTAAAGCAGCAAAGGTATATCTATCATATGTTGATGATATAGATATTTAAGTAGAAGATTTAAAAGTGTAGTTTAGAATTTTATAGTGCTTTCCAAGAGGTTAAAGCATCAGCACACAAAAGGAACTGATCAGACAAGCAGTGTCATAGCAGCAGTTCACCTTGCAGATACACCGTGTATCAAAGATCTAGAAGGTTGTAGCCTTCACCATTTGAGCAGTGTGCTCTTGGAAAGTGAGTCCTTGGATAGTGTTTCCACCACCCCTAACAGGGTTATTTTAAAATACTCCTAACAGGGTCCGACCCTTAATAAGGTCACTGTACTTCATGTATTATAAAGATAACTCCTAACAGGGTTAAGGATCTTCTAATAAAGGATCATAAGCACCTAGTACATAATATTTGTGGGTACTAATTCTCAATGGGGTTTTCACCTGCATTGGGTTTCCCCATAATCATATTTGGTGTTATGATTTATGTATGTTTATCTTACTTGCATTGATATTCAGTTCAGTACTTAAGCATTAAAGTTAAGAATCAAGATAAGAAGAAAAAGTATTAATAGATAGATCATAGATTCACTGCCCCCCCCTCTCAGTGATCCTAATACTAACACTTAAAACCTTCACCATTAGAATCAAAAGAATAATCAAAGATAAATCATCTATAAATATGTGGTTTTTTTAGGCTCTGCAAACTTGCAAGGAGTTTTGACAGGGTCCCCAAATTATAAGAAACAACCTTAAAAAAAACCATGACACACCTACTAAAAGCATGGGTTTTAAAATGGATACCACAACCTCGATACACATAGACTTGTAGAAAGAGTTGAGTGAGGAGTCCTTACTAAAGGCAAGTTTTCAATAAAATAAATTTAGGAAGGAAACCCAATGGGTTTTATTAGCTCCCCAAACAAACAATGACTTATTAAAATGAAACCCTAAACCATCCCACTAGGAACGACATAGGACAGCCCACCAATTGTCCCCATACCAACAAAAGAAAAGCTTCTCACATCAATTAGGAAGGGAACCATCTCTATAGGTATTGTGAAAATGAAAAAAAAAAGAGAGACCACCGCTAGTTCCACACCTACTTCCATACTATCAGTAATAATCTTCCACCACATAGAGAAGTCAAAAACCTCTACCACATTATATATATTCACCTCCATAGAAGTAGAATCCACCTTAATATAGGGAATGGAAGAGGGAAAATGACAAACCATGATATAAACCTCAAAAAAGTATACCTAGAAACCCCACCTGAATAGGGGAACACTCCACCTATAGAGGAGTACCGTAGGGAACCCACCAAAAAAAAAAATGAGACCTCTAAAGTAAAGGAATGATAAAGAAAATCACTTTTAAATAAGCAAACAAAACCCCAAACCATTGAAAAAAGCTAGTGGAAAGTACAAACCTAGGAAAACTATTAGCATTTGTCTTACGACAAGAAAGAGCAACATCACAATTAGGAGGAGAATGTCCAAGCAACCAAAACTTCAAACCATTAAGTAGCACAAATGTAGTTGGGAACAGAGCTAAACTATATCTCAAACTAAAATAGCATAACCCAACCAAACAAAAAATAGAAGGCCACAAAAACCCCAAAATATTCCACACCCAAACACTGTAGGAAGCCAAATAGAGAAAAAGGGAATGCAAAGAATAGGCTCCCTCAATAGGATTAAAAACCCAAGTCAGAGAAACTTGACCACAAAAACTAATGCCTAAGAAAGGTCTCCATGTAGGATCAATACTCTACACCATGAAAGGAAGATATGGATCAGGCATGCCAAAAGCTTAATGAAAAACAAACCATAGAAGCCCGCTTACCCACAATACAAGGTGCATCCAAGGAAACTCCCTCCATCCACAGTAGAAAGAATAACCATTCAAAATGCAGAAAAAGGTAAACAACTGAACAAGACCCCACATCCTCAAGCTCTCCCTACTCCAATATCAAAAAAAAAATCACATCTAACCTTAGCTAAAGGAATAATGATAATGACAAAAGGAAAAAGAACCAATCTTGAACATACAGGACCCAAGCTAGCCAAGACACCAAAAAGGTAAACTTCCTAGACACCAGACTCGTCTTCATGGTCTTTATCATCCTCATCTTTCGCTTGTTCCTGTATAGTCAAAAAATGGAAGCACTTCCATTTTGGACTAGTTTAGCCTTCCAATTAAGTGGTTTTGGGGTCATGTCAAGTTCCTTGAATGGGTTCCTAATTTAGAACTAGCTTTCTTCCTATTCTGCCCTAATTCTTCACCTCTCTCTAGCCAGTTTCTGGCATTCTGGGCTGCAGATTTGAGATCCTTGACCTCAAGGTCAAGGTCAACCTTTTAGGTCTATGTCAAACTTAACCCTGAACTAGGTCAAGGTTGACCTCACCCCTAGCCTAGGTCAAGTTTGACCTTGACCTTGACCTAGGGTCCCGATTTTAGGGTCTCACAGTTTCTGGATGTCGGTCTTTGAAAAAGTTAATTCACGCTTTCGGGTCACCTATTTCAGGTTTCGAAGTGATGATTCTTCAATTATATTTAATATAGGTCCTCTCCTAGGGGTAAAGGCTTTAATGGGAATTTAATTCTCCTATGTTGACCTCCTTAGAAGATTGTGCCCTAATTTCATATAAAAGGGAGTTTTTCTCCTCTCATTTTCTCTAAGTCCTCTATTGAAGCCTAAGCATCATCAAACAATTGAGAAGCATTATCAAGTGAAGTTAAAGAAAGCAATCAAGAAATATTTTAAGAAAGTATTCATCCATCATCAAGCATTCAAGCATTCATTTTCATCAAAGAGATCCATGGGAGGCCATTGAAGGATTCAAGCTACATAGTGCCCTTATTGGTGATCTCTCCATCCATCTTCTTCTAAGCCTGTTCATACTCAAGAACCCATTCAATATTTTTTGTTGGAGATCTACAAGAAATTGATTGAAGATATCCTACATTCTAAATTCTAGATCCATTGGTGCATACCTACTTTTGGATTCAAGGATTCAAATCCTCCACAAGGACTTTTACAAGCAAGGTGAATTTATGCATTTACTTTGTTTATTTCTGTAATTTCAATTATATATTTGAGGTTAATTCCAAAACTGGGGTCTAACTAAGCCAAACCCCTCCCCCCCAAATAAACAAATCTCTTTTTCTTGTAGGTACAGGTTCAGGATTGAATATTTGAACTCAGATCTGGCTACCCTTTTCAGTGAACTATCAAGATCCGTGAACAGATTTTCTATCAGACTTGTGCAGGTCAGGGTCAAGATTATTGGGTCAAGGGTGAGATTAGTGGGTCAGGGTCAATGTTTTTCATAAACGGTGTCGGATCGGAAAAATATTTCTGTGTTTTGTTCATCTCTACGTTCTGGTTCCAGATCATACTTTAGATTTTCCAGAAATAGAGTACAGACCTCAGAAAATAGAATTCTTTAGATCTGCAATTCTTTAAGGTTGGTACTTCCTCTCATTCTTTTCAATTACTATTATATATCATATCTCCTTAATCATAAAATATAATTTAAGATCTTCTTCTTTACTCTCATTTCCAAATGGTTGATTCATTTGTGAATTGATGCTTCTTTAGGGTTAATCAATTTGTATCTTTCATTTGTGCATTTTGGGATAAAAGAGGAACATCTTATCTTCCTTCCCACTATATGCTTAATGACATTACAATATCACATTCAAAACAACAATTAAATGTAAAGGTTAAGGAAATACAACACACGCTTAATCAATTTTCTTCCTTTACATTTTGGGGAACCCGCAATAGACAACTCTTATTTTTTGGTGTTAGATTTACATGTTTATGCTAGATCTTGCATGTTCTTTCAATTAAATTTAAAATTGATAAATCAAACTATTGTGTTAGTTCATTTGCATTGCATTGTTGTATAAGATTTACCACTTCTAGTCCTACATATAGTATCCCAGTTAGAAGAAGCCATAGACTTATGGGTTCCTTTGATCCTAAGTCTTCCTCTCCTTTCCTTAGGATCCCGGATGATAATTTGATAACTCATGATTCCTATCTTTCTATGGAGCATAACTCTTCTCACTCATCTCATGATGAGGATGATGCCTTAAGAGTTCCTCCTGAACAAGTGCAAAAACTCTAAACCAAACTTGATAAAATGGGAAATTGGCTTATCCAAGAAAACCATAATCAAGATTGCATCCAAGCTATAGAGGCTCTTAAGAAATTCCTTCGTGATAATGATCAAGGTATTAACTTCTTGTGTAGTCTTACTGATCTTGTGCATTCAAATGTTAAACCTTTAGCTCAAGAAGCTCAAGAGTTAGGATATACACATCCTATCGCTAGTCAATGACCTTCTTCCGCTCCTATCATTCCTACTTATACTCCTCCTTTGATGAATACATCTATCCCAATTGCATCTATTCATGTTAGTGCTACACCAGTATCTCTACCTACCTCACAACCTTCATATCATAGTGTGCCTTTTACTTATTTTAATCCCCTTCCAACTATTGTTCCTAATGTTCCACTAGTTGTTTCTTTTATTCCCACTGCTTCCTACACTTTTCCTAGTGTTCCTAATATTTCTATGCCACTTGTTTCCTCTAATGATTCTACAATCATTAGTTTGGCTCAAACTATGTCATCTTTACAACAACAACTTGCATCCTTAACCCAATCCAAGGTTAGCATTCCTACATGTGACATGGGTAGTCCTTTATCCTTAGACATCATTCATGCTACTATCCCTCAACAAGACGATATGCCTCATCTTGAGAATTATAATGGTAAAGGTGATCCTGTCACTCATGTTAAAATATTTCAGATCCTTTGTTGTGATTATGCTCATGACCATAGGATTTTAACCAAATTGTTTGCTAGAAATTTTCGTGATAAGGCTTTGCAATGGTCTTTTTCTTTACCTCCTTAGTCAATTGATTATTTTCCTAAACTTGCTAATACCTTTATCCAACAATTTCAAAATAACATTGGTCCTCAAGTTTCCTTAACTGATTTAATGCATTGTAAACAAAACATTAAGGAAAAATTGATTGATTTCATTGGTAGATTTAAGCATTTGCATGCTCAGATTTCTTATCCTATTCCTGATATTGATATTCAACACATGTTTATTTCAATTTTACAAAATGTTATTAGGGATAAGATTATGCTTATTGAATTTACCTCTTTTCAACAACTTTGTGCAGCACTTCACCATTATCAGTTACAAGTGAGTCAATTTGAGAGCAACACTCCAATGGCTCCTATTCTTGTTGATAAGAGTGACAATGCTACTAATCCTAATAAGTTTATGTCAAGATTAATAAATAGATGAATGCAGTTGCTGATCAAGTTGTAGTTACATCTAATAATGCCACTTCTACATTCATTGCTTTTCGTATGAATCATACGTTTACTCCTCTCTCTGAAACTTTGCATTCTATAATGAGTAGGTTGTTAAGTGCTAATATGATTACCTTGCCTCCTATTTGACCTCTTCTCCCTACCATGATAGCATCCAAATCCTTTGATTCTAAAGCTTTTTGTCAATACCATCGCCAGAATGGCCATGATATTGAAAAATGTTATTCTCTAAAGCATAAAATTCAAGATTTAATTGATTCTAAGGCTTTGTCTATTGATAATTTTGATGGTAGTGCAAATAAATATGTTTCTCCTCCTAATAAAAACCTTCAAATCTATACGAATCCTTTACCTACACATGATACTAATACCATAGCTCAACCATCTTCTATGGATATTGTTTAAGATTCAAAGATGGATGATCTTAATCACATTTTTAATCATGTCGAGTGTGTTGTCTTGTCTCAACCTACTGTTATCGAACCTTCACCTCTACTTCAACTTCCAGTTCCACCTAAACCTCAAGAATCCATTAAAGATTTGGTGTTGGAGATATACAAGCAATTGATTGAAGACATCCTACATTCTAAATTCTATATCCATTGGTGCATACCTACTTATGGATTCAAGGATTCATATCCTCCACAAGGACTTTTACAAGCAAGGTGAATTTATATATTTACTTTGTTTATTCTATAATTTCAATTATATATTTGAGGTTAATTTAAAAATGGGGTTTGACTAAGGCAAACCCCTCCCCCCAAACAAAAATCTCTCTTTTTCTTGCAAGTACAGGTTCAGGATTGAAGATTTGAACTTAGATTTGGATACCCTTTTCAGCGAACTATCAGGATCTGTGAATAGATTTTCTGTTAGACCTGTGTAGGGCAGGGTTGAGATTATTGGGTCGGGGGTGAGATTAGTGGGTCAAGGTCGACCTTTTTCATAAGATGGTGTCGGATCGGAAAAATATTTCTGGGTTTTGTTCCTCTCTGCGTTTCAGTTCTTTATCATACTTCAGATTTTCTAGAAATAGAGTACAAACCTCAGAAAATAGCATTCTTCAAATCTTCAATTCTTTAAAGTTGGTACTTCCTCTCATTCTTTTGAATTATTGTTATATATCATATCTCCTTAATCATAAAATAGATTTTAAGATCTTCTTCCTTACTCTCATTTCCAAATGGTTGATTCATTTGTGCATTGATCCTTCTTTAGGGTTAATCAATTTGGATCTTTCATTTGTGCATTTTGGGATAAAAGAGGAACATCTTATCTTCATTCCCCCTATATGCTTAATCACATTACAATATCACATTCAAAACAACAATTAAATGTAAAGGTTAAGGAAATACAACACACCCTTAATCAATTTTCTTACTAATCAATTTTCTTCCTTTACACTTCCATAACAATAATTTACCCTAAAGAAGTCCTGTAGGAATAAAAAAAACTATATTTCAAACCGCTTCCACTCCCACCCATTCTCTTTCCTTTCCAATATGTGAATGTTTAGTTCTAACCTATTTTAAATTGTATTTGACTAGTTTCTTGTCCAACTATGGTAGACTTTTAGAAGTTATAGATTGATATAAATAAAGGACAAGTCATTATGGATTTGAGAGAGAGGGAGAGAGATATTTGGTCAAGTGAAAGGTGAAATTCATGTGTACCTATGCAAAACCTTTATAAATGAGATATATGAAAGAGGATATATCTTCTTGGTCGATTAATTTTTTGAGAGAGGTGTTTGAGGACAGTGTAAATATTTAAGTGTTGGATCCCAAAAGTAGTGAGTGGATGGTGTGTTTATATAATTGTTTGAGTTGTGCATTTTTGGTGTATGTATTCTCTTTTATCTTTCTTCTTCTAGAAGTGATACTTCTTTCTTTAGGCAGTGAGCCCTTTGGCATTGAGCCTTTCTTCTCAAAAATCACCTTAATCAGTGTCACCTTAACTAGTGCTCGTATATTTGAGAATAATATTCTCTATGGTTTTTGTTTAACAGGGTTATCCACGTAAATATTGTGTTTCATGTATTTGATGTTTTTTTTTTTTATTATTTCTCTCATATTTTCATCTTTAAGTAATTAATGATTAAAGTTAGTTTTATAGAACTAATTAATAGTGCTATTAGGCTTAAAAGTTTGTGCAAAACTAATTTTCCCCCCTCTCAATTTTCTTGCATATTCAGGAATTGGTACGAGAGATATAGTTTATTTGAGAAAATATCAACTGCTTAAGGAGATCCTAATGACACACAAACTAACACTACCTACTTTTGATGGATTTGACTATAGTTTTTAGAAAGTACATTTGTTAGGATATTTGATCTCTCTAAGTTACAATAGATCTAGAAAGTTAAGGAAATTCAATAAGTTAAATCGATGGGTATATTGAATACTCCAGATGAGATTGAGGCATATGAAAACAATGAAAAAGAAAGGTATAGATTTTCAATGCTCTAACTAAATATAAATTGACTAAGGTTGAATCTTTGTAAACAACTTGTGATGTTTGTGAAAAATTAAAAAGTACATATGAAGACAATGATATGGTAAAAAAAGGCTAAGATGTTGAATACAAAGGCTAAATATGAAGGTTTTTGGATAGAAGAAGAAGAAACCATAACAACATACATGAGGGTGGTCCCACAATAGTGTGTCCCAATTTTTTGTGCATCCTATTTTTTTTGTTGAAATCACACATTTATTTAGAAAATATAATAATTTAAGCCTTGAGAGGTCCGATTTGAATGAATTAATTGAAGACAGTTAGACCAAAGTCTCTTACAATGAACTATGTTTGATAGAACCTCTCCACTCCTCTATCATACATGGAATGGAGTCTCCTTCACACCTATCAAAATGCTAACAAAAACTATCTTTGACATTATCTTTAGGGGGATGAAATGATTTGATTGGAATTTTTAATTTGTAAGTTTGTGCTATCGAAAATGAGCTTGCCAATGATTATGATTTTAATATATATTGATGTTGTAATGAATTTGTATTTTTAGTTTCACTAAACATAGGTTTTTCACCATATGTCAAGTTCTCTATTAGATTCTTAGGAAAAATAGCAAACTAGGCTATATATATATATATATATATATATATATATATATATATAAACACTAGGTATTNGATATATATATATATATATATATATATATATATATATATATAAACACTAGGTATTGATATCCTATTTCTAACATTAAAAAAAGAATTTTAATACATACACAATAATTTAGGAGCTACTAAATGAGCCTATGCCTAATTTATAGTTAATGTCACTTCAAAAATTAATAAACTATAAAATATTCACCCAAATCAACTAAAATAAATTGGATACACTAGGTATTAGTGTTACAAACCTTAATTCAAAAGAATTACATTTTTATCCCTTTTAAAAAAATGATTATGCTCAACTATTTAAAAGTGTTGTTTTATAGAAACAACTTTTTCAAGGAGATGAAAAAATGGATGCAATCAATTCCATTAAAAAAACATATTTGGAATCTACACATAAAATGCTAAAAAACACTACTTTACATTATCTTCAAATTCCTAATAATTTTGTTGCAATAGGTGTCTGAATGAGAAGATGTTTTGTACAATATTCATTTTAGCATCAAAGTTGGAGAAAAAAGTTGGATGCACTATAGTCAAACCACCCATGAAAAAGAATAACATGGTAAATAAGTTCAGAAGTCTTAGTGGTCTATTTGAATAAAATGATGTGGTACAAAAGATATTTATAACCATGACTAAAGTATATAGTTCCAAGTTCTCTTCTATTGAAGAAACTCATATTTTGAATCGTTATTTTAGTGAAATGATGTATGGTGCATTGATGTGTTTTGAGAGGAGATAATTTTGTTCTATTGGTGTAAGAATATAAACTCCTTTTAAGGCTACCAAATTGGCAAAGGAGGAAGAACTAGATGAAGATGGTTTGGATGAGATAGAAGAAAACTTTGTGATAAGAATGAAGAAAGGTAAAAGAAAATATAGACGTAAGTTTCCCTTCAAATGATTTCAATATGGAAATATTGGTCATTATTCTTTCACTATGGAAAGATTGGACATTTTGCAAGCTATTGTGATGATGAATCTAATAATGAGAAACATAATCAATTCTCATTTTTGGAAATAAAATAAGATTTTCCTCCTTCTAAATGTGTTAATTCTCTATAAGAAAACACAAAAGCTACAGACTCTAAGAACTCTACTTTATATGTAAAAATGAATAGAGATGAATGACTAATTGATATTGGACGATTTAATCATATGAATCATGGTAAACTAAGTTGGTAAAATAGGAAATGTATGATGGTAGATTTGTTATAATTGGAGGTGATCAAGGTCTAGTTACAATTGGTGTTATTAGTTTTGATGGGAAACATAACACTAACAATATTTACAATGTGAAAGGCCTAAATCATGATCTCTTGAGTGTTAGATAGATATGTGAGAATGGATATGAATCAGATGAGTCTACCAACAAACAAGAAGCGGAAAAAATAATAGGAAAAGAAGAAAAAAAAGATGAAAATTTTTCTTTTGAAACTACACCTAAGACTCCTAGATATGTATGGAGGAATCATTCAAAAGAAAATGTGATAAGAATAAAGGAATAATAAAAATAATTAAAGTTGTTGAACAGAGCCAACTTATATTTGATTTTTGAAATTTAAGTGAAGATTGTGAAAGAGGCTTGTAATGATTAGAATTGGCTATGAAGGAAGAGTTGGATCAGATTGAGAAGAATAAAACTTGGGAATTAGTCACAATTCTAATAGAGAAGAATGTGATTGAAGAAAAGTGGTTATTATTGAAAAAACTAGAGGAAGATGGTAACATAGTGAGAAAAAAATCAAAAATTGTATTCAAAGGGTACACACAAGTGGAAGGTATTATTTTTATGGAGAATTATGCTCATGTGGTAAGAACGGAAGTCATTAGACTAGTTTTTTTTTTCTTTTGTGGCACATAAGGACTTTAGAATATATCAGATAGAACAATTGGAAGGATTCAAGGAACAACTCAAGGAAGAGGTTGTACACAGAACAACTGGAAGCATTCAAGTTGTCTAATGATCAAAATATTATCTACAGATTGAAGAAGTTACTATATGGTCTAAACCAACCTCCTAGAGACTCCTATGCAAGACTTGATAGTTAAATGTTGAGGAATATATTTTTAAAGGTATTGTTGATAGTAATTTCTACTTTAAAGTAAAATCAACATATATCTTGATTGTTATTGTCTATGTTGATGATATACTATTTGGAGGCATTGATGATATGGGTAATAAATTTGTTGAGGACATACAAAAATAATATCAAATTTTCATGATTTTCCATGATTGGATATATCAATTTATTTTTGGGCTTACAAGTTAATGCAGAATGTTATGGTATATTCATCTCATAATCAAAGTATTGGAACAAAATGTTGAAAATTTTTGTGATTGAAAATGCTTAACCTATATGCACACTCATGGTTACTCACTGTAAGTTGAGTGAGGGTGATGAATCACCTAAGGCTGATGAAAGTAAATATAAATTAATGATTGACATACTATTATATTTTAATGTTACCGAACTAGATATCATGTATGTAGTTTGTCTTATTGCTAGATTTTACCAAGACCTTAGATAATCTCATGTTGATTTTATAAAGTGTATTTTTAGATATTTGAAAGGAATTGAAGATTTTGGACTATGGTATCACAATAAATGGGGATTTACTTTTATGTATTATACAAATGCTAATTTGGATAGATGTGTTGATGATCTAGAAAGGGTACTAGTGGAAGTGATTTCTTTCTTGGACATAGATTGGTTTCTTTGTCAAGTAAGAAATAGGATTATGTGTCTTTGTCAACAATTGAAGGTGAATATATTGTTGTTGCTTAATGTTATACTTAAATATTATGGATGAAACATACATTGATATATATTGGGATAATTTCTTATGAACCTATATCCATTTTGTGTGACAATACTAGTACTACTAATATTTCAAATAAATTGATACTACACTCAAGGATAAAACACATTTCAATTTGGAATCACTTCTTGAGAGAAAAAGTTTTGGAAAATGAGGTCATGCTTAACAACATGACTACAAAGGGAAAAATTTATGACATCTTTACTAATGAATTACCTAAGGATAATTTCAAGTATCTCATAGACAAACTGTGGGTAACTGCCCCTCCTTATCAAAACTAAATGCATAAGGATGTGCATTAGTCTAGTAAACATTGTACATATCTTTAGTATGGACTAATGTTGATGGATACCTCTTAGGGAGAGATATGTAATATTGTAAGATGAGTTATATATCATAGGGAGACAATAAAAAATGAGTAAAGCATTATCATCTTTGGCCTTTGCAAATAATGTCAAAGGGGGAGAGCTCTTGGATACTTTTTTGAGAAATATTGGTTGTAAAGCTTTTTTTTCATTGGTGTGTTGCCATCTATAAATAAGAGGGAGATTCTTGCATAATTAAGTAGAATTGGCTATTGAGGAATCAATATGATTATGTTTTTTGTTGTCATTAATGTCGACTTGTTGTTTTTTTCATGTGTGACTATTTTCCATAATTAGTGTTGAGTATATTTCAAGTATATTGTTCTACATACTCTGTATGATGAGAATCTTTTGGTGAGGTTTTGGAATATTTTTTTAAGACACTTTAGAGATATATATTTCAAGTTTTTATGGTTCATAATGAACTATAATGGATTTTCCAATTGTCTATGTTTAGCTATGATTGACTATGGTTCCCCCATGAAATGCATGCTCCATATTTCTTTGCATGACATGGTGCACTTCTCAAGATTATTTGTTAATGTCCTTAACTTCACTCATTGTAGTTGGCCCAATATTTTTAGCTTAAGGACCTAGTTTCATAGTTCATTGGTGTTTCTAGTCTAGGTTAGGCCAACCTCGAGTGTTTACACTTCATTGTTTGTCTCACTTTATGGAAGATGAAATGTAATATGTATGGTGATATTTTGCTCCAAAACATAATTTTGTGTGGTCCACTTATCATTCCTTCCCACTACAATAATTCTTAGTGCCAACATATTTCAAATTATATTCGGCTAGTGGTCTGGCCAACTTTTGGAGACTTCAAACCTTATTAATTGATATAAATAAAGGAAAAAATAGTATAGATTTGCAAGAGATATAGTTGAGAAAGTGAAAGGTGGAATTCGTGTGTACCTATGCAAAACATTTTTGAATGAGATATATTAAAGAGGATTTGTCTCCCTAGTTGATTGAGTTGTTGTGAGATATGTTTGAGGAAAATGTGGATATTCAAGTGTTGGATGCCAGAAGCAATGAATTGAAGGTATCTATAAATTAGTTTGTTGAGATTTGCGTCAATGGTGGATTTATTCTCCTTCATCTTTCTTCTTCTAGTAGTGATCACTCTTTCTAGGGGCACTAAATCCTTTGGCAATGATGCTTGCTCTGTAAAAATCACCTTAACTAGTGTTCATATGTTTGAGAATCATCTTCTCCATGGTTTTTCCCTTAACAATTTTTTTCTATCTAAACCTTTCTTCATGTGTTTGATGACTTTTGTGCTTTCATGTTTTCATTTTTATGCATTTAAGGATTAAAGTAAGCTTCATGGAACTAACTAATAGTGCTATTAAGTTTTAAAAAAATTGCACAATTGATTAAACCCCCCTCTTAGTTATCTTTCATATTAAACAAAGGACTTGTTAATATAATTTCAAAAATTAATCTTGTGGTTGCTTGAGTGAGCGTATATGACTAAAAAGAGGATTTTTTTTGGTTTGGAGTTTGGAATCATTTTCATGGTCTAGCATTATACATTAATTGAGGCATCTAATTTTTTTAGAAGGTTTGACTAATAATCATAAATAAGCATTGTAATTATAAGATCTCAAGTATAAATTTGTCAATTGAAACTTGTATTAAATAAATAAGAAAGGGGTTCTACCATTTTTCCTAGAAGAGTAGTAATTTGAGAAAGCCTTGAAGGAAATGTATGAAGTGTGTGGAGAACATATCATTGCCAAAACATTTTCTCACAAAGCTCTTAGGGAAAATTAGTATTAGCCCACTCATTTTCCTAGTGTTAATACAATTGTGAGGAAGTGTGAGACATGCCATAAGTTCTCTAGAAAGCTTAAATATTCAAGTGCATTGCCCCTTAGACCTATCTAGAGTAAGGAACCTTTTCATCAATGGGGTATTGGTATTATTAGTAAAAAATAGTGAAGGATCAAGTTGATGATATAAGTGGATCTTAATTTCCATTAATTACATTACAAAATAGATTGAAGCTATATATACAGGGACGTCTACAAGCAAAGTAGTCAAGAAATTTATCTTGGTCAATATTAGTACCATGTTTGGAGTACAAGTGACATTGATCATGTATAATTATGTGTGCTTTAGGTCTAACAAATTTCCTAATTTTTTTAATTATTATATAATTAATGTGTCATATGCTTTACATTATCACCTATAAAGGAATAACCAAAATGATTATAGTAACAAGAGTCTTATGGAGATCATTAGGATGGGGATAGAGAAGAAAAAGTAAACTAGTTAGGTGAAATGAGTGAGAAGGTGTGCAGGGTCCAATAGGTGATATGTTAGTGGGTGTGTTTGGGCCCCACACCTGTCAACCTGAATGCTAGAAGGTGTCAGGTAAAATGTCAAAACATATAAAAATAAGCTTATAAAAGTAATAGCCCACAAAATATACAAATTATGGTTAATAAATATATATTTTATATATGCAAGTATTAAAAAATAAGTCCATGTTGTATTGAGTACTCAAGCATCCAATGCTATTGATACCTTCTAACACAAGTACAACTGGGCTGCCCAGTACAAAATCATAGTGAGATCGATTCCAAATATAACACATTCACTTAACATCACATGTCACCACTTCCCATGTTTATGTGGTTGGCCACCTAAGACACAAACGATAGTGATATCCAAAAAATGTCATCCGGACAAGTACAGAGCCCAAAAAACTTGCATTCAACTGATGCAATCTAAACATTATAACCATGTACTGCCTAAAAATACGTGGCCAACCTAAGATAATTTTCATCACCATGTCTCATCATTCTAGCTACATTGCTCCTTCTTACCATCTCAAATGCACAACTTTTGGTCAAAGCAACATTAAAACCACCTATGGAGAGAAATAAAAGATGTGTACAACCACCGATTAAGAGTCAAAGACCATCAAATCTGAGATAAATACAACAATGGATTGATTTCTTGCAAGTGACACTGAAAAATTCAAAAGTCAAATGTACAGAGTACCGAAATTAAACAAATGTCGTTCAAGTAACTTGAAACAAACTCATTCTTCCGATTCCACCCATTCAACTTCCACTAAAGAGAAACAACAAAGAAGAAGTCAGAGAGATGAAAGAAGTGAAGCTTTATTTGAAGGTATGTTGACTATTTTACATAGAGTACCCATTCTTTCATATTTATTTCATTTATGGTTTCCCATTCTTTTCCATGTATCTATCTTCATTTGCAGTTTTATATTTGTTTCCATGTATCTATCCATAGTTATGTTTCCTTCTACACATTGAATACAAATATCTTCTGAAGATTAGAATAGAGATATGTTTAGAAACAATAAATATAAATATTTTTTTTATTCCCTTTTTCTATGTCAATTGTGACTAATATATTGCTAGTGTTGAATGAGATTGTATAGTCTAATATTTAGAGTGATATTTTCTATTCTATCATCTTTTTCTTTCATTTTTTTGGCTTACGCTAATACCCCTAAACTAACAATATTAGACACAAAATTTGAAACTTTTGAGTTCCATGCAAGTAAATATCAACCATTAATGTCAATTATATATATATATATATATATATATATATATATATATACAGAGAGAGAGAGAGAGAGAGAGAGAGAGAGAGAGAGAGCCTGCAAGCAACAAGCTCAACGAGGGCCACCACGGAGAATTTTTTGCCGAGCCTATAGGTTGAAACCTCTTTGACTAAGAGGCAAGGACTGAGGGGTATCCATTCTGCCAAATTCACGTCATCCCTTATAATGTCGGAGCCTTGCACTCAGCAAGACTTGAGACCTGGTGAGCTCATTTAGAGCCATTCAACTTCACTAGTAGACCAAGGGCCCATTGACAATAAGAATGAAATTTATATTTTTCTACTCTACAGTTAATAACCTCATCAAAAGACATAAGCCTCTATGAGAAAACAATTCATATTAAAGTCGTAAACTCTCATAATATATGTAGATTGGTTTTTAGATAAGTGAAAGGCCACTAATTAAAAGTCCACATATTGTTTTCTCTATTTTGAACTAATTAATTAAACTTAAAATATTTAAAAGTCAATATTTTGTTGAGTCGTTAAAGACTACTATTAACTTGCAAAGATGAGTGGTAAATTTGAGAGGCGTACACAAAAGAAATTGAAATTTCCGGACGTGTAAAGCGAATATTTGTTAGAGGGCACCAAATTTTGAGGCATTCTGATTCATTTACGCAAGCAAATTTGACACGGCATGCGCGAAACTATCACATTTTTCAACTCATGTTCCCCCCGACTAACTCCACCCAAATTAAACTTATAGTTTGTCTAAAGCCTAGAATTAGGTGATCGAAACGGAACACCTATGTCATTATCAACAACGTTTATTTTAAATGTATTTTTTGTCGTGTCTATTAGAAAGTCAAGAAATGGATTTGACCTACTATAAAAGATGTTTAATATTTTACCCTTTACAGTAAATTCCAAAGTTATTTTTTAGCAATTAATTTATGTCAGTAGTACTAAGGATTCGATGGTGTGTGGACAGATTATCTAATTTTACATTATAAATATAATATTAAACTTTATTAGTTTATATATAATCGTACATAGGACATTTAAATATTTTTGTTTTTTAATAAAAAGAGAGACACCTAAAATAATCATAAAACTTAATAATTAAATGTAATATAATATTTTTAATTATGAGATAGAGTATATTATTTATGTAGTATTTTATTTCTTCATATATAAATTTATAATTTAAATAGACAACATAAAATATTTTAAAACATAGTATATATGAATTTATTTTTACAATGTTTTTAGTGTTTTTTAATATGATTTCCTTGATTTTTTAATATCAATTGTGTTATAGAGATATTATCATCTATTCTAATATATTATATTGATACTACAAATTTTAATATTCTTATATCATGTTCTTAATTGTTCAATTTTCGAAAAGTACTCTTGAATTCTTCTAAAATTATTGATATTGAATTTTTTAAAATTCAACAAGAGTCGATATAAAGTCATCAATAACTTTACTATAAATAAACATATTTGTACATTCTTAGAGTCTTAGATAGAGAAAAATATTTACTAGCCACTCCAAAAAAACCCTTTCTACATCAAAATTTACCACATGCGATTTTATTATCACACGTTGTGTATTTTCCTATGGAAAGAAAAATGTGATGGATGCATTAGTATTAGACCAATTAACATTTAATAGAACTTTTTCAATAGATCAATTTATTAATTTGAGTAAGTGTTTTAGTATGTTCATTTTAAATTAAAACTTAGTTCAAGCTTTGAGTTTCAAATAATGGACAAAAAATCTCGTGTCACCAAAACTAGAATACAATAGGATGCTACAATACATGTAATTATTGAAAATAGAAAGTTAACCCACATAAAATTCATAGGCATAGTTGGTTTAAATATATTTATTTTGATTTCAATTTTATATATA